>JARHVA010004122.1:1372500-1687500 GCA_037957365.1 Torreya grandis
TATTTAAAAACTCTAATATGTATATAAGTTACATCCATAAACCCTTATGGAATGTTGGTCAATCCTATTTAAGGCAGTCCCATAAAACCCTGATATATACTACAACAACCTCATCTTCAAAATTGTACCTAGATGGTTGGATATTGAAAATGTTCATATTCAACTTTAGAATTTCCTACACCAAGATTTGAAGTCCCTTGGTGATGTCCATAGAATTGAGGACACTAGAAGGTATTTAACTCATATGAATTCTAGGTTTTTGATATCTTTAGAACCTATAAATGTATTCCATGAATCCCTTAACTTCAAAATTAAAGGGACATCCCATATTTCTATTGTCAAAGGGATAAGAGGCTTAAACGCTTGTTTTTTTTTTTCTTTAAATGGACATCTCACAAAGAATTGTCCATTGTTGGTTAATAAGTAGGATTAACATAGTAAACAAAAAGGTCAGGTGTCATATAAGGAAGAATGTGTGATGGGTTCTCTTCCAATAGATGATCTAAAAGTCTTTAAAAATCCCATTTTAAAAAATGAACCTCTCAAAGGTCATTACCAAAATGTTGTAGTGACTATTGAAGTGTTGGGTAAAGACTTGACTCAATGCTCTCCCTAGTATTGTAGCTCCATGTCACCCTCTATTGACATGGTGACTTGTATATCTAAATTTGACAAGTGCTTTCCAAATGACTTGAAGGATTCTTTAATTGAGTAGATGCTTCTATTAGAATTTTCTAACTCACAACGCAAGGATTCTCCCTCAAATAAGTATGGGATTATCTTCGTTAAACCTCCTATTATTAATATTTCTAACCCTGATAGCATGCCCTCTACTAGACACATGAAAAAAGGTGATGATTCCTACCCCATGTTGATTTCACCAAGGAATATGAAGCATAGTAATTTTGGCTCTTGTCTGGATGCTAAGATGGCTACATCTTTGCCCCTCAAGGAGCCTAATGTTTCAAAAAATTGGAATCCTAAAGGATGTGGTAAGAGAATCGATATTGACACTACCTCTACCCATAATGAACAAGCTCCTATGATTGACATAAAAAAATCTAAATATATCCCTCTTAGTAGCCCAGATCTAGATATTAAGAGGAAAGCAAAAGAAAAAAAGTGCTAGACTATTTCAAAAGGTTGTATAAGAGTGGGGGAAACCCCCAAATTTGATGTGAATAACCCCACCCCTCCTCCTCTATATTTATTTAAATTATAAGTTGAAATTTTAAGGGCTTAGAATCCCCTACTAGAAAACCCATTATGAGATAATTTAGACACTCCATAGTTGGACTTGTTGTGTCTTCCATAAGTTAGACTTATGGGCTCCTAGTTATCTTTGATTCTTAATATAATCTAGACAATTACAACTCATTTTTTTATCAACCATCAAATAGGTAAAGGACGGGCCTCCATATTGGTTAACCCTGAGTGGAGAGAGTTCATTATTGACTATAGATCTTCTACCTATAATAGCGTTTTCTAGATTTTACTAGAAAATATGAATCAATACTTTAACATGGTCGAGGAAAAACAAGATAAAATTGAAGGTGATCCTTAGTCTTGGAAAGTGTCATAACCGCACTTAATCCTATGTTTAAAGTCATATTTTTTTTTCTTTTCTTTTAGAAGGTAGTGTATTATTTTATTCTTTTGTGGATTTTTTTCCACAACGCAAATGTGAAATCAAAGGAAAATTTATATTTTTACCGCTTGATTCACAATCAATGTTGGATGCTCTATAGATGATGTTTAGGAAGGAAAAGGCAAATTTATGAAGGAAACTATGTTTCCTCTTTAATAAAAGATTGAATGCTTGGTAGATCATTATTTTTGCCTCAAATTTTTGTATTGAGTTGGAAGCCACATTAGATTTCAAAGGCCATTTTAAAATAAAAATAAAATCTGTGCTATTTTTTTATTTTGACTTTGATATTTTAGTGGTGTGTATATCTTGGATGGGATACCAATATCCTAGGGGCATGCTAAAAAAAATTATGAAAAAATTTATGGTCCTTTACCTTGTATTAGTGGTTTGACTTGCTCTTTATGCCAAATCTACAAAGGGAAATAAGTGTAAATCTTTTATTTGTCTGAGGTATGAGGGGGATGACATTTTTAGCTGGGAGAGCATGCCAAAATGTGGATGGAGGTTCTTTATGAGGATCCACATTATATATAATTTTGGAGTGGGGCATTATATGGAGTTGGGGGAGTCTATTAGGAGTGTTGAGAATGAAGAGAAAATGCCTTGACATTCTTTGGGAGTTGGCTATAAGTCTAAAGATCCATGGTAATAGGCAAAAAAATAATGGTCCTCATGTTAATCATACCAATTAATAGATAAGTGAACTTTGATTAATTTTTATGCCTATATTGATGTATTTAAATACTGATAAAACTTTTAGATATGAAACCTTAAGGTATTTAAATCAATTTTAATAGCTAGCTCCATTGTTATGTTTTGAGATATTTTAAAATGGCATTGACATTATATTTTATAATGTATAAATTTGGAAAAAATGACAAAATTTTTCCTTTTCATTTTGTGGAATGGGCATAGAGTTAACCGATCTGGTCGATTTCATCCACATTCCAAAAATTGAATCATTACACATGAGGCTCAACCTCATCTGACCTTGTAGTAATTTATGTGATAGGTTTTTGTCTAAATGTAAAATCCATTAGGGTTATTATTTTTTGGTTTTTGAAAAGGGTTTGAAATAGGAAACTAAATGATGATTTGAACATCAAAATTATTAAAATTGACTCAACCACTAATGGGTTGTTCATACCCTTGTTCTTATATCTTATTTGAGTATATATTAATTTTAAATCTATTTATGTTTTAAAATAACCCAGTAGAATTGGGTTTGGAAAAGGGTTGATAACTGATATGAAATTTGTCCATAGCAATTTTATTGTTGAAATTATTATCTCTAATTTAAATCAGATTTCCTTTTTTTTTGGGAATGACTGTTACAATTATTAAGGTCCTAATTGACAAACAAAACTATCATTTCCTAAAATTTTAAATTAATCTCTTTCAGTTTACACCAAATTTGATCTAGTTAAACAATAACCCTATTTATACTTGGATTGCATTTTATTATCCATAAATGTACGGATGAAGGTATCAAATTATCATGAATAGGTGGAATTACCTATATTTGAGTTTCTTTATTACTTTTACCCAGTTAAATGATGTCTTAGATTCATTTATGTGTAATCATATCCCTTTTATTAATTGTTTTTCCATTTTAAAGCCCTAAGGAATCTTATATGGCTGAAAGTGGAATCATTACAATGTTGGTTAAACTCCACTAATTAACTTATTTGTTGAAATGCTTTCCAATTCTATTGGTTAAGCAGTTTTATTTTGTGAATCAACCCTCAATTATTGAAAGTTCATTAGCCATACTAAATGCGTTGGATGAATTATTTCATTTATTATAATTCAAGGATTGAGGGGGTTCAATTTAGCGTTAAATCATTGTGCATGGGTTTTAACAAGTTAGCCAATGGGTTGCCCAACTTACTTGCTTCATATGAATGCAAACCCCTAAACTAATGGGACTATTTGTGGATTTTGGATGTTGATTCTATTATGTGTATGAACTTGTAGTTTCTTCTTTTGGTGGCTGGATGTTAATATTGTGTTTTAGGACCATTGATGGTTTTTTTATTGGCTAACTGTGTATGTGAGTCATGAATGAATTCCTACCTCATTTAAACATTTTGTTGAAGTCCAGTTACCCTTGTGGGTGTTGATTGTGTCTAAACTCATTATTATTGACCTCTTTTATGATTTCCATTTTGGCTATTTAACTATTGAGGATTTGGATGATGGCTTGTGTCACTATATATTATATTAGCTGGGATCATTAGGATAGACCTTATAGTTAACCTTATTTATAATTATCACTTTATTTCCTACTGGTTGGAATAAGTTCTTGTAGCTTGATTAGTTCCATTGTATCTAGTGCATGGAGTACTTGCTGAGGCTATAGCTTTTTCTTAGTAGTTTCCATGAATGTCATTAATGCTTATGTAAACTTGATTTTTACTCTAGGTTATATGGTTGTAGAGCTTATATTATATTTATACATTTTGAAGTAGTTATTAATTAGTTGTTGGTTACACTTTTATTGGCAATGGATGTGTAATGACCCTGAATATGTACCTAAATTCATGAAATGTTATGTTGGACCTAAATTTTATTATTTTCCATTATGGAATGTTGTATATTTCAAATCTTGGCATACAAGTGTATTATTTTGATATATGAAAATTTATCTAATGATGGATATATTATACATTTCTTGGATTGGGCACTAGATGTTAAAATTATAAAATTTAGTTGTTATAAGAATGCACATAGTTACACATAAAACCTTATAATTATTTAGTTGAAATAATGTGTTAGTTTCATAGTAATGATATTAGAGGAAAAACCACATTAATAATTGAATATAATAATTATGATCATCACCCTTATTAAATTATGTTCATGGTGGAATTTATCTTCTCGTGCTATGATTTTTCTTTATGAGAGTTCCAAATGTTGTTGTAGGCATACCTTGGTTTTTGTTGTGAAAATTTGGGTACATCATTACAAACTAAGAGTTAAATATTATGATTAAATAATCTTTTTGATTCATGAATAATGTATACTTCATGTTTTAATCTGAAAGGAATTGGGAATTTACTAATGAATTTTGTTTTCTTCCTAAGTAGGGATCAAAATTTTACTATTTTAGCTTGATGCACATATTAGTGTGTAAAGCAATTAAATTCATGAAAGTGAATGAGTATGAGACAATTAATTAGGCTAGAAAGTTAAGATTGGTAAATATTGTAATGATTTTAAAGTTAACTAAAAGTTATTATTTTGATAAACCATTGCATAGTCTTGCATTAATTATCTTGGCTAAGTTTTTGGGTGATTACATCCACCTTGAATAATGTTGGAGATTAAAGATAGTGAATAGTATGGTTGGGAATAAAATTTGAAATTGTTATGAATACCTTATTTCAACATATATGCTAATTCACTTAACTATATGGACAACCTATGAAATTAATTTTGATCACTCATCTCTCATGTTTATGGGACATAGGAAAACTCATTGCGACCAAATAAATATCCTTGATGGTAAGTCTTCTAATAAATATTTTCTTATGCTTCCAAGGTCATGTTGATCCATGATGGGTATCAGTCTTGATATTGATGTCTTCCCTTGAAACACCATAGCTACAATTCATTTTGAATTTCTATTTTTTAAGCAATGAAACTATGGAAAATTGAATTGGAGTTATGGAATTATCTAAGTTGATGCAATAATAATCATGAATTCCTTAATGGGATTTTCATTATGTTTTTTAAACCTATTATCAATCCTGTGTTCACTCTTGGAATGTGTAGACATGTAAATTTGGCCATCGATAACCTCTAATTAGGATTTTAGCCAATTTCCATCCAAAATGCATAATTTGGCCTAAAAACACTAAAACATGCTAAATGATGTGAAACTAACATATTCTAGTACTGATTTTGGCTAGGGTATCACTAAATGGGGTAATGAAATTAATAGGTCAGCTAACTTTGATCAGATCATTTCAGGTCAAAATGCTAATTTTGTACCTAAGTGCTCTGTATTGATCTTTCCTATCAAATATCTTGCACGAGATGCGTGCCTTTGTTATTTGGTGTTGATAACATCCTAAATGGGAATATGATTATAGTGCATCTGACATTGACTTCCAATTATAATCCAATCAAATTCTAGATTGATAACAAGGCATTCAGATCAGTTTGAGTAATTTGTGCACAAAGTGCTTAATCATGCTTAAGAGCTAATTAATCCAAATCAAGGCATAAATAATAATTCCATGGAAACTTTTGGAATACTTATTTTTAGAACTAGATATTGAATTTATACATCATCAGGTGACTTCATTTCTTGGGAAGACATCCCTAAGCCATAAATGCCATAAAAATCAAGATGCATGCCCTTCATGCCTCATCAATGCCTTCCATGAGGCCCTACATTCCTCTTAATTGCTCCTCTATCCTAAATATTAATGACCATATTTATCAATTTTAATTACATAATTGAATTAATCTTTATCCACACATCTCAATCCTGAGATGGATGGTTCAAGTTAATTATGGTCATTCTCAAAAACCTACAAATAGGAGGCCTCACCATATGAATTTTAAGTCTAGATAATGCAAAGTTATAATGCACAAATGATTCTAGAAGACATTAAAATTAGTGTTACCATGCCAAATTGATTCCAAGCAAAGACAAGCCAAACCCACAAGGTGCCAAGGAGAAGAGGAGATAGCCAAGCCTCCTTTGATGAAGACTTCATGATCACAAGCCAAACAAGCCACTACAACAAGCATTTTGGATCATCTGAGGTAGGTAAAAGAGGCTTTCTTTTAGATTTTAGTTGTGTGTTTTATTCATTTTGTTAAATAAGCTCTCCCTAGTTTCTAGGCCTAGAGATTTTATGTTGTTTAATGTGTTTCTTTTATTTTGTTTTCATTTTGAAACTAACATGATACTAACCATCCTCTCATGAGTCGAGTTCCTAGATCACAAAATGTATGTGAAAGATATCAATTTGTTATGTTATAGATGGAAGTATGATATCTAAAATGATGATTCAAAGCCTCTTGTTCATGCGGTTAACATGATATGGATGAATATATCATTCCCTTTGCCAATCAAATGAAATATCAATTGTTCTTATTGTGAAGAATTTAATTGTGAAAAAAGTTGTTTAAAATAACCTGGTATATATAGAGGAAAACCACGTATGGATTATTGACTAATGTCACTAATGATATTGTGGTTGAACCATTGGGTTTATAAATAAATGACCTAATTGGTGTCTCATAAGGAAAACCAATATGTATCCTTATAATATGTTCATGTTTGGGATTCCTCTTCCCTAGAAATGGCTATTCTTATGCATAATTTGCTCCTATGTGTGCTTGTATTCATGGCTGGTCAGATCATGATGATTTATTGCTCACCTAAGTGATTCCATTACCATTATCTCTCATGCTAAGGTCTAACTTTATATGGACTCTGGGGTGTTATACCCAAGTTTTTTTGGCTGCTTTATTCACCATTATGGTGGATTCATGATGGTATGGTTTTACCCTCAGAACCTTCAACCTGATTCTCTTAGGAGATAATGATGCTTAAGTAGAATTATCAGACTATTAAATGGTCCTATAAGGGGTTTCTACTTTGAGTATAAATTTTGGCATATATTGTTGTGCATGCATACAACAATACACCTAAACCTATATCTTACATTTTTACAAAAAATGTCTTATATAACCCTTTGACAATGTGGTAGTATTAGTTTAGTGTTCACTAACACCAAATAGAGTGTTTGTTGAAATCTCATGAGTGTTATACCTTTTAGTATGTGTGCATCTATGCATACAGTGTCATCTATAATTTAATAACTCCTAGAATTTTTTTATGAGTTGTTTCATCTGGTATCAAAGCCCATGCTTAAAATTTTTGGATGAGTTATGACTCATTGAACTAAATTTTATCATATATACTTGAAAATTTGGTTGATCTTTTGTATTATTATGCATACCCTTACAAAGGGTTGTACTTGCATAATATTATTTTGGGTGGATATAAATACACTTAGTGTAGATGTATATATCCTTGTGGAGGCTTATTTTACTATCATGTATACATATGCCTTGTGATGGTTGAATCTCATTTATATGTCTATGTTGTCTTACTAAGACTGAATTGAAGCCTTGTATGATTGTGTGCATACTAACCCATGGATAGAGTTATATGCATTGTATGGAATCATATATATCTTATATGATTGATAAGATTAAGTTGTGACCTTTATAAAGGCACTTAGCCTCTTGGATAAATTAAATAGTACTTGGTTTACCCAAGCCCAAAGTGTCATAAATTCTTTCATTATGGAATGTGTGTGTATGAGTGCAAAAGTTGGTAAATTTATGCGATGACTTTGTGATGCTTACCCATATCCTTGGTTGGATCAACCCTTCCCTCATCAAGTTTCATTGGGGTAACTATCACCTATCAATTATTGACTTATATGGGCAAGTTAATGGGAAACTGTTGATAACCGCTTCACCCTTAGAATTAAGGAAAATGGTGTTCAATATCTATTATTGACTTATGGGTAAGTCATCAATAGATGCTAAGAACATTATGACCTTGGGAAGACCAAGTGTTAGGCCTAAAATTGGAGGGTTGAATGGGTGAGATTATTTGATTTACTTGGATAAATCAGTGAGTCTTGAGATCTCTAGTTTTGAGGGAGCATCTTGAGCTATAATATGAACTTGATCTTATTTATGAATTTGGTCTCTTTTGATTTAGATATATAAACATGTGGATTCATAACTCCAAGGGATGAAATTAAATAAGTGAGTGGGGATGTTTATTTCCTATTTTGCATCTTTGATGTTATTTTTATTGTTGATATGTTTACATATGTGATGATTATTTGATCATGGATTGGTTTATTTCCATGAGGTTACGATGTTCATCATGGATATGTTTGAGCTAACTCTGGTTGATTTATGCATCTTTGAAACTATCTATTTGAAAACTTGGATATGTTTTAATAGTCATAGGATGCTTATTATGATATAGATATGTCCTACACCCATGTGGATGTTTATTGTTATTTCAATTGAACTTGTTGACTGTGGGAAATTTTAATTCCCATAGTGTTGTTTTAGCATTCTTCTCATGCCTTGGCTAAGTTCACCCTTTACCAAAAGCAATATTGCATCAAATTAAGCATCACTAATTAACACTTGAATTATTGGACTAATTCAACTAGAATAATGTTGATATAAATTTCTTATTGGAATCATGAGATAATGATCTGGTGGCCATTGATAGCTTGCATGGATGAGCTATCCAATGATGTTGAGGTATAAATATTGGGAGTTCCAAGGGTGCATTTTGATCCTAGAGGGTCTAGCAGGTGAGTATGACTAACTTGCTTATGAAAGTTAGAGAGATTTGGGGATGTCTTATTATTTTCTATTAGCAAAATCCATCTATCCATGACGTGCAAACATTGTTAGTAAATTTATGGAAACTAATGGAGATAAATTTTATATGCCTTATTGGAACATGACCTTCTTTGAGAGAAGGTGATCCTAATCCAACATCCTTAGGACTAATCATGTTGTACTATATGATAGATTTTTTTGGGTGTCATTTGGATGGCATATAGATATTGGGTGACCTGATGGGAGTCATGGACCCTTATGATTCGCCATCATATGTGTCAATTGTTGTGATGTGAAAGTACCTTGACATAATTATTATAACATATGAGGCATGTATGTATGATCTATTTCATGTAGTTACTCTTGGTATGTAAAACTATTAGTTATTGTGTAGTTGTTACTTTTCGTTGATTATGTTAAATCATGTAGATTTGTATATTTACTATGCTTTGTGTATATTTTTGACCTTGTGGACTTCCACATATTTTCTATTGACATCAGTATTATTTTATGATCATTCTATACACCGGTATCTAAGTTTTTATTTATAAAATGTGAGAATGATGGTTAATCACTATGTAAGGCAGTCTTCCACTCTTAAAATTAAACATGTGGACCATTCATTACTCTATGTTTTCTAAAAATATGTATGATAATTTTGTGATTATGTGATCATAATCCACTCATGTGAAGCATTTCCCTATTGAACCAAATTCTATTGATTAAGATCTACCAAGGTATAATGTTGTGATGTCTGATGTAATCCTACACCACTACTCTAGTATTGAGTATTGGTGCAAGTATGAGGTTGAGGTAGACAAGTACCACTTCCATAATTATTTTGATTGGGTATGAGCTAGGAAGTATAATCTCTCATAGGCTGAAAATGTACTTTTCCCTTTTACACAAGTAGCCACCTAATGCATTCAGAGTGTGCACCACCTACACCACGAGTTGGCCATGGAATCTTAGTGCATAATGGTCACTTTATAGATATATCATTTATTTAAATACCTCTTGGAGGATGTGGTAACATAACCCTTGTTAAATTTATCATTTTATCCATTATGAAGTAATAACTGGTCCTATAAATTCTAGACATTTATGCAAAAATAGGAAAGGCGGAACTTGATGAAATGCAAGGATGTGTTGGGACCTTGGTGAAATGCAAGCATGTGTTGGCCTATAAGTGCAACCATGATTTGGTTAAGGTATCATTTTTTTATACCTATTAAAAATATTTTGGGATGATTTTTTTTTTTATTATGAAGCATAAATGAAATGTAAACTAATTTTGTGCTCTGATAAAGCAACACTATTTTTCACCTTGGAACCACAACCCACACTTGGAATCTTTCTTCATTTATTTTTATTTTCATGAGATTATTTTGTCTATTTCATTATGGATGCTTTACCACAAATCTTTAACTCTTTATTATTTTACTCCTATAACTTAGCTTCATGCAGTCTCCATTATCAACTTTTAACAATCTTAAATAACAACCTTTAACATTTCAAAACATAAACTAATACAAAAGCTTACATGATCTAATACTATTTAATGTATTATCTAATTCGTACAACATTAATAATAATTTACCTAGCTCTGATTCTTTTATTTAATCCCTTCATTCATCTCTAATTGCCTTGTAATGAAGGTATGTGCTTGTAATTTTAAACTCTCTTTTTAAACACTCTTCACAAAACTAGGATCCTAAGCCTATTGCATACATCTAGTCCTCCTTTATATAGATACTTATCATTCATAATCTCTATCATCTTCTGATGCACTCTCTCACCTCCTTATTATACACACCATCATCTCATATAATAATTCCAAAACTTCAATTTATGCTCTTTCATAAACTAGCTCCTTCTCATGTAGCTTCCTAGGTCTAAAAACATAACCCATGATTTCAAAATTAGTGTCTTCTCTAATTGGTCTCATATTTACTTTCACATTCATATTAAAACCTCAATACATATCAAAACACAATACTCAATTCTAAAGTTGTAACTATCAAACAAACTAATCTTTCTCTCTTTAGGCCTCTTTCCTTGTAGCCCTATTTTAGGATAAAACTAGTAATTAATAATAATATATAAATATTATAGACAAACTAAAATTGGTTTGGATATCCATTATTTCCCTTAAGCTTCACCTCCAATTTCATTTCTCAACTCTTAAGGAAAGTACTTTTTCTCTTGCACCCTCCTTACCAATTAGGTCTCTTTAGCCCTAGTTTACTCCCATAGTCCAGGAGACCATACTATATGGTAAGGCACCAAATAAAAAACAACTAAATAATTTATATCACATCAAAAAAAAAAATCCCAAAGTTTTATCAAATTTTACTAGGTGAAATAAAAGTTATTTGAGTTTTTATTTTGAAACCTTGGATTAGTTGTTGGCAGTGCATCAAGCACTAAAAACTACTTAATCTAGGTTTTATATATATTAAAACACTTATACCACTTGTAAAAGTTTTTACCTTCCTTCATTAACCTTCTTCAACAATTATATGTTCATGAACAACCTCAATCAACTCCCAACAAGTAAATTTCAGAATTCTAAGTTCTCTTTAATGGACTGTGTGATAGTTTGAGTTGTCCTTTGCACTTCAAATGGATTTATGGGCCTTAAAGTTAATTGTTATAGTAAATAAAAAATCTATGAAATAATTAAAATAACAAACAAATAAAACATCTAGTCACAACTATTAAACATACCTCGAATTCCTTGAACTTCTGGATTTTGTTAGCATTGAATTCTTTTCAAATGAAGTAGGTTGTAAGTTATCACCAAGATATATAAAAAATGATCATGGAAACATAATAAAATATTTAATAAATTTAAAAAAAAAAAAAATACAATTAATCCCTAAAACTCACTATTACTTATTTAAAGATGTTTCCTTATTTAGTTTTCTCCAAACATTAGTCCATGTACAGAAATTTATGCAAATGCAAGCAGAGTTCTTAAAATTTTGATCCCTTTTTATAACTCTCCACCTTTACCCTTATAACATATAACATTATACTACTATAATTTCACCACTCACCTTTTACATGCATTTCCATCTTTTATATCACTCAAACATGCAAGAATAACTCTTTTTTTTGGGCCAACCCATGTAGGGTGGTAGTTACAAATCAAGACTCTTACTTACATTTAATTTTTCCATGTATTACACATTGGAGAAAACATTATAATAACCCATTGAATAATATGACCCATTACAAACATTTTACAACCTTTAAATTCTTTACAAGATCCAAAATACCACTCTATCCTAGTCACAAAATTCAAAATTTTAAATTATACTTTTTAGCAGGAAAATAAAAGAGAGATAATAACACACAATAAAGGGATTCCTAATTAACCCAAATCATCCTATGGGACCATATTATAACCATCACACCCATATAAAACTATAAATGGCCACTCATAAACTTTTAAACATATTATCATTTTATGTCACCTTGTGATGCTCTACATCACTATGCTATGGGGAGATCCCCCTTTGGTGGAATGAAACCTACATATTAAAATTATTAGAGGTGATTATCCTATTATTAACCTAATTGATCTTAAGAAATCATATTTTTTAAAAATCTTCCTTCAAATCTATTTTATAATCATCCACCAGGAAAAATGTTCTATGTATGCTCAATTTATTTTAAATAGAAAACTTCAAACCATTTACATACCTACATACCTTGAAACAATATATTATTTTATTTGGTCATGTTTAACTCATATGAAAATATTTTAAAACTAATTTTTATACTCTGTTATATTTTTATCCTTTTGACTTATATTATAGAACCTTATGTATAGGATTTATGCATAACCCATAGCAATAAATTTCTCCCTCGGCTTCTTATCCATCTTGCTATATATGTTGATATTCTCTTTACCCTTTAATTTTTTTTATTTTTTTAGGTGATCATACAAAATAATTGCATGACCATTAAATTTCATTCATACAAAATTTAATTTCTTATCTTCTATTAGAGTTTTCCATTCTAAAAAATTCTCCATTTGATTTATCTAATCTATCAACTCCTTTAGTTTTAGAATTGATTCCTTTTTTCCTTCCTTCTACATTCCTAACCATGATTCATTCCATTAATGGTTATTTTTCTCATTCCTCTTATTTTTGAATTTCATATTTACAATTTGTATGTTCCTATGTTTCATCTTCTTGTTTCCTTTGTCTTTGATTTGTGATAATCTCAGCTAATTATTCCACTTGCCTATGTAGCTCTTACATAGTTCTATTCATATAAGAAATTATACCTTGCCATCTTGGAATATTTAAAACTATTATTAAATAACATAATACTCTCCAAAATTTTAATTTTAAAACCCTAATATATATTTACAAGGATATTACCTGCAAGATTCGATCTTGGATATGATACCAAATGATGAAAACATAGACTAGCTAAGCAAAATATCAATAGGGTAAAACTAAGAAATTGTGTGAACACAATATTATATGTTGGTTCTCATTGAATGAATGAAGAATTACATAATATTATTTAAATAAACCACAAGTCAAAATTAGAGTTGATATGCATAATTTAAAAAGTAAATAAATTAAACCTTAGCTAAGGCTAACTCACCCATGTTATTTTTATCAATTGATACTTTTAGTAACATTACTCTTCTAACAACTTTTCAACCCATTATTTTTAATATGATTTTCACACAATATCAGATGGGACCAAAAATTAAACATATCCTCTAAACACTAAAATTATTTTAATGGACTAATTTCAACTCAAGACCATGTATATTTATAAAAACATATTATTTTTAAAAATGGAAAAAAAAATCTCAAAAAATATATTAAAATGCATTTTTAGACCCTTATATGGCAACATATGGCCTTTAAATTTTTCTAAAAACATCCATAAATGGATGTATCCAGGTATGTCTTAGTTAAAAAAATTGATATATTCACTTTGGTGTAACTGAGAGCTCAAATTAACTTATGGATCAAAAGGTACGGCCTCCATAAGATAGGCCTCTACATTAAGACCTCACATTATCTATTTAATTAAAAGAGCATATTATTTTTTAATTTAATTAAAATAATAATAATAATAAATATGTAAGTATATATCCAAACTTTATTTCTACTTACTTGGCCAAATATTTTATTGGTCGTATATTTGTAAGGTTAGTGTAAATTTATACTGTCATGGTTAAGCATATAGTTTACCATGCTAGTATAAATTCACATTAAATTTATACTTAAGAGTTAAAGTGATTAAAAAAATTATAATAGCATGTATGCATGTATAAATAACTATTTATTTTCAACTGCACACAAAAAAATATTTATATATTAAAAAAAAATATTCCATGAGGAAAAATTCATTTGGATACTATATTTAATACAATGAATACTAATGTGTTATTTAAAAATAAAATTATATGAAATATTACATAGGTTATAAATTTATCATATAAATCCTCTCTCTCTCTCTCTCTCTCTCTCTCTCTCTCTCTCTCTCTCTCTCTCTCTCTCTCTCTCTCTCTCTCTCTCTCTCTCTCTCTCTCTCTCTCTCTCTCTCTCTCTCTCTCTCTCTCTCTCTCTCTCTCTCTGAGAGTGTGTGTGTGTGTGTGTGGGCATGCGTGCACACACACACACAAACAAAGAGAGAAAGAGATGTATGTATGTGCAAGTATTTGAAAATGAAGAGGATTCACATGATGAATTTATAACCTATGTAATATTTCATATAATTTTATTTTTAAATAACATAATAGTATTCATTGTATTAAATATAGGATCCAAATGAGTTTTTCCTCATGGAATAATTTTGTTTTTAATAGATAAATATATTTTTTGTGCACACATGAAAATAAATAGTTATTTATATATACATATATAAATGCTATTATAATTTGTTTTTAATCACTTGACCACATAAGCATAAATTTAATGGTGAATTTATATATCTATATGTGTGTGCGTACGTGTACACGTGAGTGTGTGTACATGTGCATGTGCATACACACATACACAAACATATATAATATGTGTGTGTTTAAATAAATAAATAATAATAATAATGTGTCCATGAAAAATACATTCATTTTTAATATAAAATTAATCATGTATTCAAGTAGGAAATTTTTAATATTTCCATCTAATGAGAGATGTTCAAATGGGAGTGGTATTGAACCAATTCAAATGGAAATAACTATACCTTTGTATCATAATATATATTACCATAATTTTTGCCTTTAATATGTATGAATAGGAAAGAAAGTATCAACAAAGGCCTTGGTTCAAATAATTTCCATCACAAAGGATCAACAGAGATATATCACATTGTACAGTTTCTGCTAGACCCTAGTAGGCAATTAGCTAAAGGTAGGAAGATTCTTGGTTGAATGATAGATATTTTTTTGTTGGGTTTTATTCTCTTATTTTTATTGTTTGGTTGTTGTTAGGAATATTCATTCTTATAAGGGTTATATTTGCAATACCATAGACACTAGTAGAGGTGATATATGTGAGCTTGTAATGTTTTATCTTTTTCTCCTTTGATCAAGGCTTCGAAGCATTTCAAAGTCTGACTATTTACTATATCTAGTAAAAATAAGAAAAACACTAATATATTTTATAAATTTAAAATAATTTGAAATATTATTTATGTTATAAATCTTTATATCAATACCTAAAAATGCATTATATGAATCCTCTTAATTCTAATCTCCCTACTCTATATCATGCTCTCTATAATGCAACACTCTTTGTATTACCTCTACAATTATTATATTATGTAATGTAATAATTTTTTTTATATAAATAAACTTTAAAATGCAAAGAAAATATTTTTTAATTTATCATTTCATTTTAAATGTGTATTACATATTTTTCACTTATAAATTAATTCAAATAAGTAATTTAAATCCCAAGGTCAACTTGAAATAGATGTGCATCATAATTTTCCAAGAGAGGAGAGGTTATACTAATTAGTATAATGTCAATATAAATAAAATTAACAAAATTTAATATAAAACTATACATATATGTATATTAAGCACAAATGTATTCAATCATTTATATATTATTTCATCTAGATCCTCTACTATAGTGCTTCAAACTCTTCCAAAATTTAATGTTGTAAGTTTCCTTATCCTTTCTTCAACAATGCGTGACAAAGTAAATTTGATTTTAAATCACACCATTTTCAATGTTTCTCTATGGTATATTAAATGAATGTCTATTACGTTAATATATGAGACAAAATTATATTTTTGTACAATGTTTTCCAAAAAAAAAACAACATCACTGAATTCATATTTAAAAGAGTTTCCTAGTTTTTGCATTTACACTAAGTCAAATATAGGGAAACTTGTCCAAACATTACTATTATTTGGCATATGTTCTTGTGTAGAGTTGAGTGTGAGAAAGTCTTATGCATTCCAAATTAGACCCACATATTTCATTTCATTCATATAAATTTCACCATGTTTTACATTTTTCATGAATGTATCTCTTGTTTTATAATATTTAAACTTATGAATTATAAAATCAAGATACTTATCTATCATGATGAGATAAACTAAAATATATAAAATGATTGTTATATGGTCATGCTTGAACTCATTCAATGAATTCTAAAAATTGATGATAATAATTTTTTGTTTATTTCTAATTCAAATGTTCAGAATTCATATTCCATAACACTTAGTTTAAGAGGAGGTTTTCCATAATAACAACAAAACCGATCTTGATATTCTCCTAAATTTTAACTTTCATCATGATACTTTTTAGGATGTGAACCTCATTAAAAATAAAAATTGTATTTCAATTATGTAATTTTTTTATGATGTTCATACCTTTTTTGGGGGAATACTTTATCCTTAATCTTATTAATTTTATATTGCTACTTTTTTTCTTAATATACCTTATCTTCTAATAATTATTTACTAGTTTCCTTGAAATATGTGAATATTACCTTGTTTATTTTTTTAAGCTTTAAATCAACACAATAAGATTCTAAGGACATATTTTCTTGTTACATTAAAAAAATAAATATCTTATTCTTCCAACTTAATAATAAGTTATAATTTATAGTTATCATCAAGACTCTATAGAGGTCTATAAGTTCATTGTTAATTGATTATTTTCAATCCATCTATTGTTAGATCTAGGAACTTCTATGGGATCAATTGTCTTAAATAATTGTTAAGTACTTTCCAAATAATTATTAATATCGATAGTTTAGACGTTTTCTTTATTGAATATACATATATTTTTTTGAATTTCAATCATGTAGAGAATTCATTCAAAAGTGAATTTTCAATCATCTCCATTGGTAATGAATGTTCTCAAATATATACATTTGCTTTTTATAACATACTCTATCAATGAAAGTTGATATATTATGTTTTGAATTTACATCACTAAATTTTCCAACAATATTAAAAATTATCATTTAATAGGTGTTACTTTTTTTAATAATTTGACCTTTCTATCTTCAAACCTTTCCTTACATTTATGCAACTTTCATACTAAATTTCATGAAGGATACTTTAGTTAGCATTATTATAATATTTCCTATATAAAATTTAGTACCGAATATTGGTTGTTAATCGATTGATCTATAATTTTAATCTGATATTAAAATCATGTACCACATTCCCATCATCACCTGCCATATTTATTTTCTATATATGTTTGCATGCACATGCACATGCGCACACATGTACACACATATGGGATTAATAAAACATTCATAATAAAAAGTTATATATGTATGATGAAATAATCCATAATATTTAGTACTATAGTACTTTTCATACAACAAATGCTTATTATAAGAATTGTCATAAACATCAACACCTACCTCAAATATATATTTGAAACCTATTAAAAACCACACATTATATGATTCAATTCTCTTGTAAATTTCTTTATAAAAACTATAGAGTGATCACCTCTTCATTTATTTTTCTCTTTTTTGAGGGTAGTTAATCATATTGTGACCAAGTTAATGCCTTTTAAAGCATATCTTATCTAATTTTGAAAAAAAAAATAAAAAATTTACAATTATTCCATATTGACTACTTCATAATAAATATAAAACATATTCATTAAAAGAATCGTTGGTGATTTTCTATCTCCAAATTCATGTCTTAAAATTAGACTTCTATGAATTAAGGTAATTAGATTAACTCATCACGTGAGTCCACTTCTTTCAATACTTTTTATATTGTATAACTTAAATCGTATATTGAACTTGACGGTTTGACATTTAATCTCTATGTGTCTCATAATATCCCAACTTGTGGCTGATTAGTAAATAGCTTAGATTTAAAAAATATATATCAATGGTATGTTATTTTTATGGTTGTGTAAATACATACAAATATATATCGTGATGAAGACTTGTTGGTTGACCAAAAATTTTCAACCATGATTCTACAGTGATATAATCTGTTTAAAATCCACGTATTTTTTTTCTTTTAGTTGTACTGCATAAGTGGTATCTTAACATCTATGATAATCTTTCCACCAAATTTGTATGGTAATGGGTCCTTCATTCAAATAATTGAACTCAAGATGATATCAATCGGAATACAATTTTGTTGGGATTATTTCACACTAGAATTTCGTTATTGATTTAAAAAAAATAGAATGGTCGTATAATATTTGAAATCAATATCAATTTTATAGAAAGTATTGTTGTGAATGCCTTGATAGATATGTTGATTAGTTTTTTGACCTTATTATAAGGGGTATGACCAACTATATTCCTCCATGATCAAGTGCTCTCTTGATCATTGTAGGGAAATTAATTTTTTTTGGCTATCGAATCTCTAATTTTTAATTATTAATAATTGAGAATGAATATTTTATATAATTTGTATTTATCAACAATATAAAATGGAATGATGTTATTATGTTTGATCCTATAATAAATATAGACATAATCATACTTTTTCTTGCCTTCAAAGTTAATTGATAAGCTTCCTCCATGCAAAGTATTGTATGTATGCTTAATTCATCTTGAATAGAAAACTTCAAATCATTTACATACCTTGCAACCATCTATTCTTATGTTTTATCATGCTCCCTTAGTATGTAAAGATTTTAAAGCTCATATGTATACTCTTACATATTGTGATTGTTTTGCCTTAAATTCTAGATTCTTATGTATAGGGTTCGTGCATAACCCACAGGGAGAAATTTCTCCCTCGGCTTCTTCTCCATTTTTTTTAATGAGTTGATCTTCTCTTTACCTTTTCTTTGTCTTTCTTTCTATTGGCGATCCCACAAAATCATTGAATGACCCTTCAATTATGTACATGTAAACTTTATTTTCTTGTCTTCTCTTAGAATTATCCATTTGAAAAAATTCTCCATGCTATTCATTCAGTATATAAACTCCTTTGATTTAAACTTCCTCCATAAGTTGGAACATCAACCTCGATTCCTTCGTTCCTTCCCTCTGAATCTCTAACCATCTTCTCTTTTATTGATGGCATTTTTTCTTGTTCCTCTTCTTATGGAATTTCTTCTTCATGATTTGTGTCTTCCTCTACTTCATCTTCTACTCTCTTTTATATTTTAATTTTAAATACTTTAAAAAGTTAATTTTTCTACTTACCTCTATAGATATTTCATAGTCCCCTTCATCTGAGAAATTCTTCCTCATCCTCTCACCATCTATTACACCTCCAAGATTCAAACTTGCTCTGATACTAAATAATGAACTCAATTACTATCGAGGTAAAAAAAATAATAGGCATAGTTCTTATGAAACAAGTATCTATATTAATCATATTGAATGAATGAAATAATTACATACACATGCATAAATAAATCTCAACTTAGACTTAGAGTTTACATGTAAAACTCTAAACTCTAAAAATTAAAAAACGTGACGTTATTTTTAGCAGCTACTATTTCTAGTAAGTTTTGCATGCAAGTGTTTGCAGCCCTAAAAATTCCAAAAATATTTTAAACACTAAAGTTAACATATAGTAAAATTTTCAACTAAATTTCACAACCAAATACAAAAATATACAATTTCTAAAAATAGAAAAATCCATTAAAAAAATACTAAAATTCATTTTTAGACCCTCATATGGTTATGCATGGCCCCTGAAAAATATTGAAAACATCCATAATTAGATAAAGCATGTTATGGTTGCATCAGAGTTTTTGATACAGTCATTTTAGAATGAAGGAGAGTACAAATAAAGATACAAATCCAAAATTATGGCCTATAGAAGTTTACACTCATTTTCTACATCACTATGGGAGTCCAATTTTACTTAGTGATAATTCAAAATCAAAATTTCTGACATGAAGTTACTGAAAGTGAATATCTTTTAGATTTTGGAGATTTAAATTATGTAAAATAGCATCAACAATTTCAGTGTCGATGGTCAAATTAAAAATCGACAATTGGATAAAAATATTTGAGTTGCCATTTTCAAGTGCCAAGCTTATCATGAGGGTAAATATTTGATTAAAGATATAAATATCAAAATAACTAATTGCATTAGTTAAAATTAAACAAGATTTGTGTTTTTTAATGCTAAAAAATGAGATGACTTTATTATGTTGGATCTAAAACTATAAATGGAAAAAAACAAATTTTTCATTGCATGGTTAAGTTTTCTCTTGACAATGGGAGGGAATTTTTTTTATTGATATCAATATTATAAAGGATAATTAAAAATAATTATGATATTTCATAACTGTCAATGGTATAGAAGGTTAGGACTTTGTTATGTTTTATCATAAATTTGAAAATTTGATGACAAACTTTGGACTGCCATAGTTAAGAAGGAACTTGACCATGGAGATAAAATTCTTCCCTCCCATAATCAAGCACCAACTTGAGAAAGAGAAGTTAATTTCTCTCATTGATATCAAAGTTAGAGTGGTTAATTCATAATAATTAAATGTGAATAGTTGTGATATGGTGTATATTTCAATATTAAACATAGGCATGAATTTTTTGCATTTAGTCCTAAAACAATAAAGGGAATTACATTTTTTTCCTCCCATGGTCAAGCACCCACATATCCATTAGGGGTAAATATTTCTTAGTGATATGAAAATAAGAATGGATAATTTACAATAATGTAAGTGAATATTTTCAATATGTTATAGTTATAAATATCAATTAAAGGAGCGACCTTATTTTATTGACCCTAAATTAGAAAATTAAATAAATAATATTTACCTCCCATGGTCAAGTGCATGATTGACCATGTGAGGCTAATTTAGCTTAGTGATATCAAGATTAGAATAGATAATGTACAACATTTGAGATTATTACTTTTGATAATTTATAGTTTCCATTTTTGTAAATGACATAATCTTGTTACCTTTGTTTTGAAAATTGAAAATGGAAGGACCAATTTTTGCCTATGATGGTCAAGAGGGTGATTTAACATGGGAAGAAAAAAAATTTCCTCCCATACTCAAGAACCCTCTTGACCATTGAAGGCCTATTTTTACCTCTCATTTTTAAGAACTTATCTTAACATGGGGGATGGAAAATTGGCCACCAATGGTTAAGTGGGGATTTTGCCTTCCCTAGCCAATCATATTTTCAATCCTAAGAGGCCCATTTTATTTACTTCACCACTGGAGAAATTATTTACCTTCCATGGTCAAGCATATGGTTGAACATGGGAGGATAAATATTTGCCTCACATTGTCAATCAAGCCCTTGACCAAAAATATAAATTTTCTTACCTCTCATGGTCAAAATTCAGGTGAACCATTGTAGGCCAAATTTTGACCTCCCATGGTCAAGCGAACACTTGAATATGGGAGGCCAATTTTTTAAATTTCTCAGTGAAGTAACTAAATGAAAATTGGAGGATAATTTTTTTCTAAATATGGTCAATATCCTACCTTAACATAGGAGGCCAAAGTTGTAAAATATTTACTTCCAATGGTTAAATTAGAATTGTATACAAGTACAACTAGAGCTTGTGATAAAAAAATGAAATAAACTAAATTCCTACTTTGATTCAACAAAATTACTCTAGATAGAGTTAAAAATTAAAGGAGGTGAACCTTAGATTACTAATGATGATTTTCCCTTTGATGTGTATGTTTAAGCCTTATATTTTTTGTATGTGGTTACTTCAAACTAAATATGTATGCAAGGTAATTTTGGCACTGTGACAATGAGTGATTGGTAGCTTTTGATTGTATATAGATGAAAATCTCAATAGCTTAGACTTCATTCTTAAACATTGGGAAATTATTATCAATTTATAAAACATTTGGGATGAATTATCAAGCTTTGATTTGGATAATTAAATTTTAAAAAGTGGAAGTTGATGGAGACTTTGGATATTTTGGTATAGATAGTGGGGAATCTTCAAAAATATGAGAGAAAGTGAGATTAGTTTATTTTGAAAATAAAGTTTTATGAGAACTTTAGGATCATGAAGTATTAAGTGTGATTATTTTATTTTGACAATGGATGTTGGTGATTAATTTGGGATCATGGACGATTAAGTAGGATTATTCTATTTTGATAATGGAGGTTGGAGTGGACATTAGGATAATGGAAGATTAAGTGGGATTATTTCATTTTTATAATGGATGTTGGTGAGGACTTTGGGATCATGGAGGATTAAATGTGATTATTTTATTTTCATAATGGAGGTTGGTGAGCACTTTGGTATCACAAAGTATTAATTGGGATTTGAGGTAGAAGATGAGGTGGATGAGATAGTGGGATTTGAGGTGGAAGATGAGATGAATTATTAAATTATTATGGGAATAATTGGTGTAAGATTTCATGAAGAATAAATTAACTAAATAATGGTGATTAATTACTTAATTAGATGTAGGGTAATATTAATAGTATTTAAATGGGATAAATGGTATGATTAGGAATATTCAAACTAATTGATCATGGGATTAATTGATGTAGGATTGAATAAGGTTATAAGATGTAGATTAATTATCTAATATTGGTGGTATTGTTAGATTGACTGAAGTGGTAAAATAAAAATAATTGGTGTGGCATATTTTAGGTTTCTACATTTTCACCCTCTTTGAATGGGTGTCATAACCATAATAAGCAACAATTTTTCTAATAAGTATAGAAGAAAATCAAGTGCATAGGGATGCCCATAGTGGTATGATGCTTAGAAAATGAAATGGATTATGTTATCATGGGGAATGACTAAAATGATGATTAATATGAATATGATATATTATCATACCATATCTTTATCTTGTTAGGAGGTGGAAGAAATAATTCCACCTGTTAGGATCTTGCTCCTCAAAAAGAGCACAGTATGATTACCAAATATAAGCAACTGAATATGCGGAAATAACCAGAAACACAAGTAACTAGAATTCACCAATAGCACAGAATATGAGAGACAATACACTATCTTGTATTAACACTATACAGAAAAGAATACAACAAAGAGCCGCCACACTCTTTCACCTTACAGAGGTTCGCCACACCTCAAGTGTACAGTAATTCTTCTCACACACACTCTCCTACACAAAAAATGGTCCCAACAACCAACTCACACACAGAATTGGTGTTCACCTCACCAACCAGTCAGTAATAACCCTGTCGGTACACCAAGCACTCTATAGCACTTCAAGCTGATCTCTCATGAACCTGAAACCTGCAATTCAAAGACCAAACTTACATGTAGATCCCCAATGAGCTTGCAACAACCTGCAACTCACAGATCTTACAACTAGAAGGAACTGTTCCTTTCTATCTCATGCATTAACAATACATGCCAATGGGTCTATAAATAGATCCCTAACTCAAACACTAACTTAGACTCTTAATTTAGACAATTATCCTCGCAGCCCAAGACTCTAACTGGTCTCAACATGCAAACTCTTCGTTCACTTAACTAACTGTCCATGAAACGAGTAGTTCTGGAACACACAGGTGACCGACGTCGGTCCCTGCTTGTCTGGTTCTGCCGACGTCGGCTGACTTCCTGCCGTCGCCAGTGGCCTTCTGCACTGGTCTCTGCCGACGTCAGTCCTGCTGTCGACGCTGGTGCTCCTGGATCTCAGCAACCATTGTTCCTTTAGTTTGCAAAGGGTTGAAGCTTTTAGCTCCACAACCTAACAATCTCCCACTTGGAGATAAACAACTGCAACCTATACCTGTACCTGTACACCATCTAGTTTGTTCCCTTGGCTATGTATCCCATCAAGATCACTCTTGAAGACCAACCACCACAAAATATGTGGTGCAAAAATCTGTCATCCAAATTACCTGCCACATCCGCATCTACAACCATGTAGAAAAAGAACTTGACCCTGCATAGCATGTGCACCTGCTGCTGGTCCCACTGAACTGCCCTTCAGTATTACTTTCCCAGATTGACTCCAAACTTGTGATAACTCCCACTGCTTGGGAAAACTCAGGTTTAGTACATACCATGCACTCAACCTCATTATGTGAATCAAGACACCTGTTCTGTGAACTGTCTAACCATCGGCATGCTAACCGGTTTCACACAATCATCCTGAAACAAAGTCAACATATGACCTACCATGTCTCTAGAACACACTCATGCCAAAGAATCTTGCTGCTCCCAAATTCTCCATGACAAACACCTGAACTAGCTTTACCTTTAGTTTAGCAATACCTGTATATGTAACCCTGCAACAAGCACATCATACAGAAATAGGATAGTGTAGCTAATACTATCCAACCTGGTAAAGAGAAACACAATGATCAAACCTCCATTGCCCTGCAGCTAATACAAGATCATATACCCTGATCTTCCATCTCACGTATCCATTTCTGCACTTCTTCATCCTTAACATCCATTCGTCTCTCAGTGCTTACTTCCAGCTGGCAACTCTACCCAAAACCCCTGTTTGGTTCTCCTCCAAGGAATCACATTCTCATCCATGCCAAGCTCCCACTGTTTCCTGGATCTACCTATTCTGCTTCTTTAACAACTTCCTGGTCCTATGCCATAAGTGAGCAACAATTAGTGTAAAGAAGGGAAATGATGAATTCAAAAACTTACACCTTCAGTCCTCCATATGAGCGCTTGAGACTCCATGACAGCTTGCTGTCCACCCAAAATTCGTCTCAGTGATCGATGCCGGTCACATCTCAGTCTACAGCTGACCGATGTCAGTTCCCTGCGACTACCTCCCTGCCAACGTCGGTTTCCCCTGGCCGACGCCGGTCTCTGTCTACCCCGAGTCACCGACATCAGGCTGCACATAGTCGACGTCGGTCCCTGTCTGGACACCGATGCTGGTTTTCCTGCCGACGTCGGTCTCTGTGTTTTTCTTGTGAGACCTAATTTTTTCCCGCGAGCTCTTTTTGGATCAAACCCTTGTCCAAATCACCCTTGCTCTGATCAAAATTCATCTGCACCTTGTGCTGAACTCTGTCTGTCACTTTCTCCTTGAAAACCAAGGCTTTCCTATTCTTGTCACTAACATCGGATTCCTCAAGAAACCTCACCTTCTTCTTCTACATACAGAAACCACAATCCATGCCTTCCAAATCTGAAAGCATATTCTTTGACTCAAGAACCAGCATCTCCTTCTTATCTATGTGACCAAGCCTATTAATCCACATCTTTGAATCTACAGCTGAAGTAGATAACCCAAAAAGAGAATCAGTAAAACAAGTAGATAGATAAAGTGTACCTACTTTCTTACCTCTAGCTACAATAAGTGTACCCTTGGTAACCTTCCAAGAGTCCACTGTGAGAGTTACTGTGCAACCCTCTTCACCCAAACTTCTAACAGAAATCAGATTTTGCTTCAGAACTGGGACATGCATGACCTCCTTTAACACCCATGTGTCACCTGTCTGCAATTTCAGCTTCACTTTGCCTTTTCCAACAATCTGACAAGGCTTACCATCCCCTACACAAATTTCTCCAAAGTCTCCCTGGACATACTCATGAAAAAATTCCCTATGTGGGGATGCATGAAACGAGGCACCTGAATCTAATACCCAAGATTCTACTTTATCCAAATAACATACCAGAGCATCCTGTGTAACGTAACCCGCAACATCTGCTTCTTCTTCATGTTTTTCATACTGATCTGTACCCGATCTGCAATCTCTCTTTAAGTGCCCTTGCTTTCCACATTTCCAGCAGATTATTCTGCCATATTTGGACTTGGATCTCCTGCCTGTTTTCAACCTTGATCTCCCATGCTTTGTCTTCTCTCTTGGCCTTCCTCTTCCTTCAACACTCAAAGCATCTCCAGATGATTCACCTGTGATTTTCCTACGTATCTCTTCATTCAAGATCACACTCACAACATCATCCACTTTTAAGACTTTTGAAGGAGACACAGTATTAGAAACTGCCATTACCAAACCTTCCCAACTTTCAGGTAATGAGCACAAGATTAAGAGAGCTCTAATTTCATCATCAAATACAATATTGACTGAACTTAACTAGTTTACCAAACCATGGAAATCACTAAGATGGCTATGAACAGATCCACCTTCCAACATTTGCAAATTAAATAAATGCTTCATAAGAAATACCTTATTAGAAGCCGAGGGTTTTTCATACAAATTTGCCAAAGATTTCATCAACTCCACCATTGTCTTACACTGTGATAAGCTGGAAATCACAGATGATTCAAGACTCAATCTAATAGATTCTAGAGCCTTCCGATCAAGAACCTCCCATTCTTCATCTTTCATATCCAAGGGTTTGCTAGTAACCCCACCCAATGGTAAGTACAAATCTTTCTGATATAGATAGTCCTCAATCTGCATCCTCCATAATTGGTAGTTCTTGCCATTAAACTTTTCCATTCGTAGTTGACTGTTTTCTGCCATTGCTCAACTCCCACTCAAACAGAAACCTTGTGAGTAACCTGTAATCAAAACACACTACCCAAATCTACACCAATTTGTTAGTATCCCAACCAAAAGCTCTAATACCACTTGTTAGTAGGTGGAAGAAAATCCAAGAACAAACACACCTGTTCTAATTCCACCTGTTAGGATCTTGCTCCTCAGAAAGAGCACAGTATGATTACCAAATATAAGCAATTGAATATGCAGAAATAACCAGAAACACAAGTAACTAGAATTCACCAATAGCACAGAATATGAGAGACAATACACTATCTTGTATTAACACTATACAGAAAAGAATACAACAAAGAGCCGCCACACTCTTTCACCTTACAGAGGTTCGCCACACCTCAAGTGTACAGTAATTCTTCTCACACACACTCTCCTACACAAAAAATGGTCCCAACAACCAACTCACACACAGAATTGGTGTTCACCTCACCAACCAGTCAGTAATAACCCTGTCGGTACACCAAGCACTCTATAGCACTTCAAGCTGATCTCTCATGAACCTGAAACCTGCAATTCAAAGACCAAACTTACATGTAGATCCCCAATGAGCTTGCAACAACCTGCAACTCATAGATCTTACAACTAGAAGGAACTGTTCCTTTCTATCTCATGCATTAACAATACATGCCAATGGGTCTATAAATAGATCCCTAACTCAAACACTAACTTAGACTCTTAATTTAGACAATTATCCTCGCAGCCCAAGACTCTAACTGGTCTCAACATGCAAACACTTCGTTCACTTAACTAACTGTCCATGAAACGAGCAGTTCTGGAACACACAGGCGACCGACGTCGGTCCCTGCTTGTCTGGTTCTGCCGACGTCGG
The DNA here is from genome assembly GCA_037957365.1 of Torreya grandis. Taxonomy (NCBI): domain Eukaryota; kingdom Viridiplantae; phylum Streptophyta; class Pinopsida; order Cupressales; family Taxaceae; genus Torreya; species Torreya grandis. Next base: position 1,400,262 of record JARHVA010004122.1, read on the forward strand.
CTGACTTCCTGCCGTCACCAGTGGCCTTCTGCACTGGTCTCTGCCGACGTCAGTCCTGCTGCCGACGCCGGTGCTCCTGGATCTCAGCAACCATTGTTCCTTTAGTTTGCAAAGGGTTGAAGCTTTTAGCTCCACAACCTAACAATCTCCCACTTGGAGATAAACAACTGCAACCTATACCTGTACCTGTACACCATCTAGTTTGTTCCCTTGGCTATGTATCCCATCAAGATCACTCTTGAAGACCAACCACCACAAAATATGTGGTGCAAAAATCTGTCATCCAAATTACCTGCCACATCCGCATCTACAACCATGTAGAAAAAGAACTTGACCCTGCATAGCATGTGCACCTGCTGCTGGTCCCACTGAACTGCCCTTCAGTATTACTTTCCCAGATTGACTCCAAACTTGTGATAACTCCCACTGCTTGGGAAAACTCAGGTTTAGTACATACCATGCACTCAACCTCATTATGTGAATCAAGACACCTGTTCTGTGAACTGTCTAACCATCGGCGTGCTAACCGGTTTCACACAATCATCTTGAAACAAAGTCAACATATGACCTACCATGTCTCTAGAACACACTCATGCCAAAGAATCTTGTTGCTCCCAAATTCTCCATGACAAACACCTGAACTAGATTTACCTTTAGTTTAGCAATACCTGTATATGTAACCCTGCAACAAGCACATCATACAGAAATAGGATAGTGTAGCTAATACTATCCAACCTGGTAAAGAGAAACACAATGATCAAACCTCCATTGCCCTACAGCTAATACAAGATCATATACCCTGATCTTCCATCTCACGTATCCATTTCTGCACTTCTTCATCCTTAACATCCATTCGTCTCTCAGTGCTTACTTCCAGCTGGCAACTCTACCCAAAACCCCTGTTTGGTTCTCCTCCAAGGAATCACATCCTCATCCATGCCAAGCTCCCACTGTTTCCTGGATCTACCTGTTCTGCTTCTTTAACAACTTCCTGGTCCTATGCCATAAGTGAGCAACAATTAGTGTAAAGAAGGGAAATGATGAATTCAAAAACTTACACCTTCAGTCCTCCATATGAGCACTTGAGACTCCATGACAGCTTGCTGTCCACCCAAAATTCGTCTCAGTGACCGATGCCGGTCACATCTCAGTCTACAGTCGACCGATGTCGGTTCCCTGCGACTACCTCCCTGCCGACGTCAGTTTCCCCTGGCCGACGCCGGTCTCTGTCTACCTCGAGTCACCGACATCAGGCTGCACATAGTCGACGTCGGTCCCTGTCTGGACACCGATGCTAGTTTTCCTGCCGACGTCGGTCTCTGTGTTTTTCTTGTGAGACCTGATTTTTTCCTGCGAGCTCTTTTTGGATCAAACCCTTGTCCAAATCACCCTTGCTTTGATCAAAATTCATCTGCACCTTGTGCTGAACTCTGTCTGTCACTTTCTCCTTGAAAACCAAGGCTTTCCTATTCTTGTCACTAACATCGGATTCCTCAAGAAACCTCACCTTCTTCTTCTACATACAGAAACCACGATCCATGCCTTCCAAATCTGAAAGCATATTCTTTGACTCAAGAACCAGCATCTCCTTTTTATCTATGTGACCAAGCCTATTAAGCCACATCTTTGAATCTACAGCTAAAGTAGATAACCCAGAAAGAGAATCAGTAAAACAAGTAGATAGATAAAGTGTACCTACTTTCTTACCTCTAGCTACAATAAGTGTACCCTTGGTAACCTTCCAAGAGTCCACTGTGAGAGTTATTGTGCAACCCTCTTCACCCAAACTTCTAACAGAAATCAGATTTTGCTTCAGAACTGGGACATGCATGACCTCCTTTAACACCCATGTGTCACCTGTCTGCAATTTCAGCTTCACTTTGCCTTTTCCAACAATCTGACAAGGCTTACCATCCCCTACACAAATTTCTCCAAAGTCTCCCTGGACATACTCATGAAAAAATTCCCTATGTGGGGATGCATGAAACGAGGCACCTGAATCTAATACCCAAGATTCTACTTTATCCAAATAACATACCAGAGCATCCTGTGTAACGTAACCCGCAACATCTGCTTCTTCTTCATGTTTTTCATACTGATCTGTACCCGATCTGCAATCTCTCTTTAAGTGCCCTTGCTTTCCACATTTCCAGCAGATTATTCTGCCATATTTGGACTTGGATCTCCTGCCTATTTTCGACCTTGATCTCCCATGCTTTGTCTTCTCTCTTGGCCTTCCTCTTCCTTCAACACTCAAAGCATCTCCAGATGATTCACCTGTGATTTTCCTACGTATCTCTTCATTCAAGATCACACTCACAACATCATCCACTTTTAAGACTTTTGAAGGAGACACAGTATTAGAAACTGCCATTACCAAACCTTCCCAACTTTCAGGTAATGAGCACAAGATTAAGAGAGCTCTAATTTCATCATCAAATACAATATTGACTGAACTTAACTAGTTTACCAAACCATGGAAATCACTAAGATGGCTATGAACAGATCCACCTTCCAACATTTGCAAATTAAATAAATGCTTCATAAGAAATACCTTATTAGAAGCCGAGGGTTTTTCATACAAATTTGCCAAAGATTTCATCAACTCCACCGTTGTCTTACACTGTGATAAGCTGGAAATCACAGATGATTCAAGACTCAATCTAATAGATCCTAGAGCCTTCCGATCAAGAACCTCCCATTCTTCATCTTTCATATCCAAGGGTTTGCTAGTAACCCCACCCAATGGTAAGTACAAATCTTTCTGATATAGATAGTCCTCAATCTGCATCCTCCATAATTGGTAGTTCTTGCCATTAAACGTTTCCATTCGTAGTTGACTGTTTTCTGCCATTGCTCAACTCCCACTCAAACAGAAACCTTGTGAGTAACCTGTAATCAAAACACACTACCCAGATCTACACCAATCTGTTAGTATCCCAACTAAAAGCTCTAATACCACTTGTTAGTAGGTGGAAGAAAATCCAAGAACAAACACACCTGTTCTAATTCCACCTGTTAGGATCTTGCTCCTCAGAAAGAGCACAGTATGATTACCAAATATAAGCAATTGAATATGCAGAAATAACCAGAAACACAAGTAACTAGAATTCACCAATAGCACAGAATATGAGAGACAATACACTATCTTGTATTAACACTATAAAGAAAAGAATACAACAAAGAGCCGCCACACTCTTTCACCTTACAGAGGTTCGCCACACCTCAAGTGTACAGTAATTCTTCTCACACACACTCTCCTACACAAAAAATGGTCCCAACAACCAACTCACACACAGAATTGGTGTTCACCTCACCAACCAGTCAGTAATAACCCTGTCGGTACACCAAGCACTCTATAGCACTTCAAGCTGATCTCTCATGAACCTGAAACCTGCAATTCAAAGACCAAACTTACATGTAGATCCCCAATGATCTTGCAACAACCTGCAACTCACAGATCTTACAACTAGAAGGAACTGTTCCTTTCTATCTCATGCATTAACAATACATGCCAATGGGTCTATAAATAGATCCCTAACTCAAACACTAACTTAGACTCTTAATTTAGACAATTATCCTTGCAGCCCAAGACTCTAACTGGTCTCAACATGCAAACTCTTCGTTCACTTAACTAACTGTCCGTGAAACGAGCAGTTCTGGAACACACAGGCGATCGACGTCGGTCCTTGCTTGTCTGGTTCTACCGACGTCGGCCGACTTCCTACCGTCGCCGGTGGCCTTCTGCATTGGTCTCTACCGACGTCGGTCCTGCTGCCGACGCCGGTGCTCCTGGATCTCAGCAACCATTGTTCCTTCAGTTTGCAAAGGGTTGAAGCTTTTAGCTCCACAACCTAACATAGCTTAAATTCTTTGATTGGTTATTGATCAATTTTATTTGAATGTGCCCCAAGTAATGACATATGTGAGGGGTCAGGATTGGTAAAGATTTGAGACTTTATGTGCCCTAAGTAAATATATATGTGAGATTTTTTATGAATAATTATACATCTTACTAAATATGTTATATTTGATTTGATTAATTATTGGTCAATTGAATTAAAACTATAAATTGAGGAATCAACTAAATGCATGAAAGGATGATGTGATAATTAAGGCTCGGGTTTATGGACAACAAAGGTGCGATAGGTTATGATATGTTTTCCACTTTTATGTTGTGATGATGGATTGATGTATATTTATAGATGTGGACATGGAATGTTAGTTTACAATAAAATAACATTTTTCACATCCTAATGGCTTATTGGTTGATGTAGTGATAGATAACCATGAACATAGGGAAAGTTAAGTGTACAACAAATAATAGGAGTTTTTGATTTGGTAAAATATGATTAAAAGGAAATATAGAGAGGATAATATAGCCTCATACATGAAATAAATATTAAATAACTAAGCAAACATAAAAAAATAGAGATTCAAGCAAATGAGGTCATGTGTTAAGCAACTAGCTTGATCAGATTTCATTCATTTAATAAAGAGAGAGAAATATGTGTATCATCATGGTATATAGGTGAACATGCATGCATGTTAATTTAGGATTTGTAAAAGTTGATGACCGTATCCCTATGGTTGATGATATTTATTTTTACTAGGGTAATTTTATGTGTAGCTATCAGCTAATGGATGAAGTGGTTCTAATAAAATTTGTGGGAAATGATGAAGGGCCATGAGATAAGGATTAAATAAATGCGTATAATGTAATCATGGATAACGATGAAGAATAAAACTAGGTATGTAGGATGGTATTGGATCATTTGGAAAGGAAATCAAGTTCAAATGGAAGAGGTGGGAGAAATGGAATGACATGAAATTCCTATGAGAATAAAAAAATCAAAATATGAGGTTAAAAATATGGTAGTGAGTGATTTCAAAGGTGTCAATGGAGAAGGATTATTAGGGCTAATGAAGTCATATGAAATAGAATGTTAGGCAACTAGGGAATAAAAATAAGTTGTTATCTATGGAAATGTTATGATGAGGTATTTGGAAAGTGAGAAAGTGTTGGGAAAAGATGGATGTCAGATGGAAGCATAAGAATGAGAGTTTTATATATTTGGAGAATATTCATTGGGAAATTGTGAAAGTTCTTAAAAGAGGATAAATGTAGACCAAGAAGATGATGGGAGGACTAGGACAACCAGGAGTATTGAAGATAGGGATATGAACAAACAAGAAGTGGAAATAAGGTAGATGAAGGGGGACATGAGAGTGAAAAAGTGGATATGTCTTGGGGTGGAATAATTATGGGTGATATGATGATGTATGGTTTTGATGTAAATATTTCACAATTTTTCAAATGTGTGAGTAACCTTATTTTCTTATACCATATGATAGGGTACACTATGATATAGAAAAACCATGGTGACAATTTTTTAGTATGTCATGGGATTGACTCATACACAAGTGCATGATAGGATGAATCATAATATGGGAAACCATGATGAAACTATTGTAATACACATTAGGAGTGACATAGACATAACAAGAAAAACAAACGATCAAGCAAGCACACACAAAAATAGAAAATCAAATGCATGTCCTACATCAAAATATGAAACCTTTTCATTTAGTGATTAATGGTGATAGGTTTATTTTACCCTAAATGATATATGTAGGTGGTTTGATTGGGAATGATATATCCCCAAAAAAATCACTCTTTAATGTGCCCCCAAACAATGATATATACTATATGGTGAATTTGACAATATTATATTTGATTGAAAAGTTGAAACCTTTGATTAAATGGATGGTTTGATTGAATGGTTATGAAATTTCACAAAATTCAGGATAAGCCAAATGATTTTTTTATTTTGTCATTGTTCTTTTATTATTTTTGGTACTTTAGAGATCTTGAAATGTTAATTTTTTCTATTTTTCTAATGAATTTCTATATATTATAATTTTTTTGATTTTCTGGAATTTGTATTTTTTTGGATTTTTTTTATTTACTAAATTTTTTATAGCTTTTATTGATTTCATAATGTTTTTAGAATTTCTAAATTTTCTATTTTTTTTATTTTTTAGGCTTTCCATTTTTTCTAATGTGTTTTGGATTTTATAAATGTTTCATGTTTTGGATTTTGTAATGTTTCCATTTTTGGGATTTTATAAATGTTTTTGTATTTTATGGATTTTGTAATTTTTTTGGGAATTCTTATGAATTGTTGTAGTGACACCTATGTTATAGATAACATGATAAATAATTATTTCTCTATAAATGAAGTATGAGGATGAAATTGAAATGTTGGAAGGATGGAGAGATGGAATTCGTGAGGGATGAAGGATAAATTTCCAAGGATTACATTGAGCAGGATCCATATAACATATTTTTGTTATACCAAACTATTGTGTCACAATGTGTTCCTTTTGAAGGTATGGGTGTACCAATATTTTATTGAAACATTATGCAAGACCTATTTCATGTACTTATCAAGGTGAAAAGAGGATGATAAATGGACAAGTATGGGATGTCTTACATAAAATGGAATATTAATATGACTTAGGCTTGGATGGATGTGGACAATGTGGAATGAGATGAAATGGAATGTGGATGTGCCCAAGTAAAATTGTAATTATAGACAATAGCTAACAAAAATGGTGTTAGATAGTTGTTTTCACCTTGGTACTTTCCCCGGTGGCTAAGGATTGGTGTGAGGGTTTGAATATGCTGGTAGTTGTAATAGATGGTTGTATGCAGAGAATAGAGAAATTTGCCTCTGTGGTTTTTCTTGTATTCTTGCTTACTTTTGTAATATTTTCTAACCCATTCTAAATGAACTTTGAATGGTATTTTATAGATATCTATTGGTCATGGGTTAAATGTATTCATGCTATGTTGACATAATGAAGAATAAGAATCATAAGGAAATGGTCATTTCGGATCAAAGTGTGATTGGATAAGAGCATCAAAAATAGGAAACCTTAGGGTCTGGTACTATAATTCAACCCAAAAAATCTTATACTAGGGGATGGAATTAACACCAAAAATGCAGCCTAGTTGAGCTTGAATCAGGTCTCAGAAGTCTATGGATGACTATTTATAAGCAAAAATGTGTCTAGAAGGGTTATGAGAGCATGCAAGAGGGTCATATGGAATTGGTGTCACAAGCCACACTCAAGCTACCAGTTTGGATGTTTTATATAACAACATTTTGTTACACCTAATTTCATAATTTATGATGTCAAGAATGATCTTAAATAACATCTTCGATGTTTTCATGTTGGACATTAATTTATCTTTTTCTTGTACTTATTTTTGAAGTTTTTTTTTTTTTTAATTTTACTTTTTTATTTTTTTAACTTATTTACTTTTACTTTTTACTTTTTTTTTTAAGAATCATTAGAACTTATGTATCATTTCACTAATTAGATTTTGTGCTAATACCATGCCTATGATATGTCTTCCACTAAATTTGTCATAAGATTGCTTAATTATCAGGTTAGCATCTTCATAATATCTTAACAAGGTTCCATCATGGTACCTATGATATATTGTGGAATTAATGAGGGTGAAATGGGACACATGACTGATAAAGAAATTTAATTTATGTAAAGATATAGTTTGAGGGATGATATGATCATAGAAGTAAGGGTCAATGGTTTGATATCAAAGGACATTGGGACCAACAATATCACATTCTATTAGCCATGTGAAGATGTCTAAAAACTATGATAGGAGGGCCATGAAAATTTCATTTTTTACAGGACTAAGAGAAGTTGCAAGCTTCACAATTTCTGAAATCACTTTTGTTCTAATATTGACTTTAACAAGTGAGGTAAATTCATCCTAAAACTATGTTGGTTTATGGTGGATATTGAATTCCTTATCCATTAACAAATTATAATGTTTTTTTCACCTATGGATTTGCTTTTATTTTTGTGATTTTGATTTTTTTTGTCTCCTAGCACATCAAATAAATTTTCACTAAGTGAAATTGGCTTTCAATATTTCAACTTCTTCTTTTTATTATTTTTTTAAATTTTGGATTTTATATGATTAAGGAATTTTTATTAGTCCCCATAATATGTGGATGCATTATAATTTATTCTAAAACCTTAGTTAAGACCCCCTTATAGGATGTCATTTTGAGGATTTGTGACCTATGTAAAAATTTCCTAATTTTTGTAAGAGGTCAAGTAGTTTGTGATATTTTAGGTCCCAATTTATAGTTGTAGGATATTTTGAGTCAAGGTATATGGTAAAAAATACAATGTCATCAAAAAGGTATGTGGAGGCAAGGTCTTCATGAAGACTATGATGGAACCTATTTTACAATAGGAAAGGCTTCCTTAAAAATCATGGTAAAATCACTTATGTAATTTTATGGATCACTGCCAAGACGTTTGTTATTAATCCATGATATTACTTATTTTATTGAGAAATTATAGGTTCAAATATTCCTTGTTCATGGAGAGAAAGTTATTTGCTTTTGTATTTCAGAATGTTGCACATGATTTCCTTAGCTATAGGATATTCATTATTTTTAAAATAGGTTATAATACCATTATTATATAGCCATGAGTCATTTGAACTCTCTTTTTTCTCATTTGAAATAATTAATATAAAAAGGAGGTTTTTACACATTGATGGGATATTGTTTTATCTTTATATAGTGGGTCCTGCCATGGTTGTTAAGAGACATGTCAATTTGCATGTATGAAAGGCATCCCAAATTTCAAACTCTCTCATAAATTTTTGAATGATTTTTAATTTGGATTCATAGGGAGTGGATTTGGATGTGTAAAGGTGGATTTATGATGTGGATGTGTAAAGGTGGATTTATAATGTGAAAGGTGAACATTGGGATGTGTGTGGTTGGTCATATGGATGGATATAGTTTTGAAATTTAGTGATTTTTTTGTTGTGGATCCAAAGTCAATTTATGTACAAGGTCAGTAATATAGTTTTATATATCACCCTTAAAATCATTTTTCATTATTACAAGGGTTAGGAATCAATAGGAATAGTAAATTCCATACAAGAATGGGGAAATTTAATAAATGGATGAAGTGTGGATGAAATGGTATGCATAACATGAATCCATGTTAAGCCTAAGAGGATATTGTATGGAAGCTAAATAACAATGACATGGAATAAGTTTTTTCATAATCCATGACCCACCATAATTGGAAGATGTATTGATCCATCTAATTTTTATTATGCATTGTCATAAACCTTTATGGTAATGATATCAGGATCTAATTATCTTGTCATATAACCTTGATGTTTAATCAAGGTTAACTTATATGTATTCAAACCAAACCCATTATAGATAATAATCCTTATTAATTTATGTTTATAAATGGTAAATTCAATGTATAAGGGTAAATTATGACATGTACCTACAATGGATATGCCATTTTGGTCAATTGTGACTTGGTGAATCAAGAATAAGGGCCCTACAAGTGCTTAGAAGTTAGATGGATCAATGTAATTTGATACTTTTGACTCATGTAAGGCTATATATTTGTAATAAGTGGATGTTTCGAGGAGTTAAAATATGGATATTTTGGTCAGTGTCTTCTCAATTAGCTCTATAACATTGTACTTACCTATGGAAGTGGGCCTTGGGATAATGATTTATTTACACCTAGTATTTACTTCATAATTTAGTGATTTGATTTTAATAATTAAAATGTGAAGGATATGACTATCGATAGTGTCAAATGGATGGGTAATTTTTATGGAGTTGATGTTATTTATTTAGTTCTTGTTTTGGTTCATTTTTTAATGAGCTTGGTCATGATTGAAAAGAAATCTTGATATATCCCTACATTTTTGGATGTAAATGCATTTTTTATCTACTTCTATGTCACTATGATCAATCAAATCTTGGATGTAGTTTTTAAATTTCATACATATATTTGTTAAGTAAAATTTTACTTTATGATATTCAAAATATTCATTTTCATTAGACTAGGTCAATTTTAACACATTTTAATCAAATGGTTTGGTATTTTGGAATATTATCATGTTAATTGCAATATGATTTTGTAAATTCACCTCCAATGCTTCTCAAATAGGTTTTTAATTCTTACATTGTTATTATTTTTTGGGTGAAGCCTATGAAATAATAATAGTTGGAGTAAGTTGAAAATTTTACACATGTCTAGATTGTGTTATCTGTCACCAATGATATTTTTATTTTTAATGAAAAACTTGGGCCTTTCACCCTATGCTTGATTCTGATTTGTGTAGTTAGTAGAAAATAATTTTATTAATCCATTTTTGAAAAGTGATTTCATGATTTTCATAACTTTCTCAATTATATCATCAAATATGTTAGCATGGTGTACATGTAGTTTTAAATCCATTTCCTCATTCAATTTTTCCACAAAATTTCTCACTAATTTTTTATTAGGAATGGATTAATGGAATATATTGGCTATGCATATCCATATTTACAATAAGGATGAAAAAGTTTACATATTTATTTTATTTTTGTTAAATACATCGATCATGGTTGACTCATGGTCCATATTTCAAGAAAAATGTCACACAAAATGCTGTAACAAATCATCAAATATGGTGATTGATCCTTTGGGTAGGTGTACAATCCATTTAAGATCTTGACTACCCAAACTTATAGGTAAAAATTAGAGTAGAAATACATCATTATAATAAATTATTGACAAGCCATGAAAGCCTCCTTGACATGTTATCATGGGTCTCCCTTCCCTTTATATTTTTAAAAATTTGGTACCTCAAAATGAGTAGGGAAAGGGACTTTAAGCATGGTATTATTAAATAGATAGGGAAAATTTATTCAAATTTTTACTTTGTTTTTGAGTCCTTAATTTCAACCCTTGAAATTCATCCTTAATGGCTTGCCACTTTTGTGAATATGGAGGACAATGATAAGAAGTAAGTATTGATTGGTTCATATTGATTTTTTGTTGGCTACAAGATGGAGGATTGTTGGATTGATTCGTTTTGCATGATTTATGTCATTAGTAATTTTGACTAAATGGCTGATCTTGTTTGATTTATCTTGAAGGATTTAAGGTGGAGATTAGAGAAACAATTACTTCACTCATTTTTTTAGTTTTATCAAGCATGAAATTATCATAGTCTAAATTGGTTTGATTTATTATTTTAGATATAAATTTTCTAGATGAATTGGTAATTTTTTGGCTTGACTTAGTGTTTGTTTCATTGAGGTGTACCTCATGACTAGAAAAATAATTTTATTACTTAGTAATTTCCTTATTTTGTTAACAAATAGTTTGTTATAGGTTATATAGGTAAACACCATGAGGTAGATGTGCACCTATTTATAAAATACATAGAAAGATTTCATATTTATACTCAAACAAGTGATTTTATAGAAGGGTTTGTAATGAATAATTTCTAATCCAGTAGTTTCCAATTTTGGTATCATATTCACTTTGATCGGTTGTACTATCGATATCATCACCTATAATAAAGATGAAGGGATTAATATCATATATTTTTAATCATGTTTATATTTCAATTTAATTGGTACCTTTCAATAGGTTGGATTATTTAAAGTTAGATACATATTATTTGAGTTGATGTAATTATGATGTTGTATTATACCAATGAACTTTACTTAAAAATCAAACTTGGATTACTTATATATGACTAGTATAAGTCAACTACTTGGTTGAATATTAGATGTTGGATGTTTAGTGTGTGATTTTGGTCTTGATGACCTGATTTGGATTTTGGATTGGTTTGTCTTACCCAAATGCATTGGTTGATAGGATGTCGATTAGATGTTATCTCATTAAAATAGTATTTTAAAAATAAATTCTCAAGTTGGATGTGCATAAAGTATATACTCAATAACATATTTGGATTGTGTTCTATTAGACATGAAATGTTTTCACTTTTATTAGTTGATCATTTTTTTCTTTGATAAAGGTTGATTTATGGTTTTTCACAAAGGTATTCAAAAATTCACACAATATAACTTAGATATTCATATGGGTGTGTAACTAAAAAATGGAACACTGATCAACCCCAAAATATGATGGGTATGTAGAGGGAAATATTTGGGAATGTTTTGTTCCCTACATCATTCTTTCATGTACAATGGATAGGCCTTAGTATGTTAAGTCCCAAAACCATGTGACATCATCACTAGAGTGTTACCAAGGTCTAGTAAATCTAGCCTAGAGTAGTTTACCCTATTGGAGGAAGAAACCCTCACTTCACGATGTTGGTAAAATAGGTGACCACTTAGTCAATAATGATAGATCCTCTACTACTATTATATACCACATAGTAACATAGGTTTTTTCCTACCATGCTATGATGAAATACATGATTAATAGAGCCCCTAAAAATAAAAATATGGAAAGTATGTGTTTATGATTTCTAAGATTTCTTTGTAGTGCAAGAAAAGACCATATGGGAAATAACTTAAGAGAGAAATTTATCATTAAATTTTATTTTTATTTACTATATCTATTTGCATCATAATTAAATAGCACAAAAAAACAACTAGCAATACAATAAACATTGCATAAATGAAATGCATGCAAGTAAAACTTTAATTTTAAAATTAAAGTTTGATTGAGATAACTTGTTTTAATTTTTGTGTCTTTGGCTTACAGAGCTACAAAAAATAGGTAGTAGTTTCAAACATTGCCTTTAATAGATGAAAATGTGTAGGTTAGATAAAATAATAAATTCAAAATTCAAAAATAAATAACACTCATAGAAATCAATTCATTGAAACTCCATAGACAACTACAACTGATTAAAAATAGATGAAATAGTCAATTTTCACTTGAAACAATTGATAAATTCTTCCAAAATATTTCCAAATTAGGTTAGACAAATAAATCACTTGAAGTAAATTCTAAAATCCATTTAAAATTGTTATAAAAAACATAGAAATGGGTCCCATTAAGCATGTCAGAATGTATACAATTAAAACTAGAGATTGTGATATAAACTTGAAATAAATTAAAATCCTAATCTAATTCAACAATATACCCATGATTAGATCAAAACTGGAAAAGACAAAAGAGAATCACCTTCACTTAACAATGAATATTATCCCTTTGTTGTGTAGATTTTATCTTTTGATTATTTTTATGTGGTTGTTTCAAATTAAAACTTGATTCAAGGTAAATTCAATAATGTGACAATGAGTGATTCATAGTTTTTGATTGCACATAAATGATAACTTTAATATCTAAATCTTCAATGATCAACATTGAGAAAGGGAAATTAGTGTAATATTTTGAGGATGAATTAGTGGGATTTCTGGTGTACTATTAAATTATCAATAGTGGAGGTTGGTGGAAACTATGAAGGATTTGGTAGATGATAGTGGGGAATCTTTGAAAATATGAGAAGATGTGCGATTATTTTATTTTGATATGATAAGTTGGTGATGAATTTGGGATATTTTTTGGGGCTATTTTATTTTTACAATGGAGGTTGGTGAGGACATTGGGATCATGTAAGATTAAGTGGAAATATTTTATTTTTATAATCGAGGTTTGTGAGGACTTTGGGATCATAAAAGATTAAGTGGGATTATTTTATTTTGATAATGGATGTTGGTGAGGACTTTGGGATAATTGAGGATTAAAAGTGATAAAAATTATAAAATAATCAAGAAAAAATTTAAAATTTTTGTAAGTCCTTTTTTAAATTTTTTGTAAATATTTAGTTTATTTTTGAATTTTTCAAATATTTTAACTTCAAAAATTTTGAACTTCTAAAATATAGTGGGGGGAAATGTAAACCACATAAAATTAGTCACTAAGTGTTTTAAAATGTTTAATATTTAAATTTAATAAATAATATTTTGACTTGGCCTATGACTGTTAGAATGCAAGAGAATTGAAATTGGAAGAAATAATGCAATTTTTAAAAGTGTGTAATGAGATTTCTAGATGAATGTTATATGTATTTTGAGAAGCCATGATGTGATTATATATGGAAATATTTAAAAAAAAATCTAACTAGATTTACATAATGTGTGGGAGATATGTTGTGAAATGTCAAATTTTGAAAAAGTAACCATTCGAACATGGGGGACAATGTCACACTAGTGGACAAGCCCTCGTGTAGCATTGTATGAGGTAGTGTAGACTTATATGTGGAGAAAAAATACTATTGTAAAAGGTCTAATAGGGGAATATATATTGAATGGTTATGAATGGTGTTTAATTATGGATGCATGTATAATATTTTTAGTGTTTTCAAGATAAAAGAGGATTTCTTATAGATTGTGAGTTTGGAAACTAAGAAGGGTAAGGATGCCAAGATTAAACATGTTAAATAACTTAGTGATTAATTTTTTATGTGTAAACAAACTTGTATCCACATAAACAAATAACTTGTTTCATCCACAATAAGCCTCCACATAACTTATTTTCATCCAAAATAAGTGTAAACTAGGCAAGATAAGAGGTTGTCACCTCTAGAATTATGACATCATTATGTGTTTTCAGCCCTAATCATCCATGAACCCTAAGAGTTTTCCCACACATTAATAGATTCATGTACATCAATATAAAATATACAAATCACTAAGGATTCAATAATCACACAATCATGGCATACATACATATAACATATGTATTAAGGAAAATATGGGATTATCAGAATAAGAAGCTAGATATACTTTTGCAATCCACATTCTTAAAAATGTTCAATAATAATGGGGAAGGTAAGATATATTTCCACCCTTAGCTCCCAATTTAATCCTTCCTAATATTAATATGGAAATGAAGATAGCATGTGATTGTTATAGACTCAAGCTTCTATTTCAAATTATAAAAAATCCATGACAAAATTCCCAAGCACAACCATATGATATGCATGGAACAATACACAAGCATACTTCCACACACAAAAATAACAAAAATCTTAGTCCCCACACATTCAACATGTGAAAGTATTGGGATTTAATGAACACACAATAATATGTTCATACATCTTGTACACTATAATTCATAACATTTTCATTAGGTTTAGGCAATTACCTTTAGTTTAAAAAGTCATTAATTATTTATTTCACTACATCCTTCCTCAAGGTTGCAATTTTTTATTTCACTCCTTTCCCTGAATTATGTTTGATCTTGAAAATTTTGAGTATGCATAATTTTTTTCTACTTAAGCAGTGAGGAGGTGGTTGTATTTTTCAACCACTCAAAGGGAAAAATGTGTCCCTTCTTTGTAAAAATTACACCCCTTTCAAGGATGTTCAT
Source organism: Torreya grandis (assembly GCA_037957365.1). Taxonomy (NCBI): domain Eukaryota; kingdom Viridiplantae; phylum Streptophyta; class Pinopsida; order Cupressales; family Taxaceae; genus Torreya; species Torreya grandis. The sequence continues at coordinate 1,415,481 of JARHVA010004122.1, forward strand.
AAAGAGTAATAATTTCATAATTTGCACACATTTTAACATTATCATGTGTTAAATTTCCCAAGGGGTATCATTTTTTACCAATTAAAATAAAGAAGGGTCATTTTTTTATATTGCCAAAATTGCCTCACAAAGAAATCTAAAAATTCCAAGGAAAGAAAGTGTTTCATCAAAGTTTTACTTTTATATTTGATATATATATATATATATATATATATATATATATATATATATATATATATGGGTCATGTAAGAAATCAAAATAGTAATTCATCCTCACATAATTCTATGTTTGATGAAGGGATCATAAGAAGACATAGAGTATCTAGGAGGTGGAGGATGCACGCGTGCACACACACACACACACACACACAGAGAGAGATAGAGAGAGAGAGAGAGAGAGAGAGAGAGAGAGAGAGAGAGAGAGAGAGAGAGAGAGAGAGAGAGAGAGAGAGAGAGAGAGAGAGAGAGAGAGAGAGAGAGAGAGATATGTATACATTCAAGGTTTGTATAACAAAATGAAATGGTTGTGTGATATGGATAGTCAACCTCTTTGTGTCCTTATTTTAGTTTTCGTCAGTCGTATGTTTCCTACACACTTGATTTATTCATTAAAACATTATTGTAATGATTATAATGAATTTGTATGATATAAACATATATACATCATGTCTTATGATTCCATGAATCCTATCAAAACCATATTAGCCACTTTCATAGATTACTTGCATTGTCACACACATAGAGATGTATCATTAATTTTTGATCATGTCTACCATGTTACTAATAATAAATACAATGCATACATGGTTATTTATATAATCATGGAATGAATATAGTAATCTAATAATCACAATAGTAAGTGAGGAATAAGAAACATTACAACATGTCAAATTAATTCCAACTCAACATAATATCTCATGAAGAATAACATAACAACCATGTACATGGGGTAATATATATTCATATTAATTAATATACACAATCAATCATATAGGATATATAGATCAAAATAACCATAGAGGAAAATGTACAAAATTGGTACGAAACTCCCATGACATAGATCCAAATTCAAAACAAGATTATTTTAGTGTCCAAAATTTAGTAATTTATCTAAACTATGGGAGTTGTTTTTTTGAAGCAATGGCAGTGCTTGACTAACTTGGGTTCACCATTATTTTTACTGAAATTTGGATTAATATGTAAACTAACCTGAATTAATATAAATTGAATAGAATAAAGTAGAATACTATTAATGAACTTTAGATAAGTAAAATATACGTAATAAAGTAAAATTGACAAAGTGAAAATGCTTGAGAGAAGATTAACTATGAAAATAAATATCAAACTTACTTATTCTATTTAATATTTTACTATGTTAATTAATATGTATCTAAAATTGGAGATCAAGAACTATAACTATAAGTGACTAGATGTTGTGATTAAGAGTGAATAAGGTGAAGAACATCATGTTTGGGTAAATAATGACTTCCACTTATGAACTAAAATAATCTATATTTTATTTTGTATAAAAATACAATATTAAGACACGATTATTTAAAACATCTTAAATTATGTTGGTATGTGGAAATTTGACCTTTGGAAGTGTGTGGGAGACTTCAAAATAACATTTTTAATGTTAAAAACCTAATAGGTCATGCAATGATAAAAACCATTCAAATATAAAAAATGGGGGAGTGAAAATCAACCCAAAAATTACTAAATTTTTCCTATGTATCTAATACTCTAAAGAGAGGATTCTAGCCCACGTAGTTCTCCTAGTTAGAGTGTTTTCTACAATTATTCTTCTTTGAGTATACAGATACATATAGGAATGGATTGAAGACATTATCATCATTTTATTTGGATCTAATAAAATAGGATTTTGACTTGGATGACGGCCACTTAAAATGATTAGAAACATAATTGGGAAGAATAATGAAGCTTCTCTCGATAAAAAACAATGTAAATATGCCATCATATTCAAATTATAAAGTAATAGAAATAATGACTAAGTGTTTTATCCAAAAGGGGAAGACACACACTGGGAATATTAAAAACATGGATGTCAAAGAAAGGGACCTTTGAATCTAAAAATCTAACTATTAGAGAGCCAAAGACAAAAACATATCATAGAGGTCTAGAACACTATCCCCTCTTGACCCATACAAGACATTTTTATTACTTAAGGAAACATGTGGATTTTTGGTATAAATTCCTCTAAATAAATGTTTATGTATTTTTTAATCCATAAAATATTCTTTTAAGTGTTAAATAGCCATTAAGGAAAGAAATAGGTCCACACAATGATGCAGTAAAAGAAGCCAAAATTGTAGAGGCCATAATTTTTTGTCCATACTTCTATTCGAGCCCATCTTTGCACTAAAATGATTAGATCCAAAATTTCAATGCATCCATAACCTACCCTTTTGATTATTAAAAAAATTGATATTTTTTGGGGGCCATACGTGAACATATGAAGGTTTAAAATAATAGTTCAATTTTATTTTTGGGTTTTTTTATAAATTTATATATTATCTATATTTATAAATTCATTTGATAGGTTAATTTTAGTGTTTAGTTTATTTTTAGAGATTTTTAGAGCTGCACGTGCTTTCATGTGAAAGTTAATAATTATAGTAGCCGTTAAAAATAAAAAGTTGAGTTTTATTTATTTTTTAGAGTTTAAAATTTTGCTCTCAACTCTAATTCTGAGTTGAGGCTTATTTATGCATGGTTTATAATTATTTGAATAAGTCAATGCAAATCAATACTAGTTATTATTCATAATCTTAGCTTATTGGAATTTTTTTGTCTTGATAGAATTTAGTTTCAATACATAATTTCTTAGGTTAACGTGAAATGGAAAAATATGTCATAATTTAGTGCACAAGTCAATTAAGGTGAAATAGGGCCAAAACTGATATGATCAAATACTTTTGACTAGATTTAAGTGTCTCTGGAATCATGTAAATTATCAACATGTGCCATGAATAGGTTCTTATATTTGTATGTGTGTGTGTGTGTGTAAGATATGTGTGTGTTCATGATATTCATAGGTTTATTCACAAGATTTCTTTCAAGTAACTCAAAATTATATACTTTTGTTCCCAAGTTCTCAATGATCACAAACGGTCCTAAAAGATTGAGTTTCAACTTGGCCTTGGTGTTTTATCTACCTTGGAATTATTTTGATTCTATTTTAATAATAAGTTAACAATTTCAAAAAAAAAAAATCAAATCTTATTTTTATATGATTCATTAATTAAATTATTATTCTTCTATATTATTTATGCATGAAACTTAATACAATGCGAGAATAACATAAATTATCCCTGAGGAGTGATTAAAGCTATTATTTCTAGACCACATAATGTCCACTTCAAAAACATATAATTACATAACCTAAGTATCATTGTCAATATGATATTTAGGAATAACATCTGAAAAAAATACCATTGATTGGTGATGTGTCAATTAGAGGTGATATATTCAAATAATCTACAATTACCTACCTATTTATAAAAAATTTAGAATTGAAATTTAAGTCCAATTCCATAAGTAACATCGCCCTTTTAGCTATGCATTTAAAAAAATGTGGTTTCATCATGAAGGACCTTATTATATCTAACTTTAACAAGGTGTTTTTAATTATTAAGCATATAGTATTGATTTTTTTATGATTCAAAAATAGTAATATAAAAAAATTATTCATTATGTTTTTTTTTATTTACACTCCATGAGTGTAAGAGTGATGTAATATATTGTGTTATAATTAATATCATAATCATATTGTGCAAAAAAATAACCTATTAAATAATATTTAATTAATAATACATATAATAAAAAAATATTATCCCAAATTAGAGGCATGAGAGTTGGTGGATTAGTTAAATGTCATTTCAATGCATCAAATAATTGTTGATAGTTGGCATAATATTCTATATTTATATATTTATTTAGTAATATCATTAATGACTAAGTCTTATTAGCTAACTAAATCATAATACTGATTAGTTCCTCAATACTTCTCTATAAAATTCTTAACTACATTAACCCCTATGGCAAAGCCATGCCAACACTAACATGTAGTATATTTATATGAACTTATATACCTATATGAGATATGAAATAGCCTAGAAAGTTTCTTTAAGATACACAAAATACACATTGCATCATGCTTAGGTGCAAATTTTTTTTTATGTAAGTGTTGATATAGTTATTATAAGTTTTTTTCATCTTATTTGTTTTGTTTAAATTTCAAAAATAAGTCATCAAAATAATATTCCATTGTGTAATGTATAACACCATGAAAAAATTGCATCGTGACCCTTTTATTATTATTTTATGTGTTTATTCAATCCGAATGACATGACCACATAATATAGATTTCCCCATGGTGTGGTAAAGGTGCTTTTGGGTTGTTGTGTAGGATTAATATTTATTTGAGTGTATCTAATATAATTGTCCATAAATGATAACATATCATAACCAACTATATAGACCAAAATAAAATCAACATTTGGAATGGAAAAACATCTTTGGGGAAAGCTTTGTTTAGATGTAGAAAGTGCTTACATCTAATTTATCTATTAAGGTTAATGAATGCTACAATATCTAATACCCATGTGGGGTAATCAATTTATTTAATAAACCCTATAAAAATTAGCCTTTCAGTTTCATCTTTAATGAGAAAGGTTATTTTTGGATGCATGTTTCATATTTTTATTTTAATAAATAGATTTTAATAAGTATAGAATAATATATTATGCATTATAATTATGAGATTAATTCCTAGAATATATTACTATTCTAGAGTGATTAACTCATGGAATTGATCTAGAACTTGTCTAAAGTATTTCTCTTTATCCTCCTTAAGCATGGATATAAGACAAAAAGATCTTAAATCTTGATTTGTTCTATAGTCTATTTCAATTATTTTATATATTTATCAATATCGATCGATCTTTCACATATGGTGTAGTAGGTATTGTATTAGGAACATATATTTGGACATCTTCATGTATATTTTCACTATCTCTGAAATATGCATGGGCATATTTTTGTCTAGATAAATCTTTACTTATGATAGAATGAAAGGATATCCTCATATTACTCAAAATATTATTAGAGAGATTCATTATTTAAAAACTTTTATAATGGGAAAATTTCTAATGAAATTATACCATTAATGAGTTTAGGTCATAAAATCTCTTATTTTGATATATTATTAAATTATTTTAAATTTTTGGGTCTTGATTTGAGGAATTGTGTATAAATATTCAATCTATTTGTCATATTTACCTTGTTCACTATTTAATAATATGTATATATAAGGCTTTTTACATTTATGATTATATGACAAAATGGGAATAATAATCCCTTGTGCATGTTCCCACAATTTTTGACCTATATATTTGAAAAAAAATAGATATTTTTATCTTAAAGCAAAATTGAATCAGATATGTTTCTAGTGGTAGAAGTGTAACCATAGCTCATTATACCATTGGTATGTGATTTCACTTCTGATAATAAGGTTTCATATGATGTATTCAATTTTCCATAGTTTCATTCATTACATAATTCTTGAAAGGTTATCATTCCATGGGACATGTGTATGGGTAAGTGCATGCATGTACACACCTTTATGTTTGTTTGTTTGTGTGTGTGTGTGTGTGTGTGTGTGTGTGTGTGTGTGTGTGTGTGTGTGTGTGTGTGTGTGTGTGTGTGTGTGTGTGTGTGTGTGTGTGTGTGTGTGTGTGTGTGTGTGTGTGTTTGCGTTTGTGTGTACTCTGATAAATAATATGAGAATTCATGTAAGGTCAAAATAACTACATTCATATCATAAATCTATGGTATACACTCTATAATATTATAGTTGAGATGATTAGGAATACCTAGGCATATTATAGCTATTGTTCTAAGACCCATTTTAATATTCATTATAATTTGACTTATAAAATTATAAGGTATGTAATCAAATCCAGAAGTATTGACATTAGATTAACCATAATCTTTTCTCATATACCAAGTTAAGGAAAGAAATATTTAAAATATTATTTACAAATCCCTTGTCAACCAAATTATACCACTATTCCTTATTTGATATTTATAGTTGAAGAATTTTTATAATGGGAAAATTTCTAGTGAAATTATACCATTAATGAGGTTAGGTCATACTATTCCTTATTTTGATATATGATTAAATTATTTTGAATGTTTGGGTTTTGATTTGAGGAAGTATGTATAAATATTCAATCTATTTGTCTCATTTACCTTGCTAACTATTTAATCATATATATATATATATATATATATATATATATATATATATATAAGGCTTTTTACATTTATGATTATATGAAAAAATGGGAATAATAATCCCTTGTGCATGTTTCCATAATTTTTGACCTATGTATATGAAAAATTAGATATTTTATCATAAAACCAAAATGATTAAGATATGTTTTTAGTGGTATAATTATAACCATAGTCTATTCTACTGTTGGTTTGTGATTTCACTTTTGATAATAAGGTTGCATATGAGTTATCCAATTTTCCATAGTTTGAATCATTACACAATGCTTGAAAGGTTATTGATCCAAGGGACGTGTGTGTGTGATCATTACATTTGTTATGATCCTGGTGGGTGGATTCACTGACAGTTTGGGCTTTCTTGGCTTTGTGGGTAGATTTGGAGCAATTTTTTCAAAGTAGGTCTTTCTAGGTGCTACCACGTTTCTGGCAAGATTTTTTTTTTCTCATTGTAGGTTTCATCATTTCAGATTGGGTAAATACCCATCCACTTAACTATGGGAAGTGTTTGGGCATAAGACCTAAAACTCATTATGAGGAGTACCATAAGAACCCTAAAGTAGCTGGCCCATTGAGAGGACCTGCCAATGAAAAGGGGAATGGCCCCATCCTGATTGACTAGTTCCCACCTGTGAGGTAAACCAAAAGTTGTCGTTAAGGGGTAAACCCATGGCCAGAAATTTCTAGAGAGCGGTACTCGATCAAACAACTTTGATGGCCAGAGAGAATTTAAAAAAAATACTTTAGGTATACAAACAAACTTGGGGTCCATATCCAACTTATCAAGTTCAGAGAGCAAACAACAGTGTATTCCCAATTGAGGATATTTCTAACCACACAGTTGCAGACAATCCGTTTTTGAAGTAGCAAAAAAAATAGCAGCAAAAAACAAACAAACACAGAGCCTCCAAAAAAAATTTCATGTAGGCACAAAAATCATGGAAGAAGAAATCACCACATTAAAATCTCAAGTTATAGATTTAACTGATATGATGTGTGGCTTGAATCAACAGAATAACATCTTTCTCAATAGAGTGCAGAAGGAGGAGTCTCCTTTAGAGCATTGTTCCTTTGCTTCCAACTTCTCATGTGGACCTAAGCTAGACTTTCCACTGTTCAATGGTATAGATCCTACAAGCTTGATATATCGAGAACCAACATAACAATTATTCTACAAATAAAGTCCCAATTGGTTCCTTTCATTTGTAACAAGAAGCACTTCAGTGGTACCATTGGTATCTCAAGTCAAATGATGAACCCAATTGGTCAAATTTTGCATCCTTAATTTGGGTAGGTTTGGTCCCTTGGCATTCAAGGATTTCACAGGAGCTCTCACCAAACTCTATCAAATAGGTACTATTCATGAATATCATATTGAATTTGAAAAACTCACTAATCACACTGAAGGGCTGTCAGATGACTTCTTCAAAAGCCACTTTGTTAGTGGCCTCAGAGAGCTGATCTACTTGGAGGTAAAAATGTTTTGACCTAAAAATATGATGGATGCTTTGGGTCTAGCTAAGTTAGTAGAAGATGAACTCTCCACATAGCGTCGACCTCCCACCTTTTCACCAGTAAAGAACATAGTGAATCAGTGGACAACCACAACCACACCAATCAAGCCCCTGATTGAGGCAGAGATGTGGGCTCATGAAGAGAAAGGATTATGTTACAACTATGATGACAAATGGGTTAGGGGTCACAAGTGCATCCAATAAAAACTTTACTTACTAGATGTGGAGTCACCACTAGAGCAGGACAGAGAGCCTGATATTCTAAAATTTCAAGATGCTCAAGAAGAAACCAACACTGAAGAGGACCCAGTGGTTCAAGAAACTCAACCTAAGATCTCAATGCATGCACTAGCAGGTGTCACCACTCCCCAAACCATGAAGGTCAAAGGGTGCTTTAAAAATATCCCTCTCATAATCCTCATTGACTCAAGTAGTACTCACAATTTCATCGATCCTTGCATTGCTAAGGCAGTAGACTACTTTGTATACCCTTGTTCTAGCTTTGAAGTCATGATTGCTAATGGGGACACATTTCCATGTAAAGGGAAGTGTAAAAATGTGCATGTTTCCATGGGCAATTAAAATTTTCACTCTAATATGTTTGCCCTACCTTTAGGAGTGTGTGATGTGGTTTTAGGGGCACAGTGTCTTCACGCATTAGGACCTATTTTATGGGACTTCTCTAAGATTTGGATGCAATTCATAGATAATGGTCAGAAGAACACCTTAAAAGGGTTATTTCTAGGATCTGCTAACATCATCAGTTCTCATTGCATGGAAAAACTTTTGAAGAAAGGCTCACATGGGGTCTTCCATTCAACTCTAGCCCCCCACCGCTACTAACCACCCTATAGATTTACAAGCCATACTTGACAAGCATGCAACCATTTTCTTAAAACTAGTAGGGTTTTCCCCTTCATGCTCTAAAGAGAACCACATTCCTTTCCTTTTAAGAAGCATCCCACCCAACATCTGGCCATACCATTACACCCATCTGCAAAAGACTGAAATTAAGAACTTAGTCTAGGAACTCCTCAAGTCTAGAGTTATTCACCCCAGCACCAGCCCATATTCCTCCCCAATGCTTCTTGTCCACAAAAAATATGGGTTGTGGCACCTTTGCATTGACTTCCAAGCCCTTAACCACCTCATTATCAAGGATAAATTCCCAATTCCTGTCATCGATGAGCTTCTTGATGAGCTCCATGGGGCCAAATTCTTCTCCAAGTTGGATCTACATTCTGGCTATCATCAAATCCAAGTGCATCCTAATGACATTCTTAAGATAGCCTTCCATACACATGAAGGTCACTATGAGTTCCTTGTCATGCCATTTGGCCTTACAAATGCCCCTTCCACTTTTCAAGCACTCATGAATAAAATCTTTTGACCTTTTCTCCATCAGTTTATTTTAGTTTTCTTTGATGACATTTTGATTTACAACTGCACATGGGCTGAGCATATAAAACATATTGACAGGGCATTAAAACTATTAGCAGACAATCAATTATGTGCCAAGCAATCCAAGTGTTCATTCAATCAAGAGGAAATCGACTATCTAGGACACATTATTTCAGCCAATGGGGTTCACGTAGACCCAAAAAAAATTAGTGCTATACAGAATTGGCCTCGACCAACCATCCTCAAGAGCCTTCATGGTTTATTAGGCCTAACAAGATGCTATCACAAGTTCATCAAAGATTATGGAAAGATCACAGCTCCATTGACTTCTTTATTGAAGAAGGATGCTTTCACCTGTGGTGCAACATCTGATCAGGCATTCATAAAACTCAAACAGGTTATGTGTAACATACCAATTTTGGTACTACCAAACTTCACCAACACTTTCACCATCGAAAGTGATACCAGTGGCATCAACTTGGGTGTTGTTCTTCTCTAAGGGGGCTGACCAATTGCCTTCACTAGCAAAGCCCTTTTTGGCTGTAATTTAGCTTTGTCTACATATGAAAATGAAATGCTGGCAATTTTACATGCAGTACACAAATAGAGACCCTACTTACTAGAAATCATTTTTACATCAAAACTAATCATCAATGTTTGAAATATTTCTTGGAAAAGTGGGTCTCATCCCTAGCTCAACAAAAGTGGGTCAGCAAACTCATGGGTTATGATTATGAGATCACCTATAAGAAGGGAAAAGACAATGTTGTGGCTAATGCTCTCTCAAGAACCTTTGAGGACCAGCCTTCCCTCTCTACCATCTCCATGCCCATTCTGAACTAGTTGGAATCTATCCAACAAGGGTATGCAAATGATCCCTCCTTATTCCACCTCATTCATCAATTGGCCACTAACCCCTCTGTAGTACTGCATTATTCATAAGATGGTGCTTATTTATGATACAAGGGTCGTCTAGTGCTTTCCCAAAGTATAGACCTAAATCAATCCATCTTCTATGAAATCCATGCTTCCCCATTAGTAGGGCACTCAAGATTTCTCAAAACCTAAGAGCAGGCATGTTGACACTTCTTTTGGAAAGGCATGAAAGAAGAAATTAAACAGATGGTGGCTAAATGTGATACCTGCCAATGAAACAAATGTGAAACCACATTGACTCTTGGTTTGCTTGAGCCTTTGCCCATTCCTACTAGGATTTGGATAGATATTTCAATGGATTTCATTAAGGGCCTCACTAAATCTGAGGGAAAGATAATGATCCTAGTCATGGTTGACCGCCTCTCCAAATATAGTCATTTTTGTGCACTTAGCCACCCATACTAGCCTCCACAGTCACACAAGTTTTCTTGGATCAGATCTTCTGTCTTCATGGCATTCCTTCTTCAATTGTCTCAAATCATGATGCCACTTTCACCAGCCATTTTTGGATGAAACTATTTCATTGCATAGGCACATAGTTAAGGATGAGCTCTGGGTACCACCCACAAACAAATGACCAGACAAAAATAGTCAACAAATGCTTAGAGACCTTCCTTCATGGCTTTGCTTCAGAAAAACAACATTAATGGACCAATTGGATTCCCCTAGTTGAATGGTGGTATAATACCTCATAACACACTTCCACCAAAATGACTCCCTATGAAGTAGTTTATGGTCAAGCACTGCCACCACTTCTTCCATATAATCCTAGTAGCTCACTAGTTCAAGCAGTTGACACTACTCTCTAAAACTGGGATCAGATTCTCTACACCTTATGGGATAATCTCCACATGGCACAAAATCGAATGAAGCAGTAGGCTGATTAGCACTGCTTTGAGCATACCTTTCAACCTGGTGATATGGTCTTTCTTCATCTACAACCATACAAACAATCATCACTAAAACTAAAAGGGTGCCAAAAGATTGCTCTAAAGTTTTATGGGCCATATAAAGTTCTCAGAAGATTGGGTCAGTTTCTTACAAGTTAAAACTTCCACCTTCTCCCAAGTTCATCCCGTCTTTCATGTCTCTTGTTTAAAGCAAGTTCTTGGATCTAACATCTACCTGTAGACAGTTTTACCAGCACTTGATAATGAAGGATCCATCCTTCTCAAGCCAGAAGCAATCTTGGATAGGTACACCTACCAACTTTGATCCCACTCCATCATAGAGGTCTTAATCCAATGGCACGGCATGCAACCAGAAGATGTAACATGGGAAGCACTCTCCCAGATGCAACAAAAATTCCCACATTTGAATCGTTGAGGGCAAAGCTTTTTCTAAGGGGGAGGGGATGTTAGGAACCCGTGCCTTACCCTTATCTTTGTAGTATTAGTGTAATAATTTCTATGGACACATATGCTTTGTAAGTCATCGCTTAGAGCATATTTGAATTATCCCAAATACAAGGGAAGTAGTAGTTGTTAGAATAGATTTAGTATATAAGTGTTGGGGCCTAATGAAGCATCCACGAATTTATTATATTGAGCTTGTTCAAAGGAGGTTGCCCCCTCAAAGTGGCTTGTGATCAATATAAGCTTTCTGTGTTTCTGTTATTCATAAGAGTTATTTTATTTTCACATATTTTGATTAAATCTATTGTAGGACGTAATCTGCTATAGGAGGTTCCTCTCAGATCGCATATGTGCTCATGTACATGCACCTGCATGCATGTATGCATGTGTGTGTGTGGGGGGGGGGGGGAGGGGGTCTAATAAATAATATGAGAATTCATGCAGGATTAAATTAAATACATTCATATCATTAATCTAGGGTACACACAATAGACTATTATAGTTGAGATGATTGGGAATACCTAAGCATATTATTTTAGGATCCACTTTGATATTCATTATAATTTATCTTATAAATTTCTAAGGTATGTAATCAAAGCCACAAATATTGACATTATATTAACCATAGTATTTTCTCATATACCAAGTTAAGGAAATAAATATTTAAAATATTATTTCCAAATTCCTTGTCAACCAAAATCCACCAAGATTCCTTATCTTATATTTATAATTGAATATAACATTTGAGGTGTTGATTAATTATGTTCATAGGAGTTAAGTATCCTTCATGAAAATAAATTCTCTCCTTTATTTTTTGTAGTGTATATATGTTATAAGCAACATAATTTGGTTCTACATCACTTGATAAAGTTGTGTGACACAATGTTTCATGAAGGAGCATTTATAAAATATAAATTTTAGCTAGATTATTCTTAATTTGATCAATAATATGATATAATGTGTTTTAATTTGTTAGTACATTGGGAGATAGATAGAAATTAGTACGGATATATCCATTACCTAAACCTTAAACCCTACTTATTCTTATTGTCGTAACATGGAAATTAGAACCCAATATAAACATAGGGAAAATAATGGGGGAGGGATGGTATCCATCACTATGTTTGGGACTAATGGGAGGAAATTACTTATTCATACATTCCCTTTGTCATCTAGTAGTAATTATAAGCTTATTAAAGTGAATATTTATAAAATTTGAATTAATAAGGTATGTTAAGATTTTTTTATGACTAATGTGAAAATTAGATTGTAGGATTATTTGACCCATTTCAATACATGGTTGTGAAATATTAAATATTTTATGCAAGCAACATTTTATAATTACTATCATAGATTGAAAATGAAAGAATAAAATATAAAACCATATTACATATATTATAAATATTAAAATGATATAATGAAACCCTAATGGAAAACTAGGGGTTTCATTTTCAAGGAAATGTTTGCTTTCCCAATCTATTTTATCTTGTTTTAGATTTAGATATCTGAACCTATTTTCTTGAATAATTCATGTTGTATTAAACATGTTTAAATCACACATTTAAATATAAAATGTAGATTTATATTTATTTATTAAACTTATTATTCATAAAAAGACCATGATCATAGAGTAACTTGTTTCAGTTTAGTTCTTATCTATGATAGTATACATTCATCAAAAATGCATCAAGATAATTACTTTCAAAACTTGCATAGACACATCTATTAATGTGCACATGTATAAAAATATGGATTCATCTCTTTAATATTATAAACATCCCATGTGTTTATTTTTATTTTACCTACACTAGGTCACTACATATGCCTACTAATATTTTTCTTACATAATTTAAAAAGATTAGTCCCATGCACAAATTATTGCCAATATAGTTAATAATGCTAACCAAAGTTTATTAACATAGCATAAGCCCTAAAAATGATAGTGGCAATGTGAACCTTCATGTTACCCATAACCATTATGTTTCTCTTCTCCCATCATCTAACCATCTCGATAGAGATAAAAATCAATTATCAATGATCAAGTTATTACATTACTAGTTTTGGGTCATTTATTATTTCAAAAAAATGGAGTGGATGGTGGCCAAGTGGATGCTTGAACATCCACCATAAAAATTATTTAAAAAAATAAAAATTAATAAATAAATAAATAAAATTTTAAGAATGAGATGAAAAATAATAATCTCTTTTTATCCTAACCTAAGTAATCCTAGACACTTTAAGCATACCAAACTAGTATTTTCAACAATGATTAGTAAAATTAATCCCCTCTAGGCCTTTACATAATAACATACTACATGGGATTCTTAACCTAGTAACATGATCAATAGGCCCATCCTACACTCTTTGATTTGAAGCCTTTTGATTCAATTTCAATCTATGGTAATGGTTATTACAGTTTTTCTCTTGTGTGCACTTTTTAACCAATTGTGCCCTATAGTTACCCTTTGTAGAGAATAATTATAATATAGACTCTCATGGGTGTTGTATGCACTATTTTTTTTTTTTATGAATTCTTCAATACCAATGTGCATCTTCTAATACCCATGTGTTTACTCTTAATCCCTTAACTCTTTAGTTCTAATATGAATGCTCGATAATATCTTTGTGACTTAGTAATTACCTTCACACTCTAGGTCCATAAGTGTAAACTTTGGTCCTAAGATTTATCTAAGATACCCATTCTTAAGAACATTAGATGAAAATATTCTTGATCTTGTATGCATAAAATAGATATTATTTTAGCCCATATGCATCAAAACCTATGCAAAATTTCAATCCCTAACTACCTATAATGTCAGCACCCAACAAATCTATACCTCATGCATCTAAATACCCAAGCCAGATTGGTAAATTTATTTTTATATCTAATGTAGTTATTCTAAATTTTAGATTAAAAATGGTGGGTTTTGTACATGAGAATTTACCCTCACAAGTGCACATAGTTATTTTTCAAACAGAATTTGGTAGACCATATCTTAGTAATACAAAGGTATTTTTGAGTGAATTTAATTTCATAATTTCTATTTTTTTAGTGTTTCAAAATTGTATATTTAATTTTCATATATTTGGATTGTTTTTATTTTTATTTATAATTTTAAAGACAACACCTAAATAATATTAGATATAAACAATGATATATTTCAAAATAATTTCAAGGCTATTTTTTTTCAAATTAAACATTTTTCATGAAAAAATGCACTGATATAGTGAGAATATAGATTTTATGTAGATAGAATGTATTAAATCATCTTTTATTTTTTGTCTATCAATGGTATTCATGTCTAAATTTTATTCTTGTAGTTTATTTGTACACTTTATAAGGATTTTATAATCATTTTTTATAACTCCCTTATAAAATGGTAATAATAAGTGAAAACAAACATTATGTCCTAGTTGTTAGCACCCATATTCATGATTTTTTTCATGATCCATTTATGTTTCAAGATAAACTAGTAGGTTTTAAATTGGCACCTTTTGTAGTGGATTCATTACACACATGATTTGATCACATGATATATAATATTTAGTTCTTAAGCATATCCCTTCATTTATATGTTCAACACCCTTGGCAATGACACCTTCTTGTAGGATTGACAATTGGGCTACCCAAATTGTGATTCTTTTTGTGTCATAATGGTGGGGTAGGTCCAAAAATGTAATTATTTATATGTGGAAGATTTTAGACATAGTGAATATCAATTATTTGTTCAACTCTTATAATTTTAGATAGTCTTAATATTTAACACCTTTTAATTCTCAACTTAGTGGTTACATCAGCACAATACCAATAATTACGGTAATATTAAATGGTGTAAATAAATGCATTAATATTTTGTAGTAATTTTTGATATATTTTCAATGTGACTTGAGTTATGACCCATTGTGATACTCTTGAACATGAGATGGACGTTATTTTTTTGAATTAAATTATCATTTTGATAATATATTTCAATATCATCTTCGACATGGTTAGCTACCTATATTAGACGTTTATTTCTTTCTTTGATAAAACCCCATGATCATATTATTTAATTTCATTTACTATTGTTAATCATGGTCTCTTTGTCAACTCTGAATCCTTCATTATGTGAGGTATCCTTTCATTTCTCTCTAATCACTAATATATGCTTTTATTACCTTAAAAATGTCTATTGTGTCTATATCATCTACTTCAATGCATTTTACTTCACCATAGTAATATATGTAGTTTATATTCACTCCTATTTTTATTATAGAGTACTTACAATTCATGTGGTCATCATTTTATTCAAACTCATTATTGTATAAACATAGTTAATTTATCTCACCTAATTTTGCATTTTACTGGAATGTATGTGGATATGTATAATACTATATTTCTACTTGGTAGTGAGGTTTTAGTATAGTTATGTAATTTATCTAGTCACTATTTCATGTAATTATGTTATTTTTACTTATTACACATGGGTGCCTATTGTGGCCTAATTTTAGAAATCCACGTCGAAGGTATTTCCTCATTTTGTCACATAGTTTATGTTGATATTAAGGAAAGGTGTTTATAAACACATCACATTTATTTTTAAGCTTACTCAGGCCAACATATATTCATTTACCATCTCTTTTTACAAAGTATATATTAAGGTGAGATGTTAGTGTATATTAGGACATAAAATCTTAAGTAAGATAAGATGCACTTATATTAGTATAATTTATGGATAAGCATAAATTTTTGTGCATGTCATTATCCATGACTTATAAACTATATATTTTTAATAATTCAATTCTAAATAAAATATATATTTATTAATTATATCATCTAATTGAGGTTTTTATAATTTTAGAATATTATCTTATAGATATATACTCATTCCAATATGAAGCCTTATTACTTATATATGTATATATGTATCCATGCATGCATGGGTGCGTGTGTGCATGCGTGCATGTGTGTGTGTGTGTGTGTGTGTGTGTGTGTGTGTGTGTGTGTGTGTGTGTGTGTGTGTGTGTGTGTGTGTGTGTGTGTGTGTGTGTGTGTGTGTGTGTGTGTGTGCATGTGCGTGCGTGTGTGCGTGCGTGTGTGCGTGTGTGTGTGTGTGTGTGTGTGTGTGTGTGTGTGTGTGTGTGTGTGTGTGTGTGTGTACATTCGCGCATGCGCGTGTGCATGCGTGCATGTGTGTATTTTTAATAAGATAGATGGTATGGATGAAGGTTTATTCTCAAATTTATATGATAATTATATATTTCCTTTGAAGGAAGACGTTTGATTTCCTTTAATTTTGTGTAATAATAGAAATAGGGTAGTAGGTATACCATAAACATATCTATTTAATTTTGTTAAAGATTATAAATTTATGCATGTTATTTATTTGAATGTATTTAAACTATTTAATATATCTATTATCCCATCCTATAATTCAACCATATCAAATAATTCTTAATTATCAAAGTGATAAAATATTAATAAATAGAAATAATTATCAGTCTGAAAGAGTAATGGTGAGTATCCCAATGAAAATAAATAATAGATCTAAAGATGTTCATGAAAAATTGATGATAATTTAGTACTATCCATGTCTAATGTGTAGGGAAATAATGTTACTAAGATTTGACTTAACACAAATGAGTTGAATGTACGAAATCATGATAGAAGTATTGAAACTACAAGACTTGTACAAAAAATAGGTGTCTATAACATGATGACTTGTATTTAAATAAAAATTAAAACCCTTATATTTTATGTTAGGGTTTCCTCACATTCTAAAACATAATTATTTGGTTGAGGAGAAAAAAATAGTTGTATGTATCTAAGTCAAAATCTATATTTTTATAGAATGATTTGTGTGATGTTAACTCTTTTTACCTTACTAAGTATTTCACTCCTATTAAAATTTGAATCCTAATAATGAAGAGGGATTAGTTGAAGGTAACCCAAACCAAATACATGATCCATGTAATTCGTATAGTCACCCTGATCTACTATTGTAAAACTTATTTTTTATAATTGAACATCAATTTCATCCTCATTATCATAATCATCACACACTGCATCATTGTAATTATTCACTTATACATCATACAAAAATTCATTACATTTATGTAATAATTATCAACATCATGAAAAAAAATCTAAAGGGTTTCCCAATACAAACATAATATGATTCTTAGACCTAATTTTTAGTGATGATGTTGTTATTTATTGATATAAAATAGATTATGAATAATATTAATTATTTAAACCAATAATAAAAGGTGGGTTTGACAAGTGATGTATTATAGGACTAAGATAATAAATAACATACAATGCTCTAAAAATCATTATCTCATTGATTTATATGCATATCTTGATGACATATTTAAGATTTAGTAAAGTAATAGAAAATGATGTTCTATTATTTGTAATTACATTGATTATATTCATATTGATAATCATTAATAACAAGATACGTTTTTCCTTAAACATTAAATGATTTTACCAACCTAATGTATTCATCTTGGTTCCTTAAGAAAATGAATAGATTCTGGGTGGCAACATGCTTTATTCAAGAACTTATGATGACCTAGATAGAAGAGAGTGGGTATTAAGTAAGAAGCATCTGGTTAATTTACCCATCTCTAATAATCTAATGCTTATGAAAGTAAAGACACAATGGAGTCCTTAGGAACCCATCCCTATTGTAATAATTCCTTATTATTAAACTTGAGGTGTTCCTTCAATACTTTTTTTAGGCTAAATTTATGCCTCCATAATATAAAATAATTGGAGAGGAATGCCATATTCTCTTAAAATGGAACTTATTGGAAAAAAACTTCAATCTCCCTCCTCAAATTAATAAAACATTGATGGATTCTTGGAAGCCCTCTAGTGACAATTTTATCAAGCTATATTTTGATGGGGCATCTAAAAATAACTCAAGATTTTATAGATGTGGATGTATACTTAGAGATAATAAGGGATAAGTGTTATCCTATATGATTTTAAAATTCCATCATCTCGAAACAATTTGGTTAAAGCTACAACCCTTCTAAGAGGATTGCGTATCAATATTAATCTAATTTCAAGATATTAATTTTGGAATTTCACTCTCTTCTTGTTAGATCAATAATAAATAATCTATGGAAACTCAATTTAGTCACTTTATATTTTCTCTAGGGATCCCTTTCTTTGGACATTTCATTCTCCCATAACTATCACTAGACTAACTATCCAATAAATTTATTAGATAACTTTGGTACTCTTCACCTTCTTCCTAATGAATATTTTTCCATAATAAGGTCACCCCCATTCGAAATAATTCCAATAATTAAATACAAGATACTTGACTTGCTTATAATTTCCCATTAAAATATTTCTAGATTTTTTCTTCTCTTTGGGTCCTTTACAGAAGGGAGGTTTGGTGGATCTTTAGCTTGATAATATTTTATTTCAAAGTTGGGTTGATTATTTTTTTCCATAGTTTGGATAATCCTTATTGGACTCATGGTTCTTATTTTTGGGGTAATTTTTATTACTTTATTCCCTTTTCTATGAATGGACTTTGTCTAAAAATTTATTTACACTTTTTATTTATTAAGGAGCTTTGATTTCATTTTTTTATTAGGTTCAATAATTATGTTATTTTTTAATGTTTTTTATAAGTACTAATCTAATTTATGTTCATTTAGGATGATATGTAATTTATAGGCCAAGGATTTTGATATTGATTATTTTCACACTTTCCGTAAGTAATGTCATGAATGTTCTTCCATCATGTACTCCTAAAATGATCATGGATAAGGTTCCTATTATTGGTTAGTGATGTTCATATGTAAGATTATATACTTACCTTCTTTGGTCTTCTCTTTTATAGCTAGTTTGATTGCTTTATGGTTATTTGTAAATTTAGCATTCTCTTCTTATCTTATTTTAATTTACTGATACTTATTTTACCTTTCTTGGGTGATATGCTCATTACATATTTTTGTAACATGGGGTAAGGACCTTTTTCCCATATTATTATCTATAAAAAAACATTAAATGACTTTATGATATGATTATTATTATTTCACAATACCAAGAAGATAAATTAATGGTTCTAAACATCAGTGGTTAAGTGTGAGGAAATTATATAGTTGTAACTAGTTCATAATTAACTAAGATATTTTAGTCAACTCTCAATACTTTTTTGGGGTGTATTTTAAGACTTCTTATCTTGATAGTTTATTGTATAAATTATTTTTAAATAGAGGAGTATATTTTAATTTTTCTTAAGTAAATAAAATATTTATTTTGTTTGAAGCTTCATAGTGTTTGTTAGGGTAATTTATTCCAAATTTTAAAATTTTGAGTGCCATAAAACTTTAGTTTTGGGTTAATATCTTTGGTTTATTTTAGTTTTATACTAGATATGAAGGGATAAAATGGTCATTTAATCCCCAATATTTATTTTCTTATAATAGAATAAAACAAAGAAACATTTTTCCAATATATATTTTCTAATGAAAATTAAGTAAAATGAATTTAGAGTTATTGGTTTTCGTGAATCATGATCTAATATTAGGGAGAAGTACAACACATTGAGCTTTTATGAATTTTTTTACAGAGCATGCCAAATAATTAAATATAATAAATTTTTGATATATGACTTAATTAATTAAGATATGACTTTAGAAGGGGTGCAATAAAAAATAAATTTTTAAAAAAGAAAAATGGAGAAATGGATTTTCGTTAAACAATGATAAAAATACCCAGTTATAATTGTTTACAGTAGACAATATGTGAAGTAAAAAATTATTAACTAATTCTAAATTTAGAAGTACATAAAAACATATCTAGTATTTTAGAGTGATTTGGTAACAATATTTAGCGTGTCATTATTAAAAAAAAAATTCAATAATG
Source organism: Torreya grandis (assembly GCA_037957365.1). Classification (NCBI taxonomy): domain Eukaryota; kingdom Viridiplantae; phylum Streptophyta; class Pinopsida; order Cupressales; family Taxaceae; genus Torreya; species Torreya grandis. The sequence goes on from JARHVA010004122.1 coordinate 1,435,874, forward strand.
ATAATTTGATAATTAATAAAGAAGTCACCCAAACACATTTTTTAATTTCATTATAATGTATTTTAACATTTTGGACACTCCCAAGGAAATACATGAAAGTCCGAAACAACTTAATAACTATGTTACATTGGTCTTAGTATCTAATACATCACAAAGACTCCTAAACTTTCTTTATAGACACATGAAAAATATAATTTTTCTATTTTTCCTGATTAGACACTAATATTGAACAACATATATATGGGAATATTTTTACTTTTATTTAAGTAAGCAATTTTTTTAAGCTCCATAGTGTGTTAGGGGAATTTATTCCAAATTTTATATTTTTGAGCTTCTTAAAAATTTATTTTTTGGTTAATATCTTTGGTGTTTTTAGTTGGATAGTACAAACAAAAGGATGAAATGGTTATTTGATCCTTAATATTTTTTCTTATAATAGAAAAAAAAACAAATATGTGTCTAATGTAAATTTTCTAGTATTTTAGTCAAAAGGTTTCTACAAGATTCACACACACACACACACACACACACACACACACACACACACACACACACACACACACACACACACACACACACACACACACACACACACACACACACACACACACACACACACACACACACACGATATTAAAACATGTTAAACATTAGGATCAATATAATAAATTAAAATTAAGTTAGAGTTGCTGGGTTTAATTAAACATGATCTAATATTAATATTAGGGAGAGGTAAAACGTATCATGTTTTTTTGAAACTTTGAGGGAGAATGCAAAATAATTAACTATCATAAGTTTTAGATATATCACATGATTGATTAACATTTAAATTTATAAGGGGTCTACAAAAAAAAATCGGTAAAATTAAAAATGGAGAAATCAATTTTCACTAAATTGGGATAAAAATGCCCAATTATAAATAATTAAGCTAAATAATATGTGAAGTAAAAAAATTAATTAGTTAGTTCTTAATTTAAAAGTATGGAAAAACATATCTATTTTTTTGGAATGATTTGGTAACAATATATAGGCTATAACTATTAAATGCAAGCTCAATAATGATAATTTGATGATGAATAAATAAGTTACCCAAAAATATTTTTTACTTTTTTTACAATGTAGATAATATTTCTGACACTCCAAAAAACATGTAATAAGTTTTGAAACAAATTAATATTTATGATATCCTAGTCTTGTCTCTAAGAACCTCATAAATATTCTTACACTTTCATTATGGTTAGATGAAAACCAAAGTCACTCTATTTTCCCTATTTTGGCACCGATATTTTACAAATTATCAATTAAAAAATATGGTTTGGGATATGAGTTAAGCCAAAAAATGTCAATTTATCATGATATTGTTAAGGTTCTCTATGATAAAAACATTGAAATTAATCAACCATGAAATAAGACTGGCTCAAATAGAAAGTAACTACTGTCTTGCAATGTGTGTCGAAATATAAAATCACAGTGTTCAAAAAATAATTTGATGGTTCTTTGATTTCATTTGTATTTATTTACAGTGTTCAAAAATTTCTCTATAGAATGCTCATTATAACTATTGATTTTATTTTATTTCCTCTTCCTAAATTTCTTATAAATACATAGGATATATATAGATTGAATTATAATTAGAAGCCTATTGACACCAAAATGTACATATGTTTTTGTCAATGATAATTATGAGAAACAAGGGAAATATGGGTAAGACCTAAAAAAATCACATAAATAGGACTAGAAACTAGTAAGGGACTAATGGAGGATTCTTTCTTTCCTGAATAATTTATTTATCATATTTTTATGTTTTGTCTTCTACATTGGTAATTAGCTAGCTACTTTTATCCTACTGTACTATGTCTCTCAGCCCTTAGGGCTTGCTTCATTTTATTATAATTTTATTTAAACTTAGGTTGTAGGTCCTTCTAAAACTTTCTTATTTTAAATTATTAAATAAAAAAAATTCATCTAAAATATTACCACCCCATGCCCCTATACCTTTTCCTCTTCCCCCCTATTTTTTTATCTCTCTATAAATGTGTGTTGGGGGTAGGGGTTTAGTGGGATGGCAAGGTGTGAGATTTGACAAGGACAAGTGGATCATGTCACCAAATAAAATAAAATAATGACTACTCAAAGAATAAAATTACACCTAATAAAGATTAAGGATAAATTCCAACAATGGATATCAATGAAATTTTAATCATCTTAAAATACTTATTATAGTTGTCTCAATGACTAAAGGTTCTATTTTGGAATCTATTCTAATTCTAAATGATCATAGTTAACTTTTTTTTTTAATTGTGAAAATATTACCATTTAGATCACAAATGAACATATCTCTTTCAAGAGATTTGTTTCTAACAAAGACACGAGCAAATTAGTGTAAGAGAAATTGAAGTCTACAATATTTCCATTTTTCATAATGCACTTACCATTTTCTCCACCAATTCATATTCATGATTAAGATCTTAAGGGACATTTTTTTTTCCCTTGCATGTTGTATCTCCTACTCCATTTTCACACATGGATTGTTAGATCACATATGTTTTATAGCACTAATATAACACTTCACTCCTTAAGATATCTAAGAATTGTACCCATGTTGGGTGAACATAATTCTTCATTTTTATGTTCCATACCTTGATAATGATACCTTGATTATTTTTTTATATTTAAGGTTATGGGGCATGGTGACTGATGAAAGTATAAACTAGCAAAGCAAAATATCAATAGGCATAATTTATAGAATTTCATAAAAATACCTTTTTTTTAAATTTTTAGTGAATGAATTAAAATAATTATATAAGAATATTTAAATAAATATCAACTCAAAATTGGAGTTGACATGAAAAATTAAAATAAATAAAAAATAAACCTATTATTCACCAAGCATTCTATTTTCAACAACTACTATTTTTATTGACATTTTCATACAAGTTTGACAACCAATATTTTTAATAACTTTTATATGTGAGATTAGATGGGCATAGAAATATCCACTTATCATATAAACACTTAATTCAAACTAATTTTTAAATTTAAACTCATGCTCACATCCATTTTCAAAAACATCTTCTTTCTTAAATTAGAAAATTCCTATAAAAAATATTAAAATGCATTTTAAGAATGTTATATGGTCACATATTGTATTGGTTGTTTTCTTGAAAATGACCCTAAATATATAGTAAAAGTTGTGGCTATATTATTTTATCCATGTCTTCATTTAGACACAACTAAGAGCTTATATGGGTTCCTAGATCAGATATTATGTCCTTTGCAAGTTAGGCATCAGCATCATTTTCATATGGTTGAAAATAACTCAGCTCATACAAGTTTCTATGATGATACTCTTACCATTTATTCATGTCAATATTATTTAAATCCCATTCTGAAATCCATGTTTTGTATTCTTGTTGCAGTCCTTCCCATTGTACCAAATAATTTTTATAACATCCTTATCTTTTGTTTAATATCTTCTTATCTAGAACCTTTACTATCTTATTTTCTTTATCAATGATATATATTTCTTCCAATCCACTTATTTTATATGACATCTTATATTCAAAATGGTAATGAAAATTGTATTTCATGATTCAATTTAAAAGAGAGCAAAAATTACAATAAATAATCCAAGAAGGTCATTTGATTCATATTTGACAAACTAACATTTCCTATTCCTATGGAAATGGGGAACTTATTGAATAAAATTAAATCAAGACACCTAAGATATATATCACATATATAATGTTGTAACATTACCCTATTAATGTGTAGGATTCTTTATTAGAGCAAGCATTCATCTACACTTTTCAAATTTTCTCATCCAATTACTCTTGTTAGGATGTTAGTTAGTTACTTTTTTGTAGGGCAATGTTGCAACTTGACACTGCCATATTTCACATAGTGATGAATAAAATGAAATATACTATTGATATGGTTTGTTGGGTTGTGTAAAAATAGATTATTTATCATATATATTACATAAGTGTTGTTAACCGTGAGAGGTGTTGATGAAACATGATGTTCATGCAAATATGAAAGAACCCTTATATCTACATGATCTATCTAGTTACCTCTGAAGTGTGTAACAAGCTAGATTATTTTAAAACAACTCCAAGTTATATAACATGGTTCCGAACCTAACTAAAATAATCTAATTCACAAAAGTGTAATTAGGCCCATAACTATGTTAGACCAAACACAAGTATTTGACTAGGGTTAAAAATTTGTAAAAGACACTGTTAGGAAGTTACATTAAACAATCAATCTATAGATTGGGGTATACTAGTGTACTTAAAATACACTCATACACTTAAATTTGTATACTTATCCTATGGCCTTCCAGATAGTGTATAATACCAAATTTTAGCCTTAAATGGATGCCCTATACTTGACATGAAACAATCTTCACATTCACCATTTAAATTATGGCACTCTAATCTTAGAGCAGTGATCAAACATCAAGTATCGAAACAAAATAATGTAAAAGATATTCAATTAATAATAGAAGAGTCGTCATACTAATCTCAAACACTCAATGATTTACATAATTACATGAATATCAAGACCTAAGCTTTAGTTTTATTTCCAAAAGAAATATCATCCATTTTTTTTGAAACACTTCCATAATTAAATGTTGTGATAAGGTTATTGCCACTAATTAGGGTTACTTGATTATGTCATTATGACAAGATATGATCACGACCATTATGGAATTTATACTAATAACACTCGACATATTTTATAATATAATATAAATTAAATAAATTTACATTATTTATTCTTCTTATTGATGAACGTTGCCACATAAATGATTATAACATCAAATGGAATCCCATCCAATCGTACATAACATAACTAGTTAGATTTAAAATAATCTAATAAGTATAATAACTTGACCATCCCACAATTTCATATAACAATAAATTATTACATGTAAAATATGGTAGTGATATGGTCTAATTTTACATCAAGATAAACAACAAATGACTATCAATTTTTCATTTAAGACTTAAAAAGGTTATTAATATTTCAGCAAACATGCTTGCACTTGCAAAAAGACAACTTAATAAATTTAATGAATAATTATATTTATTAAACCTTATTTAAAAAACCATAAATCATCTTAATATTACGTAATGAACTTGTCTTTTTAAATAATGAAATACTTAACCACAAGACAGTCTTTTTTAACTCGAGTTTCACAACTAGGGGTCACCTTGTTCTTTTCTCTCTTAGTCATTTATGAAATTTTAAAATGTCCACTAACTTATTATAATAATAAAGGATAAAAATAAACATGTATATTTATCATCCAACTAAATAATAAAATTTTCCTCAAGTATTGATTTTAAGACATGTAAGTACACATATGTAATGAAATCAACCAATAAGATAAATTATCATTATATAAGAATATAAATAAAACTTCTTAAAACTAACATACACATTGTATTTTATTCTTGAACATGATATTTATCAATGCATATACCATAGCTATGTTCTGTAATAGTTCTATAAATGTTTCCTTAAACTCTTATACTTAGTCAAGAAATGAGTACTAACTTCAATTCATTGAAACTAAATAGAATTTGTAACTGAAGTAAAATTTATTGCTCACACTATGTTTATGTATATTGAATATATAGGTTACAATAAATAACTTTAACTCTCTATTTAATAAAATTCCAATAATCATCCAAAATAATTTATTAATTGATTGGATTAGCTTTTCATCCATTGAAGTAACAAAAAAAGTGAATAGTAGTCAATGGTAATCAAGTTAATAAAATAGATTAAGCTAAGACTCTTAACAATATTATAATACCAAAATCATCCTTCAATCCTCAAGGAACTTATTATAATTAATAATTCATTATAATTTATCTTTTTTCAATTAAAACATGAATATAATTATTAAACAACAAATTTAACGACCATAACCCAAAAATCACATTGATTTCTAGTTATATTTTTATTAAAAAAGGTTTACTTGTTTGAAAAAAAATAAAGTCCATCCACATTTATCAATAGCAACTAAAATAATTTTTAGGCACTTTATAACTAACAATATGATAAACTTGTTATTTTCTAGTTTTGAATAACATAACATTCTACTAAATAACAAGTCCAAGATAATTAATTGTATTCTTTAAATTATAAAGAGACACTGATTTAAATCATGCCTTTGAATAAATATCAACATAATAGGAAACCAATTTGAAATAAGAATCAAATAACTTGAATAAAATTCATGAATAAACATGCAAAGTCACACACTTAGAGCCCAATGAGACCCCCATCGATGAGCACAGACTACCTCATCCATCAATTGGATGTCGAGTTCAACAACAAGGTAGTATAAAAGGGTGATCAATAATGGATATTATGACATTTTGAAATCAAAACCATGTATGAAAGAAAATTATTTAAATATAAGATAAGTACATGAAATAAAAATACATATGATTGCCTTTAACACTATTGTTCAACATGTGAACAAATGTATTTGAATTCCATGGATCAATAATGATTTTTATATCTATTGACTAAAAATGTGATATGTGTTTGTGTGTATTACACACACACACACACACACACACACACACACACACACACACACACACACACACACACACACACACACACACACACACACACACACACACACACACACACACACACACACACACACACACACATGCATGCATTAGAGTCAAACTCCATAGTTTAACAAACTATCATAATGCAAGCAATGTTCCTAATAATGTTCTCAAAGCCTTACAGGTCGAAAGTACCAATGCATGATGGAAATATCATATCCATACACATGTATAATATTTATTCAAAGGTTTGGATTTTAATTATGTTGATTCATAATTATGTCTATAGGAGGGGGCATAATTATTATAGCATGTTATTAGTAGGCTTCCCAAACTCCATTTACATTTTACAAATTTGCTCCATCCAAAAATTTCCACCTCCTCACCTCAGCCCCATGAACACTGCTTTGATGGGAGGTGATAGGGAAAGTATGGAATCCATTTCTTGCATGGAATTACATGGCCAAAATAAATTTAGAAGAGACTCAAATATGAGGGCCTCACCAAGTTCATGGAAAGAATCATAGAGCATAATGCAAAAATGGCTCATAATTTTATAGTGGTTTGGAACAAACCTAAGGTGACTATTCATAAAATAAGAATAAATATATAAAATAATTCATTGGGAAGTTACCGGTATGTCTTGTAAGGGATTTAAGGAATTCAAAGACCAAATATAGAAATAGAATTTGTTCCAATGTTTCTTCCTGATGACCAACTTTGTGAGGACTGATAAGAAAGGCTTTCCATGGGTAGATCTTCCTTATCACTGGCTTGATATTTATCTCCAAATTATGTGTTATATGACCCTTGAAGGTAAATACACTCTTATCTTTTCCCACCACTTTCTACTATTGAATCACTTTATTGACTATAAGATAATTCTTCCTTTCTTCATGCTTAAGTCTCTTGAAAGTATCGTTTTGTTGCACTAAGTGAATGAAACTAATCCTATCCTCCACCAACGGTTAATCCTTATTTTAGTCAAACATTGCCAAGCCCTACATGGTTGGGAGGTCCTCCTAGAGGATCCTCCTCTAGAGAGAGATTTCAAGAGGACTCCTTGATGGAGGATCCCACTTTAAGATCCCACTAACCCTTTAGGTACACCCCCCAAGCCATCCTTTCTTAATATACTCTTGACAACTTCCCCCTCAAGTTATTAATACCTAAACCTAAGATGATCACCCTCAATATGGGTATAACTATGTGGAGACCACCTGAAAGGGTAAATCCATTTTGTCAGAAGAGATGAAAAAGAACAAAGTGTAGCTGAAGATGTTTAACTCCAAGGTCCAAGAGGAAGGATGGCCCTTGTTAAGCTTATACAGGACTAGAATACTCTACATAGACATGTTGAGTCCATGGTGAAATATTTCATTCAATCTAGCCATCCTAACCTACCCCTTATCTTTCAATCATCCAAGATCTTGATATCCCCCTCTGAGTTCCCCCAAGGTAATCCCCCCAAAGTAGACTCCCTTACAGTTCAAAGGATAGAAATAACCCCATATCATCTTTCCTAGAGAAGATGCTGAAGGACCTAGGAACCATACTTAGGATAAGATTTCAAAGGTTAAGCAAGACATCCCAGTGAAGAATCCCAAATATGATAAATACCCATTGGAAGGATATCCCTACTAATCTTCATTTCTAGTTTTCTATTTTCCTTAATTTTAGTTTAGTATAGTGGTTTTTTGATGTATTGATTGGATGGTCTTTACTTACCCTGTTGAAATTTTTAATTACACTTTGGTAGTTCTAAGATCCCTATAAAAATTGGTTTTTACCCTATCAAATAGACACACACACACACACACACACACACACACACACACACACACACACACACACACACACACACACACACACACACACACACACACACACACACACACACACACACACACACACACACACACACACACACACACACACATACATGTGTGTGTGTGTGTGTGTGTGTGTGTGTGTGTGTGTGTGTGTGTGTGTGTGTGTGTGTGTGTGTGTGTGTGTGTGTGTGTGTGTGTGTGTGTGTTTATTAATATACATACATACATAAATAGATATGTATGTATGTATTTATGTATGTATACATACATACATATAAAGGACTATTTTAGATAATATGGACTTATCAGCAATCCAAAGTTTTGAAAACTATCAAAAATAAACTATATTATATCAAGACTAAATTGCACTATATCAAGATTAAGTTATATTTATTAAAAATAAATCACATATATCTATTGTATTTGTAATAAATCCAAATTATTGAAAATGATCAGAAATAATTAATAGTTGAAAAATATCATAAATAAATTAGACTTCATCAATAATTAGTTGGGATTATTACAAATAAATCACATCTATATGATATATTTTCAATAAGTCCAAATTATTTCAAATAATATAAAACAATTAAAAATTATTTGAACTTATTTCAAATAAATCTCATCTATCTAAATGTGCAAAATAATCAAAATTTATGTGGCCATTCAAACTAGTTCATAGACCATGCATTTACAGATAATAAGACTTGGCATTTTATTTCTTAAGGAAATATAATTCATACATCAATTAGGCATCTGGGTGATATGTGATTTAAAATACCTAAGATGATTGGGATGTCATGTGTCAGTAGTTGATTGGATCATGAATTATCTATTTAATCTAAATTAGGTGACATCCTCATGACTATCAAAGTTTATCTTGTATTTTTGTACATGACACATGTTGATCATGGTTGTTATATTATTATATTATTAATATAATCTCCCACATAGTTGAGTTATCGATATTATGATGTGTGTTGTAATCTCAACTGCTCGCAATGTTTTAGAATTTTATTTGGACTGGTCATCCTTCTACATAGCCAAATCACTGATATTATGCCATGTGGCACAATCGTGGGTGCTTGTACAATGTGTAATTTGAAAAACTAAAAATATGAATACCATTTATTGATACCCAAATGTTGAAGAACAAATCTTGATACACAAGTGGCACATTCCAAGTTGTAAACCCCAAAGACATTTTTGTAAACATGAGAATGCCAAAGTGTAAACTATGATGTGTAAATTATGAAGACCATTTATCGAAGAACATTTTGAAGGATGCAAATTGTGAAGTTTAATTTGAAAAACTAAAAAGCTGAAGATGTTTTTGTGATTCACAAAATGTGATTTGGCTATTAGAATACATAAAATATGAAGACTTTTTTTAATCATAAAAATTTGAAGTGGACATTACAACAGTCAAATTTTATTAAATAGATGCATTGTTACCAAAATACTGAATTGTCATGGGATAAAATAAAAAACTCAAATGCTAAAGTGTATTTTCCAAGGCCTAAAATGCAAAGTGCCACTAGAAATAAATATAAATAAATAAAACAATAAAAAATTATACATTCTCAAAAAATGGACTAAATTTTTAAAAAAGCATTCATATTTTTCATTCCAAAATTAAGGAAACACCATTTCAAATTTCCCAATCCTTTTTATCACTAATTTTGATAGTACATAGTGAGATGATGCATTCAAATAGTCTATTATAATGCCTTTCAAAAAATCTATGAGAACAAGTGTATGACCTCTCCAATTTTTACTTGGTTTACAATCATAGATGATACTACCTATGATTATGGATGGTAAAGATGTGTTAGTTGGGTTTGGCTTCCATTTTTTGTCAAATAGCTTGAATAATTTTTTTATTTTTATACATCTTTTTTTTCATACATGAACTGGTATGAACCAAGTTACGTTGACCATTCATTATATATCCCCATTATTTGTAGTATCTTAATATTACTTTTAGCTCTAGCAACCTATACTATGTAGTCCACTCCTATAGAATCATTAGGTTTGACAAATAACATATCTCTAATTTTCATATCTTGAGCTAGATCAAATGCATTTTTATTCTTTTGCTTCTTGGACCAACATATATATCTGTACATGCCACTCCAAAATTAAGGGTTATAATATGAACTAGTTTGCGTAGATCTATATGCAGGGATATGTTATGGTGAGTTCTAGGCCAAAAATATCCTATACATTCAAGTTTAAAAGGGAACATGTCTTCTTTCATTATGTTGTGGATGTTTTTGAAGTAATATGCTAGATCCTTCCACTTACTATTTCTATTCAAACCAAATTCATTGAATTGTTTTATATACTTATTCAAGTTATATATAATTTATTTTTCACTCTTTTTTCTACTTCTATCGGAGTCTTTTACAACAATGTAATCTTGAGAAATTTGTCTATTTTTCAAGTTTTTTAAATATATTTTTGTCAGATTACCTTCTATAATATTTGGCTCACCATTTTCATTTGTTCCCCATAATGTAATTAAGGGGGAATAATTTATATCTCTTATAGAGTTTTTAAATACATAATGGGATGACCTTGTTCCATATATATATAAAAGTATTGACCTTATGTCAAACCTACTATTTCATTTCTTCCCTTCAGTTGGTAACTATTAACATAGTCTTTGAAATCCACTACCTCTTCAATCAAATATGTAATGAATTTGATTGTATTTTCACACATCCTATAAGTGTCAATCATCTCTGTCACACTCTATACATCTTTCTTATTTATACATTCAGACAGGTTTTTAAATGTGTCATCGATGTCTTCATGGGTATGTCCTACAAGGATAAATCTCACCTCGACATCAAGTAAAAAACCTTTGTAGATAAGGAGAGATAAATATTTCAACACATACCCGTAAAAAAAATTGAATTTGTAAATGTAACATTAGTTCCATATAAGGTTTGATGTTTTTTAAATATAATTATGGATGGAAGTACCTATTCTTATTGACCCCATAATAGTTTTCATGTTGAAGGTATAGCCTGGAAGGAAGTTTATTTAAGGAACCAATTGATTGTGTTTCTTCTCTATATTTATTGCATTCAAGGTAGTTATTGTTAGACAAAAGTGCAAAATACAATGGATATATTGAAGATCTAGGTTTATGTAGTAAAGGTCCATAATTATCTAGCATTATTTTTTCCATATCCTTGAAGCACTTGTTCAATGAGGTGATATTAAAGTTGGACCCTCTAATAATATACGATAAAAAAAACGTTCCCATATCCACCTACACCATGACCATGTGTTATAATCCCTATCATTTACAACTCTAATATTTTATCAGTAATTACTTTTTTTTGTCACTATCTTTAGCATAAATTTGTTTTGGCATTCTACCTTGAAATTAATAACATTGAAGCTTTATTTAGGGTATTACTCTAACATTCATTTATGTGTATAATACATATGTCTTGAAAAAAGTATTCAATTTGAGTGCATCATAAATTATTGATCAATATGATCTTCCTAATCTCTAGTGAGTGACCTAGAGCATTTTTGTTGAGTCAACAAGATGCATGTTTTACACCTAACAAAGTCATTAGATGTGTAAATGGTCACATCATGAAAATTATTTCTCCACATGTTATTAAATGATGGTTGGGATATTAGCTGATATTCCATTTTTGATAGTTGTGCATTGATATGACACCTCATAAATTCTTGAGTGAAAGATGTTGGGTATCAATGCCTGCAATAGTTTTGTAATCTAAGATTGATTTAGATTTTGTAATATTAAACACATGTTTCAGAACATATGCATCCTAGATATGTTTCAAGTTGAAACTATGTATAAAAATGGTACCATGTATAGAATTCTACCACAAATGTATATCAAAATCATATAACTATGTCCTTTGGCTAATTTAGATAACTATTTAAGTGTGTAGGACATGTTTCCAAAGCATTACCCCACTATATATGGAGAAATATGAAACTGATATAAGTACAAATATGGAGGACATGTCTCCATAACATGCCCCTACTATAAAATGTAGATGTAGAATATTCATTTGGCGTGGAAAACATGCTTCCAAAACATGCCTCCATTAATGATCCAGAGTTCATTCTAGAAAAAGTTTCCAAATCATGATGAAACCAATTTCACATCATAGATATCATCAAGAGATTTCTGGCACTTTTTACAGTTTAATAAATGGAGTTCAGATGCTCAAGATATAGCCAGTTGAAGAAATCTTGCGACAGGGGTGTCGAAAGTGACGTGGCACTGTAGAAATATGCCAAGTGGACCAATAGCCATTTGACACGTGGCAAAATAATTAGGTGCAAAAAAAAATTTGGTGTTTTTTATTCACATGTTATTTGAAATTTTCAAACGTTTAAAGGTACCAAAGGCCAAACTGCCATGTCACCCGCCAAACATGCATTAACCAAGTCAAAGGCACCAAAAAAAGAGGGAAAAACTTTCAAATCTCTTCCCAAGCACCTAGAAAGGTGGGAGGCAGTTTTGAACTTTTGACCTTCCACATAAAATGTTAATGCCTTGACCAATTCAGTCATGAAGGTCAAAGTGTTATAAAATGGACTAATTTCTACTTGAATAGAAATAGGAAGTCAACTGTGTATTGGAGAATATAAACCCGCTTATAGTATTTGGTCATTTTGGAGCCCTTACAGGCCGAATCAAAGCTCCGATTAAACTAAAAATTTGTTTACAATTTTGATACACTCTGTGAAGTATATTCATTTTCCCATTTTGGAGAATTGGTGATGCCATTTTGAGATATAGAAGTTGATAATTTTGATTTTGGAGAAGCCTCTGCGTGTGATTCAGGAAGGTGAAGGATGTGATGAGTTAGCCAAGGTCTTTCAAAGGTATGATCACTATTTTATCGAGAGATATGATCTTTTGATGTTTTTTAAGTATTATTTTGGCTTGTAAATTTAGCAACAATTAATGGATCAGTTCAATACGAACCTGCAGACGTAGGAATTTTGAACCCCCTAAATAATTTTTGTGTTTTGATCTTTGGATTCATTTTTGCATTTCATTTTCAGTTATTATTCAGATTATAAATTCAATTTTTTAATCAGAATGCAAAATTTAATAAATTGATCATTTACGGGAAATTGGATAAAATTGAGAATTTGAAAAATCTGACGGTTTCAATGGATATTTGATGTGATCTATTAATTCACCTGTATTTCAGTTTTGAAACTTGATTTGGATCAGATTTTAATCAGATTTAATCATTCCAACATCTTATAAGTTGAGAAATTCTGAATCCATACTTTTAAAATTTCATTTAGAGTTTATCAATGGAGGTTACTGATCAAGTTGGTATCAGAGCAGTTAGAATGCAGGGATTGCTTCTAGTTGTGTATTGACAGTTACTTCCAGAATAGTTGGATTGTTGGTTTGTAGATTGATTATATTGCAATGTGTAGTGTGAAATCAGGGGTTTGTAGGAAACCATGGGCAAGTTGTCATAGATTGAGGTCATTAAAGATGAAAACACAATCTTGATATGCCAGAAATTTGCACTTGAATTGCAAGTGGCAAAGTTAAAATCAGAGCTTGATTCCAAGGATGAGATCTTGATTAGATTGCAATGTGGTGAGTGTAAAAAGGTAAAGCCTTCAACTTCAGATGTCAGAGACTATGGCTGAGTGTAGTTTAATTTTTTATCCACATGAATCTTCATCTTCTTCTACCATTTTAGATTCAGATTCTAGTAATATTGTTTTTTGGTGAGTTTGAAAGATACACTAAGGGCATAGGATCTAAATTGTTGTTTAAAATGAGTTATAATGGAGGAGGACTTGGTAGAGATAGCCAAGGTATATCTAACCCAACTCAGGTTGAGCATAGACCTCTTCATGCAGGTTTGGGTTATACTAGTGTGCAGGTGGATGATGGACAAGTTTCTTCCATGGCTAAAGGAAGACAAGCTTCCAATAACGAAGGTTATAGGCCACTAGTTCAAAGGTGTAAAGGTAAAAGAGGTATTGAGATTCCACCTCTTGATTCTTACACTAAATCTTTTGATCCAATCGATACTTTTAAGAATGTTTAGATACAATGTACAGAAGATAATGCAATCATTTCCATGAACTTTTTGTGGGATGAATAACCATAGTGCTAAGACTTGTTGGAAACTAAATGATTTGTTGAATTAGATTGCATGTTTTAAAGACAATTCTTATGTTAATTTGGGAATTGGAAAAAGGGGACCCTCACCTAAAAAGTATGTTTGCACTCATTGTAAAATGAGTGGACATAGGATTGATAGATGTTTTAAGCTTCATTCATCTTCACATTCAAGTAATGTTAAAACTAAGATGATTTACAAACCTCTCACTAAGGTAAATGAAGATAATTAAATCCATAATATAGTTGATAATACAACCCAGGATAAGGTAAAACCTACAAGTGAAAATTCATTTAAGAGGTTAAGTCAACAATATGCAATTGATAATGAATCCACAGAGACAATCAATTTCACTAGAAAGAAAGAATTGGTTAAGTGGATTATCACTACATTCTTTTTTCAAAGCATGGTTAAGAATTCACCAAAGGGATTGAAAAATCTTTGATAGATGTATAATATATTTGGTGGGAATAATTCAAGATAGGTTTATCATATGAAGTTTTTCAATTCTCACTTTTTGATAACTCTAAGTTTTTGATCTCTAGAATATATTGTATGGGTAGTCTAATAATGGATAAGATATTAACTCATTTGAAACAGTTGGGGATATAGTAGAGTGGTGTTGTGAGTTGTTTCTTTATAGAATTTGAAAGTTAGACTGCTATTTTTAATGTATCTATTTTGGTACAATGATGTTTAGATGCATTTTTTAAGACCCTTTGGGAATGTTTAGATGTTAGGCAGCATACACTTTTGGTTGTTTTCATTTTCTTAGCATATAAGTCCCATACTAGGGAATTATATTACAACATGTCCACAACATTTATTGTATGGTGTTAGCATTATAAACTTTTCTTCTAGTTACATTGGGAGTTGTTTCAGTTTTTGGCAATTCACCGCTTTACAAGATGTGACATTTGGGCAAGCAGTTTGATATGTTGTAATCACTTTTGCAGTTGCAGATTCACTTACTCATGCCTTTAGATTAGGCATTTATATAGTTTGATTGTGAATCATTTTAATGTAATTTTTATATCTCTTGCTATGATTAGGTTCTATTTTCATGGATGCAGTAGACCAGTTATAAGATTTCAGGTGATAGTCAACTTTTGGAGACCAAAAGCCTCTTTTGTAGGGAGGTGTGATCTAGAGTTAATTATAGAAAAAGTTTCCAAATCATGATGAAACCAATTTCATATTGTAGAGCTCATCAATATTTTTTTGTCACTTTTCACAGTTTGAAAAATGGAGTTCGAATGCTCAAGATATAGCCAATTGAATAAATCTTGCGACAGGGGTGTTGAAAGTGATGTGGCACTGTAGAAATATGCCAAGTGGACCAATAGCCATTTGAGCACGTGGCAAAATAATTAGATGCAAAAAAAAATTTGGTTGGTGTTTTTTATTCACATGTTATTTGAAATTTTCAAACATTTAAAGGCGCCAAAGGCCAAACTGCCATGTCACCCGCCAAACATGCATTAACCAAGTCAAAGGCACCAAAACAGGAGGGAAAAACTTTCAAATCTCTTCCCAAGCACCTAGAAAGGTGGGAGGTAGTTTTGAACCTTTGACTTGCCACCTAAAAAGTTAATGCCTTGACCAGTTTATCCATGGAGGTCGAAGTGTTATAAAATGGACTAATTTCTACTTGAATAGACACAGGAAGTCAACTGTGTATTGGAGAATATAGACTCGCTTATAGTATTTGGTCATTTTGGAGCCCTTAAAGGCTGAATCAGAGCTCGGAGTAAACTACAAAGTTATTTAGAATTTTTATATGCTCTATGCAGTATATTCATTTGCCCATTTTGGAGAATTAGTGATGCCATTTTGAGCTATAGAAGTTTTCAATTTTGATTTTAGAGAAGCCTCTACATGTGATTCAGGAAGGTGAAGGACGTGTTGAGTCAGCCAAGGTCTTTCAAAGGTTTGATCACTATTTTACTAAGAGATATGATCTTTTTTTTTTTGTAAGTATTATTTTGCCTTGGAACTTTAGCAATAATTAATGGATCAGATCGATACAAACCCAGGGACATAGGAATTCTGAACCCCATAAAAAAATTTGTGTTTTGATCTTTGGATTCATTTTTGCATTTCATTTTTAGTTATTATTTAGATTATAAATTCAAATTTTTAATCAAAATGTAAAATTTATTAAATTGATCATTTATGGGAAATTGGATAAAATTGAGAATTTAAAAAAATTGATGGTTTCAATGGATATTTGATGTGATCTATTAATTCACCTTTATTTTAGTTTTGAAACTTGATTTGGATTAGATTTTAATCAGATTTAATCATTCCAACATCTCATAAGTTGATAAATTTAGAATCCATACTCTTAAATTGTCATTTAGAGTTTATCAATGGAGCTTACGAATCAATTAAATATGTGAATTGACATAAGTACCATAATGAATGAATGTGGAGAATATGCCTCAAAATCATATCCCCATTGAATCTAAAAACTATGAATGTGTGGAATCCATGTATATATGACATGACCCCACTAAATATACAAACTAGTATAAGTATTGAATAATGAATAAATGTGGTTAATGTGCTTCCAAAGCATGCCTCCACTATAATTTGGAAACTATGAATGTGTGGAATCCATGTCCATATGACATGCCCCCACTGAATCTAAAAACTATGAAAAGTGTACATAATATAATTAAAAAACATTCCCTCACTAGTATGCACCCATTTGAGGTGAGGTAAAAATAGTACATGGAAGTGACCTCACCTCAAAAGGGTAAGATAACTATAAAAAATTTGTATGTAACCATGTAGTGTATAGAAGGAAACATGTCTAGGTAAATGTATCATTGAAGCACATATAACCAATGTGTTCACATGTAAGCATAATATGTATGATAAATATCATGGAAATGTCTTGATAGTAATAGTATAAACTCAATAATAAAATAAGAACACACATAAGAGCACTCAGAATCAGGTCAGAGCAATGGTCCAAGGAGACTACAAACAAGGGACATGTTCAAATGTCACAAAATCAAATGGACATGACTTATTCAAATGTCCACAAATTAAGTAATGACATATTTGAAAGTCCATACAATAATAAATGACATATTTAAATGTCCAATAATGTTAGACATAGGCACATGGGCCACATACAATGGAAAATATTTAAATGCTCAAATAAGAAAGTCAATACTAAGGTAAAACACTCAATTAAGTGTTTAAATTAAATCATAAGTAACAAACATGCATGTCATAGTAGCCCATAGATTAAATGTGTTAGAAAAAACATCAAGTACATAGTATATGTATAGACACATAGTTTTTGCCACTTTCATGCGTAAAATGAGATTCGGTTCAATTTCTATAAAATGACACAATTTTAGTTTATAAATCTTTTGAATTTCCTAAATTCATCTGGGTAAGGGATTTAATCTCTTAAAAACATGACTAGTTTATTTGGCATATTACCTTATATGTACCAATGACCTAGTTTAGTTTTAATGCTAATTAAATTACAACCTAGTAATTTGACACTTTTATCCCATCGAGATATTAATTAAAAACATTAAAAATAATTTAAAAAAACCAAAAAAATACTAATAAATTTTAAATATATTGAAAATATTAATTATCTTGCTTGAACAAAAATTACAAATCAAATTAGTGAATTTCATTTATCAAAAAAGGTAATTTTTAGCCAAATATGAAGTCAAAGGTCAAAGGAGCTAATAAAGTGATCTATTATTTCCTAAATATTCCAAAAGTATGAGTCACAATCTCACAAATATCTAAAGTGAGTTGTCATGCCTCAAAAAGATTTGAAATTGCGGTGTCAATATTTCATGAGTGATTTTACCCAACCCAAGGTTATCTTGACTCAACCTAGGTTAATTTATACTCAACAAAAGTTAGAATTTAACATATCTTCTCTAGGTTTAGAATTATTTATTTCAACTATAAATATAAGTGCCACCACCATATGCCAAAAATATTTTATGTGTAAGGTTATTCTATTGGAATACCTTCAAGAAGCCTTTTAGACTAGTGTTATAGTTCATAATTTATGCCAAGCTTCACACCAAGCCACAAGTGACCTTTGGAGAGATTATAACACCATGGAGAATCATTGATATAAGACTATAATTATCATAGTCTGAGCATGAACATCCTTATGCCAACAAGTAAGAATCAAATTTTATAAAGGATGTAAATTATTTGCGTTGTTTTTATCTTTATTTTTTTATCTTGATTATTATTTTATACTCTCCTAAGTTTTTAGGCAAGAATGTTTAATCCTAGTGTATTTTTATGCTTGGTTTTAGTCATTCGGACTAAAAACTGACTAATCTATATTTTTTTTACTCTTTATAATCCTAAGATACAATATCAAGTGCCATGTTCAATATATAATCTTGGATAAGGTACGTATAAGTACATATGTAAGCTCAAACATGATAGTGCAGATTGATCATCAAATCATATAACCTGTGTATATCAATATCATAGAAGATGGATGTCCCCAATGTCTTAGTGACATGAGTATAAGGAAAACACAACACTGATAAGTGTATCATGTATTTGTGTATGCCTATATATGTGTATGTAGGATTAAATTATATGCTAACTCTCAACATGGAACTAACACATAGATGCCAAGGATCCAATAAATATCAACTCAAAATTGGAGTTGACATGAAAAATTAAAATAAATAAAAAATAAACCTATTATTCACCAAGCATTCTATTTTCAATAACTACTATTTTTATTAACATTTTCATACAAGTTTGACAACCAATATTTTTAATAACTTTTATATGTGAGATTAGATGGGCATAGAAATATCCACTTATCCTATAAACACTTAATTCAAACTATTTTTTAAATTTAAACTCATGCTCACATCTAGTTTCAAAAACATCTTCTTTCTTAAATTAGAAAATTCCTATTAAAAATATTAAAATGCATTTTAAGAATGTTATATGGTCACATATTGTTTTGATTGTTTTCTTGAAAATGACCCTAAATATATAGTAAAAGTTGTGGCTATATTATTTTATCCATGTCTTCATTTACAAACAACTAAGAGCTCATATGGGTTCCTAGATCAGATATTATGTCCTTTGCAAGTTAGGCATCAGCATCATTTTCATATGGTTGAAAATAACTCAGCTCATACAAGTTTCTATGATTATACTTCTACCAGTTATTCATGTCAATATTATTTAAATCCCATTCTGAAATCCATGTTTTGTATTCTTGTTGTAGTCCTTCCCATTGTACCAAATAATTTTTATAACATCCTTATCTTTTGTTTAATATCTTCTTATCTAGAACCTCTACTATCTTATTTTCTTTATCAATGATATATATTTCTTCCAATCCACTTATTTTATATGCTAGCTTATATTCAAAATGGTAATGAAAATTGTATTTCATGATTCAATTTAAAAGAGAGCAAAAATTACAATAAATAATCCAAGAAGGTCATTTGATTCATATTTGACAAACTAACATTTCCTATTCCTATGGTTATGGGGAACTTATTGAATAAAATTAAATCAAGACACCTAAGATAAATATCACATATATAATGTTGTAACATTACCCTATTAATATGTAGGATTCTTTATTAGAGCAAGCATTCATCTCACACTTTTCAAATTTTCTCATCCAATTACTCTTGTTAGGATGTTAGTTAGTTACTTTTTTGTAGGGCAATGTTGCAACTTGACACTGCCATATTTCACATAGTGATGAATAAAATGAAATATACTATTGATATGGTTTGTTGGGTTGTGTAAAAATAGATTATTTATCATATATATTACATAAGTGTTGTTAACCGTGAGAGGTGTTGATGAAACATGATGTTCATGCAAATATGAAAGAACCCTTATATCTACATGATCTATCTAGTTACCTCTGAAGTGTGTAACAAGCTAGATTATTTTAAAACAACTCCAAGTTATATAACATGGTTCCGAACCTAACTAAAATAATCTAATTCACAAAAGTGTAATTAGGCCCATAACTATGTTTGACCAAACACAAGTATTTGACTAGGGTTAAAAATTTGTAAAAGACACTGTTAGGAAGTTACATTAAACAATCAATCTATAGATTGGGGTATACTAGTGTACTTAAAATACACTCATACACTTAAATTTGTATACTTACCCTATGGCCTTCCACATAGTGTATAATACCAAATTTTAGCCTTAAATGGATGCCCTATACTTGACATGAAACAATCTTCACATTCACCATTTAAATTATGGCACTCTAATCTTAGAGCAGTGATCAAACATCAAGTATCGAAACAAAATAATGTAAAAGATATTCAATTAATAATAGAAGAGTCGTCATACTAATCTCAAACACTCAATGATTTACATAATTACATGAATATCAAGACCTAAGCTTTAGTTTTATTTCCAAAAGAAATATCATCCATTTTTTTTGAAACACTTCCATAATTAAATGTTGTGATAAGGCTATTGCCACTAATTAGGGTTACTTGATTATGTCATTATGACAAGATATGATCACGACCATTATGGAATTTATACTAATAACACTCGACATATTTTATAATATAATATAAATTAAATAAATTTACATTATTTATTCTTCTTATTGATGAACGTTGCCACATAAATGATTATAACATCAAATGGAATCCCATCCAATCGTACATAACATAACTAGTTAGATTTAAAATAATCTAATAAGTATAATAACTTGACCATCCCACAATTTCATATAACAATAAATTATTACATGTAAAATATGGTAGTGATATGGTCTAATTTTACATCAAGATAAACAACAAATGACTATCAATTTTTCATTTAAGACTTAAAAAGGTTATTAATATTTCAGCAAACATGCTTGCACTTGCAAAAAGACAACTTAATAAATTTAATGAATAATTATATTTATTAAACCTTATTTCAAAAACCATAAATCATCTTAATATTACGTAATGAACTTGTCTTTTTAAATAATGAAATACTTAACCACAAGACAGTCTTTTTTAACTCGAGTTTCACAACTAGGGGTCACCTTGTTCTTTTCTCTCTTAGTCATTTATGAAATTTTAAAATGTCCACTAACTTATTATAATAATAAAGGATAAAAATAAACATGTATATTTATCATCCAACTAAATAATAAAATTTTCCTCAAGTATTGATTTTAAGACATGTAAGTACTCATATGTAATGAAATCAGCCAATAAGATAAATTATCATTATATAAGAATATAAATAAAACTTCTTAAAACTAACATACACATTGTATTTTATTCTTGAACATGATATTTATCAATGCATATACCATAGCTATGTTCTGTAATAGTTCTATAAATGTTTCCTTAAACTCTTATACTTAGTCAAGAAATGAGTACTAACTTCAATTCATTGAAACTAAATAGAATTTGTAACTGAAGTAAAATTTATTGCTCACACTATGTATATGTATATTGAATATATAGGTTACAATAAATAACTTTAACTCTCTATTTAATAAAATTCCAATAATCATCCAAAATAATTTATTAATTGATTGGATTAGCTTTTCATCCATTGAAGTAACAAAAAAAGTGAATAGTAGTCAATGGTAATCAAGTTAATAAAATAGATTAAGCTAAGAATCTTAACAATATTATAATACCAAAATCATCCTTCAATCCTCAAGGAACTTATTATAATTAATAATTCATTATAATTTATCTTTTTTCAATTAAAACATGAATATAATTATTAAACAACAAATTTAACGACCATAACCCAAAAATCACATCGATTTCTAGTTATATTTTTATTAAAAAAGGTTTACTTGTTTGAAAAAAAATAAAGTCCATCCACATTTATCAATAGCAACTAAAATAATTTTTAGGCACTTTATAACTAACAATATGATAAACTTGTTATTTTCTAGTTTTGAATAACATAACATTCTACTAAATAACAAGTCCAAGATAATTAATTGTATTCTTTAAATTATAAAGAGACACTGATTTAAATCATGCCTTTGAAAAAATATCAACATAATAGGAAACCAATTTGAAATAAGAATCAAATAACTCGAATAAAATTCATGAATAAACATGCAAAGTCACACACTTAGAGCCCAATGAGACCCCCATCGATGAGCACAGACTACCCCATCCATCAATTGGATATCGAGTTCAACAACAAGGTAGTATAAAAGGGTGATCAATAATGGATATTATGACATTTTGAAATCAAAACCATATATGAAAGAAAATTATTTAAATATAAGATAAGTACATGAAATAAAAATACATATGATTGCCTTTAACACTATTGTTCAACATGTGAACAAATGTATTTGAATTCCATGGATCAATAATGATTTTTATATCTATTGACTTAAAATGTGATATGTGTGTGTGTGTGTATTAATACACACACACACACACACACACACACACACACACACACACACACACACACACACACACACACACACACACACACACACACACACATGCATTGGAGTCAAACTCCATAGTTTAACAAACTATCATAATGCAAGTAATGTTCCTAATAATGTTCTCAAAGCCTTACAGGTCGAAAGTACCAATGCATGATGGAAATATCATATCCATACACAAGTATAATATTTATTCAAAGGTTTGGATTTTAATTATGTTGATTCATAATTATGTCTATAGGATGGGGCATAATTATTATAGCATGTTATTAGTAGGCTTCCCAAACTCCATTTACATTTTACAAATTTGCTCCATCCAAAAATTTCCACCTACTCACCTCAGCTCTATGAGCACCGCTTTGATGGGAGGTGATAGGAAAAGTATGGAATCCATTTCTTGCATGGAATAACATGGCCAAAATAAATTTAGAAGAGACTCAAATATGAGGGCCTCACCAAGTTCATGGAAAGAATCATAGAGCATAACGCAAAAATGGCTCACAATTTTATAGTGGTTTGGAACAAACCTAAGGTGAGGATTCATAGAATAAGAATAAATATATAAAATAATTGATTGGGGAAGTTACCAGTATGTCTTCTGAGGGATTTAAGGAATTCAAAGACCAAATATAGAAATAGAATTTGTTTCAATGTTTCTTCCTGATGAACAACTTTGTGAGGACTGATAAGAAAGGCTTTCCATGGGTAGATCTCCCTTATCACTGGCTTGATATTTATCTCCAAATTATGTGTTATATGACCCTTGAAGGTAAATACACTCTTATCTTTTCCCACCACTTTCTACTATTGAATCACTTTATTGACTATAAGATAATTCTTCCTTTCTTCATGCTTAAGTCTCTTGAAAGCACCGTTTTGTTGCACTAAGTGAATGAAACTAACCCTATCCTCCATCAAGGGTTAATCCTTATTTTAGTCAAACATGACCAAGCCCTACATGGTTAGGAGGTCCTCTTATAGGATCCTCCTCTAGAGAGAGCTTTCAAGAGGACTCCTTGATGGAGGATCCAACCTTAAGATCCCACTAACCCTTCGGGTACACCCCCCAAGCCATCCTTTCTAAATATACTCCTGCCAACTTCCCCCTTAAGTTATTAATACCTAAACCTAAGATGATCACCCTCAATATGTGTTTACCTATGTGGAGACCACCTGAAAGGGTAAATCCATTTTGTTAGAAGAGATGAAAAAGAACAAAGTGTAGCTGAAGATGTTTAACTCCAAGGTCCAAGAGGAAGAATGGCCCTTGTTAAGCTTATACAGGACTAGAATACTCTACATAGACATGTTGAGTCCATGGTGAAATATTTCATTCAATCTAGCCATCCTAACCTAACCCTTATCTTTCAATCATCCAAGATCTTGATATCCCCCTCTGAGTTCCCCCAAGGTGATCCCCTTAAAGCAGACTCCCTTACAGGTCAAAGGATAGAAATAACCCCATATGATCTTTCCTAGAGAAGATGCTAAAGGACCTAGGAACCATACTCAGGATAAGATTTCAATGGTTAAGTAGGACATCCCAGTGAAGAATCCCAAATATGTTAAATACCCATTGGAATGGATATCCCTCCTAATCTTCATTTCTATTTTTCTATTTTCCTTACTTTTAGCTTATTATAATGGTTTTTTGATGTATTGATTGGATGGTCTTTACTCAACCTATTAAACTTTTTTTATTACACTTTGGTAGTTCTAAGATCCCTATAAAACTTGGTTTTTACCCTAGTAAATACACACACACACACACACACACACACACACACACACACACACACACACACACACACACACACACACACACACACACACACACCATAGATGTGTGTGTGTGTGTGTGTGTGTGTGTGTGTGTGTGTGTGTGTGTGTGTGTGTGTGTGTGGTTATTAATATACATACATACATAAATAGATATGTATGTATGTATTTATTTATGTATACATACATACATACATACATATAACGGACTATTTTAGATAATATGTACTTATCAGCAATCCAAAGTTTTGAAAACTATCAAAAATAAACTATATTGTATCAACACTAAATTGGACTATATCAAGATTAAGTTGTATTTTTTTAAAATAAATCACATATATCTAATGTATTTGTAATAAATCCAAATAATTAAAAATGATCAGAGATAATTAGTAGTTGAAAACTATCATAAATAAATTAGACTTCATCAATAATTAGTTGGGATTATTACATATAAATCACATCTATATGATATATTTTCAATAAGTCCAAATTATTTCAAATAATATAAAACAATTAAAAATTATTTGAACTTATTAAAAATAAATCTCAGCTATCTAAATGTGCAAAATAATCAAAATTTATGTGGCCATTCAAACTAGTTCATAGACCATGCATTTACAGATAATAAGACTTAGCATTTTATTTCTTAAGGAAAAATAATTCATACATCAATTAGGCATTTGGGTGATATGTGATTTAAAATACCTAAGATGATTGGGATGCCATGTGTTAGTAGTTGATTGGATCATGAATTGTCTATTTAATCTAAATCAGGTGACGTCCTCATGACTATCAAAGTTTATCTTGTATTTTTCTACATGCCACATGTTGATCATGGTTGTTCTATTATTATATTATTAATATAATCTCCCACATAGTTGAGTTATCGATATTATGAGGTGTGTTGTTATCTCAACTGCTCGCAATGTTTTAGAATTTTATTTAGAATGGTCATCCTTCTACATAGCCAAATCACTGAGATTATGCCATGTGGCACAATCGTGGGTGCTTGTACAATGTGTAATTTGAAAAACTAAAAATATGAATACCATTTATTGATACCCAAATGCTGAAGAACAAATCTTGATACACAAGTGGCACATTCCAAGTTGTAAACCCCAAAGACATTTTTGTAAACATGAGAATGCCAAAGTGTAAACTATGATGTGTAAATTATGAAGACCATTTATCGAAGAACATTTTGAAGGATGAAAATTGTGAAGTTTAATTTGAAAAAATAAATAGCTGAAGATGTTTTTGTGATTCACAAAATGTGATTTGGCTATTAGAATACATAAAATATGAAGACTTCTTTTAATCATAAAAATTTGAAGTGGACATGACAACAGTCAAATGTTATTAAATAGATGCATAGTTACCAAAATACTGAATTGTCATGGGATAAAATATAAAACTCAAATGCTAAAGTGTATTTTCCAAGGCCTAAAATGTAAAGTGCCACTAGAAATAAATATAAATAAATAAAACAATAAAAAATTATACATTCTCAAAAAATGAACTAAATTTTAAAAAAAACATTCATATTTTTCATTCCAAAATTAAGGAAACACCATTTCAAATTTCCCAATCCCTTTTATCACTAATTTTGATAGTACCTAGTGAGATGATGCATTCAAATAGTCTATTATAATGTCTTTCAAAAAATCTATGAGAACAGTGTATGACCTCTCCAATTTTTACTTGGTTTACAGTCATAGATGATACTACCTATGATTATAGATGGTAAAGATGTGTTAGTTGGGTTTGGATTCCATTTTTTGTCAAACAGCTTGAATAATTTTTTGATTTTTATACATCTTTTTTTCCATACATGAACTAGTATGAACCAAGTTACGTTGACCATTCATTATATATCCCCATTTATTTTTAGTATCTTAATATTACTTTTAGCTTTAGCAACCTATACTATGTAGTCCACTCCTATAGAATCATTAGGTTTGACAAATAACATATCTCTGATTTTCATATCTTGAGCTAGATCAAATGCATTTTTATTCTTTTGCTTCTTGGACCAACATATATATCTGTAGATGCCACTCCAAAATCAAGGGTTATAATATGAACTAGTTTGTGTAGATCTATATGCAGGGATATGTTATGGTGAGTTCTAGGCCAAAAATATCCTATACATTCAAGTTTAAAAGGTAACATGTCTTATTTCATTATGTTGTGGATGTTTTTGAAGTAATATGCTAGATCCTTCCACTTACTATTTCTATTCAAACCAAATTCATTGAATTGTTGTACATACTTATTCAAGTTATATATAATTTCTTTTTCACTCTTTTTTCTACTTTTATCTGAGTCTTTTACAACAATGTAATCTTGAGAAATTTCTCTATTTTTCAAGTTTTTAAAATATATTTTTGTTAGATTACCTTCTATAATATTTGGCTCACCATTTTCATTTGTTCCTCATAATGTAATTAAGGGGGAATATTTTATATCTCTTATAGAGTTTTTTAATACATAATGGGATGACCTTGTTCCATATATATAAAAAAGTATTGACCTTATGTCAATCCTACTATTTCATTTCTTCCCTTTACAGCTAGTAACTATTAACATAGTCTTTGAAATCCACTACCTCTTCAATCAAATATGTCATGAATTTGATTGTATTTTCACACATCCTATAAGTGTCAATCATTTCTGTCACACTCTATACATCTTTCTTATTTATACATTTAGACAGGTTTTTAAATGTGTCATCGATGTCTTCATGGGTATGTCCTACAAGGATAAATCTCACCTCGACATCAAGTAAAAAACCTTTGTAGATAAGGAGAGATAAATATTTCAACACATACCTGTAAAAAAAATTGAATTTGTAAATGTAACATTAGTTATATATAAGGTTTGATGCTTTTTAAATATATTTATGGATGGAAGTACCTATTCTTATTGACCCCATAATAGTTTTCATGGTGAAGGTTTAGCCTGGAAGGAAGTTTATTTAAGGAACCAATTGATTGTGTTTCTTCTCTATATTTATTGCATTCAAGGTAGTTGTTGTTAGACAAAAGTGCAACATACAATGGATATATTGAAGATCTAGGTTTATGTAGTAAAGGTCCATAATTATCTAGCATTATTTTTTCCATATCCTTGAAGCACTTGTTCAATGAGGTGATATTAAAGTTGGACCCTCTAATAATATATGATAAAAAAAGTTCCCATATCCACCTACACCATGACCATGTGTTATAATCCCTATCATTTACAACTCTAATATTTTATCAGTAATTACTTTTTTTCATCACTATCTTTGGCATAAATGTTTTTTGGCATTCTACCTTGAAATTAGTAACATTGAAGCTTTCTTTAGGGTATTACTCTAACATTAATTTATGTGTATAATACATATGTCTTGAAAAAAGTATTCAATTTGAGTGCATCATAAATTATTGATCAATATGATCTTCCTAATCTCTAGTGAGTGACCTAGAGCATTTTTGTTGAGTCAACAAGATGCATGTTTTACACCTAGCAAAGTCATTAGATGTGTAAATGGTCACATCATGAAAATTAGTTCTCCACATGTTATCAAATGATGGCTGGGATATTAGCTGATATTCCATTTTTGATAGTTGTGCATTGATATGACACCTCATAAATTCTTGAGTGAAAGATGTTGGGTATCAATGCATGCAATAGTTTTATAATCTGAGATTGATTTAGATTTTATAATATTAAACACATGTTTCAGAACATATGCATCTTAGATATGTTTCAAGTTGAAACTATGTATAAAAATGGTACCATGTATAGAATTCTACCACAAATGTATATCAAAATCATATAACTATGTCCTTTGGTTAATTTAGATAGCTATTTAAGTGTGTAGGACATGTTTCCAAAGCATTACCCCACTATATATGGAGAAATATGAAACTGATATAAGTACCAATATGGAGGACATGTCTCCATAACATGCCCCTACTATAAAATTTAGATGTAGAATATTCAGTTGGCGTGGAAAACATGCTTCCAAAACATGCCTCCATTAATGATCCAGAGTTCATTCTAGAAAAAGTTTCCAAATCATGATGAAACCAATTTCACAGTGTAGAGATCATTGAGAGATTTTTGGCACTTTTTATGGTTCAAAAAATGGAGTTCAGATGCTCAAGATATAGCCAGTTGAAGAAATCTTGTGACATGGGTGTCGAAAGTGACGTGGCACTGTAGAAATATGCCAAGTGGACCAATAGCCATTTTACACGTGGCAAAATAATTAGGTGCAAAAACAAATTTGGTGTTTTTTATTCACATGTTATTTGAAATTTTCAAACGTTTAAAGGTGCCAAAGGCCAAACTACCATGTCACCCACCAAACATGCATTAACCAAGTCAAAGGCACCAAAAAAGGAGGGAAAAACTTTCAAATCTCTTCCCAAGCACCTAGAAAGGTGGGAGGTAGTTTTGAACCTTTGACCTTCCACATAAAATGTTACTGCCTTGACCAATTCAGCCATGAAGGTCAAAGTGTTATAAAATGCACTAATTTCTACTTGAATAGACACATGAAGTTAACTATGTATTGGAGAATATAAACCCGCTTATAATATTTGGTCATTTTGGAGCCCTTACAGGCTGAATCAGAGCTTGGAGTAAACTAAAAAGTTGTTTATAATTTTGATATGCTCTATGAAGTATATTCATTTTCCCATTTTGGAGAATTGGTGATGCCATTTTGAGATATAGAAGTTGATAATTTTGATTTTGGAGAAGCCTCTGCGTGTGATTCAGGAAGGTGAAGGACGTGCTGAGTTGGCCAAGGTCTTTCAAAGGTCTGATCACTATTTTACCAAGAGATATGATCTTTTGTTGTTTTTTAGGTATTATTTTGGCTTGCAAATTTAGCAACATTTAATGGATCAGTTCAATACGAACCCGGGGATGTAGGAATTTCGAACCCCGTAAACAATTTCTACGTTTTGATCTTTGGATTCATTTTTAGTTATTATTCAGATTATAAATTCAAATTTTTAATCAGAATGCAAAATTTAATAAATTGATCATTTACTAGAAATTGGATAAAAGTGAGAATTTGAAAAATCTGACGGTTTCAATGGATATTTGATGTGATCTATTAATTCACCTTTATTTCAGTTTTGAAACTTGATTTGGATCAGATTTTAATCAGATTTAATCATTCCAACATCTTATAAGTTGAGAAATTCTGAATCCATACTTTTAAAATTTCATTTAGAGTTTATCAATGGAGTTTACGGATCAAGTTGGTATCAGAGCAGTTAGAATGCAAAGATTGCTTCTAGTTGTGTATTGACAGTTGCTTCCAGAATAGTTGGATTATTGGTTTGTAGATTGATTATATTGCAATGTGTAGTGTGAAATCAGGGGTTTTTAGGAAACCATGGGCAAGTTGTCATAGATTGAGGTCATCAAAGATGAAAACACAATCTTGAGATGCCAGAAATTTGCACTTGAATTGCAAGTGGCAAAGTTAAAATCGGAGCTTGATTCCAAGGATGAGATCTTGATTAGATTGCAATGTGGTGAGTGTAAAAAGGTAAATCCTTCAACTTCAGATGTAGAGACTACGGCTGAGTGTAGTTTAATTTTTTCTCCACATGAATCTTCATCTTCTTCTACCATTTTAGATTCAGATTCTAGTAATATTGTTTTTGGTGATTTTGAAAGATACACTAAGGGCATATGATCTAAAATGTTGTTTAAAATGGGTTATAATGGAGGAGGACATGGTAGAGATACCCAAGGTATATCTAACCTAATTCAGGTTGAGCATATAACTCTTCGTGCAGGTTTGGGTTATACTAGTGTGTAGGTGGATGATGGAGAAGTTTCTTCCATGGCTAAAGGAAGACAAGCTTCCAATAACGAAGGTTATAGGCCACTAGTTCAAAGGTGTAAAGGTAAAAGAGGTATTGAGATTCCACCTCCTGATTCTTACACTAAATCTTTTGATCCAATTGATACTTTTAAAAAGTTTAGATACAGTGTATAGAAGATAATGCAATCATTTCCATGAACTTTTTGTGGGATGAATAACCATAGTGCTAAGACTTGTTGGAAACTAAATGCTGTGTTGAAGTAGATTGCATGTTTTAAAGACCATTCTTATGTTAATTTGGGAATTGGAAAAAGGGGACCCTCACCTAAAAAGGATGTTTGCACTCATTGTAAAATGAGTGGACATAGGATTGATAGATGTTTTAAGCTTCATTCATCTTCACATTCAAGTAATGTTAAAACTAAGATGATTTACAAACCTCTCTCTAAGGTAAATGAAGATAATTCAATCCATAATGTAGTTGATAATACAACGCAGGATAAGGTAAAACCTACAAGTGAAAATCCATTTAAGAGGTTAAGTCAACAATATGCAATTGATAATGAATCCACAGAGACAATCAATTTCACTAGGAAGAAAGCATTGGTTAAGTGGATTATCACTACATTCTTTTTGCAAAGCATGGTTAAGAATTCACATAAGGGAATGAAAAAGCTTTGATAGATGTATAATATATTTGGTGGGAATAATTCAAGATAGGTTTATCATATGAAGTTTTTCAATTCTCACTTTTTGATAACTCTAAGTTTTTGATCTCTAGAATATATTGTAAGGGTAGTCTAATAATGGATAAGATATTAACTCATTTGAAATAGTTGGGGATATAGTAGAGTGATGTTGTGAGTTGTTTCTTTATAGCATTTGAAGTTAGACTGCTATTTTGAATGTATCTATTTTGGTACAATGATGTTTAGATGCATTTTTTAAGACCCTTTGGGAATGTTTAGATGTTAGGCAACATACACTTTTGGTTGTTTGCATTTACTTAGCATATAAGTCCCATACTAGGGAATTATATTGCAACATGTACACAACATTTATTAAATGTTATTAGAATTATAAACTTGTCTTCCAGTTACATTGGGAGTTGTTTTAGTTTTTGGCAATTCACCGCTTTACAAGATGTGAAATTTGGGCAGGCAGTTTGATATGTTGTAATCACTTTTGCAGTTGCAGATTCACTTACTCATGCCTTTAGATTAGGCATTTATATATTTTGATTGTGAATCATTTTAATGTAATTGTTTATATCTCTTGCTATGATTAGGTTCTATTTTCATGGATGCAGTAGACCAATTATAAGATTTCAGGTGATAGTCGACTTTTGGAGACCAAAAGCCTCTTTTGTAGGGAGGTGTGATCTAGAGTTAATTCTAGAAAAAGTTTCCAAATCATGATGAAACCAATTTCATATTGTAGAGCTCATCAAGATTTTTTTGGCACTTTTCACTGTTTGAAAAATGGAGTTCAGATGCTCAAGATATAGCCAGTTGAATAAATCTTGCGACAAGGGTGTCGAAAGCGACGTGGCACTGTAGAAATATGGCAAGTGGACCAATAGCCATTTGACACGTGGCAAAATAATTAGGTGCAAAAAAAAAAATTGTTTGGTGTTTTTTATTCACATGTTATTTGAAAATTTCAAACATTTAAAGACGCCAAAGGCCAAACTACCATGTCACCCGCCAAACATGCATTAACCAAGTCAAAGGCACCAAAAAAGGAGGGAAAAAATTTCAAATCTCTTCCCAAGCACCTAGAAAGGTGGGAGGTAGTTTTGAACCTTTAACCTGCCACCTAAAAAGTTAATTCCTTGACCACTTCATCCATGGAGGTCGAAGTGTTATAAAATGGACTAATTTCTACTTGAATAGACACAAGAATTCGACTGTGTATTAGAGAATATAGACTCGCTTATAGTATTTGGTCATTTTGGAGCCCTTAGAGGCCAAATCAGAGCTTGGAGTAAAATACAAAGTTATTTAGAATTTCTATATGCTCTATGAAGTGTATTCATTTGCCCATTTTGGAGAATTGGTGATGCCATTTTGAGCTATAGAAGTTGTCGATTTTGATTTTAGAGAAGCCTCTACATGTGATTCAGGAAGGTGAAGGACGTGCTGAGTCAGCCAAGTTCTTTCAAAGGTCTGATCATATTTTACTAAGAGATATCATCTTTTTTTGTTTTTTAAGTATTATTTTGGCTTGAAAATTTAGCAATAATTAATGGATCAGATTGATACGAACCCAGGGACATAGGAATTCTGAACCCCATAAAAATATTTGTGTTTTGATCTTTGGATTCATTTTTGCATTTCATTTTCAATTATTATTTAGATTATAAATTCAAATTTTTAATCAAAATGCAAAATTTATTAAATTGATCATTTATGGGAAATTGGATAAAATCGAGAATTTGAAAAATTTGACTGGTTTCAATGGATATTTGATGTGATCTATTAATTCACCTTTATTTCAGTTTTGAAACTTGATTTGGATCAAATTTTAATCAGATTTAATCATTCCAACATCTCATAAGTTGATAAATTTAGAATCCATACTTTTAAAATTTCATTTAGAGTTTATCAATGGAGCTTATGGATCAATTAAATATATGAATTGACATAAGTACCATAACGAATGAATGTGGAGAATATACCTCAAAATCATATCCCCATTGAATCTAAAAACTATGAATGTGTGGAATCCATGTATATATGACATGACCCCACTAAATATACAAACTAGTATAAGTATTGAATAATGAATAAATGTGGTTAACATGCTTCCAAAGCATGCCTCCACTATAATTTGGAAACTATGAATGTGTGGAATCCATGTCCATATGACATGCCCCACTGAATCTAAAAACTATGAAAAGTGTACATAATATAATTAAAAAACATTCCCCCACTAGTATGCACCCATTTGAGGTGAGGTAAAAATAGTACATGGAAGTGACCTCACCTCAAATGGGTAAGATAACTATAAAAAATTTGTATGTAACCATGTAGTGTATAGAAGGAAACATGTCTAGGTAAATGTATCATTGAAGCACATATAACCAATGTGATCACATGTAAGCATAATATGAATGATAAATATCATGGAAATGTCTTTATAGTAATAGTATAAACTCAATAAGAAAATAAGAACACACATAAGAGCACTCAAAATTAGGTCAGAGCAATGGTATAACGAGACTACAAACAAGGAACTTGTTCAAATGTCACAAAATCAAATGGACATGACTTATTCAAATGTCCACAAATTAAGTAATGACATATTTGAAAGTCCATACAATAATAAATGACATATTTAAATGTCCAATAAAGTTAGACATAGACACATGGGCCACATACAATGGAATATATTTAAATGCTCAAATAAGAAAGACAATAGTAAGGTAAAACACTCAATTAAGTGTTTAAATTAAATCATAAGTAACAAACATGCATGTCATAGTAGCCCATAGATTAAATGTGTTAGAAAAAACATCAAGTACATAGTATATGTATAGACACATAGTTTTGGCCACTTTCATGCGTAAAATGAGATTCAGTTCAATTTCTATAAAATGACACAATTTAAGTCTATAAATGTTTTGAATTTCCTAAATTCATCTGGGTAAGGGATTTAATCTCTTAAAAACATGACTAGTTTATTTGGCATATTACCTTATATGTACCAATGACCTAGTTTAGTTTTAATGCTAGTTAAATTACAACCTAGTAATTTGACACTTTTATCCCATCGAGATATTAATTTAAAACATTAAAGATAATTTAAAAAATCCAATAAAATACTAATAAATTTTAAATATATTGAAAATATTAATTAACTTGCTTGAACAAAAATTACAAATCAAATTAGTGAATTTCATTTATCAAAAAAGGTAATTTTTAGCCAAATATGAAGTCAAAGGTCAAAGGAGCTAATAAAGTGATCTATTATTTCCTAAATATTCCAAAAGTATGAGTCACAAGCTCACAAATATCTAAAGTGAGTTGTCATGCCTCAAAAATATTTGAAATTGCGGTGTCAATATTTCATGAGTGATTTTACCCAACCCAAGGTTATATTGACTCAACCTAGGTTAATTTATACTCAACAAAAGTTAGAATTTAACATATCTTCCCTAGGTTTAGAATTATTTATTTCAATTATAAATATAAGTGCCACCACCATATGCCAAAAATATTTTATGTGTAAGGTTACTCTATTGGAATACCTTCAAGAAGCCTTTTAAACTAGTGTTATAATTCCTAATTTATGCCAAGCTTCACACCAAGCCACAAGTGACCATTGGATAGATTCTAACACCATGGAGAAGCATTGATATAAGACTATAATTATCATAGTCTGAGCATGAACATCCTTATGCCAACAAGTAAGAATAAAATTTGATAAAGGATGTAAATTATTTGCATTGTTTTTATCTCTATTTTTTAATCTTGATTATTATTTTATACTCTCCTAAGTTTTTAGGCAAGAATGTTTAATCCTAGTGTATTTTTATGCTTGGTTTTAGTCATTTGGATTAAAAAATGACTAATCTATATTTTTTTACTCTTTATAATCCTAAGATACAATATCAAGTGCCATGTTCAATATATAATCATGGATAAGGTACGTATAACTACATATGTAAGCTCAAACATGATAGTGCAGATTGATCATCAAATCATATAACCTGTGTATATCAATATCATAGAAGATGGATGTCCCCAATGTCTTAGTGACATGAGTATAAGGAAAACACAACACTGATAAGTGTATCATGTATTTGTGTATGCCTATATATGTGTATGTAGGATTAAATTATATTCTAACTCTTAACATGTAACTAACACATAGATGCCAAGGATCCAATAAACATGTAGGTGCTAAATTTATTTTTGGATTTTTCCATGTTTTTTTTTTTTTTTTTTTTTTGTATTTTTGGTGATTTTTTGAATGAGGAAATATCATCCTATGCTTTCATCCAATGGATGGTTATAGATATCTCCCCCCACTATGAACCTTATAACCTTAAGTTGGATCTTTTACATTGTTTTCATCATAATTGGCTAGGTTGGTGTAACAATCCCACTAGGATTTACTAGAATAGGGTAAAAACAATTTAAAAAATGACACAAATTTAATAAATATATTCCATCATGATGAAACTAAAAATAGAGTGATATTTAACTAAATACATTATTTTTTAAGTTAACTAAAGATATGGTCAAGAACTAATCTATTTATCTAATGATCACAAGATCAAGATCAAATACAAAGCTGGATATAAAAATGAATGCTATAATTATTTCATAAAAGTATAATTACAAATTTAACCACAATTGATACAATATTACAACCAATTGATCTAATGGCACATATGAATAAATAATATAGTTTAATCATAATACATGTGTTAATAATAATGCATAATGACACAATGCTCCATAGAGAATGTGAGTCTCAATGAACTAGAATATCCATAATTAATCATGAGTGTAGTCACTAGAGAAATAATATTGATGGGAGGGATAGCAATCTGAGTGATTTTCTAGACCAACCATACACCATCGATCCTTTACATAATATCCTAACTAGGGAATGGTCATCCCTTCACAAATGGTTAGATAATGATGGTGTGGGAATAAAGAGTGACAACTAAAACCCATGTGGTATAAAATAACTATTGCATGAAGTATATCATAAAGAAACCCATTCTAACATGATAATGTACAAAACATGTAAACTAAATCAAATATATCAAATCACAATGTTTAACCATAAATATTAATTTGTCCAATGTTTTTTTTGTAGTTATTTTATCTCAAGGATAAATCAATTTCATACACTTGAATTACCACTCTCTATTACCTCTATACTACAAGTCTCACAATGTTGTATAACTTTCCATTATGTAAATTCCCAATTCATTTTCTAACATTGGAATAGGAATGCAACAAAAAATCTCCCCTAGTTGTCGAAATCAACATAAATAAAAGTATTTTTTTCATCATTTGCAATAGTTGTACATTTTTGCAACAAATGTACCCTTTTCCCAATAAATTGTTTTCTTGGGATTTGAAATGTGGTAGGATCATCGATATATCAAACAAATGAATCAAAGCAAGGGTTTTATTATTGTAATGGTTGTATATGTAGAATTAAACTCAAATTATGATGTCTTTATTCCATGTCATTATCTATAAAGAACTTGTCTATGACATGTTACATCATTCTTTTGCTCCATATAGAATAATTATCAACTACATCTAGTTAATTATCCACAAAAGATGTATTAAATGGAAGCAATAGAAATAGATCAAAAGCCTTAGTCACATTAACACTTATACATTCAATAGGTATTTACTCATTGTGGCATGTGGAAGTGAGATTTATGGGTTTTAGATATTTAACATCTAGACCTGTCACTTTGTGTATTCTTCATTCATCAACAACCTTTTCATTATTTATGAGATAAACATAGTCTCTACATCGAAAATCCATTAACATATGATTTTTCATCCTGGACATTTGCAAAAGACATTAAAAGAGATTGTTAATCAAGTTATTTATAAAATCAGTCCAATTTTTACCTGTATGTAGGAGATAAAGCTATATTTATACCATAACATAAGCGTGGAGATATGTTAAATCCTAAAAATGTTTAAAAGGTAATGTATAAATTTTTTTTAATGACATGATTTATGTCAATCAGAAAAATAATAGATTTTAATTATTATATACTACACACTTCAATTTTTATTTCATCCTACTTTACAGGTGTCTCCTAGGAGATACATTTCAAACATGCATCAGAGTACAATATCCATGTAGAGAAAAATATCTAATTAAGTGTATATTCAACCATGTATTTTATTAGCATATAAAATGATATTGACCAATGGTGGTTTTTATTAAAACTATGGAAAATGATTAGCTTCTTATATTTTGGGATCTTGTATGTGATTTGAACCTCTGTTGTAAATACAAAATTTTGAAGGTATCTATTAGGAGATACCTTTCAAACATGCATATGGTTAAACTTGAAGGTTTGAAGTTAGTACTAGGTGATACTATGAAGGACCTTATAATACCTTAAAGGGTACCAACAACATTAAGCTTAAGACTACATTTTTAAATAGTCAAGGACATGTGGCATGCACCCATGAAACCAATGACAACTTAGCACTCAAAAACTATTTCAAGTTTATCGAGCGAGTGATTCTCCATGATTATGCCAAGTGTATCCATACCATTTACTCAGAGACTAACATATTAAACATAATATATGAAATCTTTGGGCAAGTGGGTAAGTGATATCATGATAAATGTCATCATCTTGATCATCTGAAGACTAACTCAAGAAAGGCATTATATGAATCTCTTGGGAAAGTGACTTAGTGCAATCCTACAAAGTGGTACCATCCTATGAGTCTAATGCAATCAAAGTGTGACCATACCATTAGTTTGATGCAATCAAATTATCACCATCCTCTGAGTTCAATACAATCAAAGTGTCACCATCCCA
Source organism: Torreya grandis (assembly GCA_037957365.1). NCBI lineage: Eukaryota > Viridiplantae > Streptophyta > Pinopsida > Cupressales > Taxaceae > Torreya > Torreya grandis. The sequence continues at coordinate 1,474,100 of JARHVA010004122.1, forward strand.
TGAGTCTGACGTGATCAAAGTGTCACTAACCTATGAGTTAGGTGAAATTATAATATAAAAATTAAAAGCAAGTTGCCAAAGCCATTGACATCATTAATTCACATGAATTGAACAACCTTATAGGAAAATCCATTGAATTGAAAGGTAATATTTGCAATTGATAGATCTAATTACACTCATATTACCATCAAACTAACAAATTAAAAGCCTGAGTTTGAACCCTCATGAACCAAAATTTTCATAGCCACATAATCATGTCCTCATCTCAAATTTCACCTCCTCCATCTGTGTATTCAATTATAGGAACAAAAGAATATACTGACATAGTGTTTGATGAAGCTTCTCTTAAACATGATTTTAAGCATTTCTCTTCTATTTGGGAAATTGACAAGGCCAAACCTTGTAGTTTTGAGTACTAACTCTCTACATTCTCACAGAGGTATTATGATGACATATTGGTAATAAAGACATTAGGTCTACATAATGCCACCACTAAACCTGAGGTAACTCCCTACATCAACTTATTATTTGATTTATTTAAAAATGGTAAAATTTATGATAAAATCTTGCACTTTCATCAAAATAACACACCAATGGCCCAACTAAGTGGCAAAGCATTCAAAATTTATTACAAGATACCTACCCTTGAGATGACATACAACAAAACTCTATTGGGTACCTGGATACATCCTAATAATGTAGCCACCAAGCTATAAGAATGGTCCCATGACCTAGCTACTTTTGCAAACAAAGGATTTATTTTTGCTATCTTAGTAGCCACATTTTGGCCTAGATTCAAAATTGCCATGGCCTTATTAAATAAAATCTATAGTTTCCTTAGAACTACTTATGTGAATGAGGTGTGGATTCCCCTACTTGACCTTATTCTCACCTCCAAAAGGATAATTTCCATAGGGGAAATCATCAGTTCCAGCATCATTAGCACAATAACCAATTTGAATAACTCCCCAAATCATAACTTCTATATGATGTCCTACATGGTGGATGTTATAAATAGAACCATCCATGCATCTTTAGACAATCCTTCTGATCCTTCTGAAGAGTATGCTATATGGAGGATATGTGAAAAATTCAACATCCTCAACTTTTACAAGTTTAAGAGGAACATGACTGAGATTACTAAGACCTTCTACCCAATGGTATACCAAGCCATCTATGGAAAATATATTACCAAGATCTCAAATCAAATTAGGAAGAGAAAAGGCAATATGGGGTATTATTGGCTCTATCTAGATTACACCATAATAAGGATAGAGTGCATCAAATCCTACCCTATGTATCTACCCAAGTTAGTCCCAGATAATGTTGTAGAATAAGAAATATTTTCCCAATTATCTGACTTAGTGGATGATCAACTAAGAAATAAGAGGCAGGGAGATGTTTACCTAACTCCCCTTAGTATTGGTAGGATTTAATACACCAAATGGGAACACTTCCATCTAGTGGGAAAACCCCAAAACCATTATGATTTCAAGTGAGTACCCTATAGATAATGGGACCCTAGGGATATAGTGAAAAAATGTCTAAAGAGACTCAGAGGAAGGGTAAATATCAACTATGGGCATGTCCACACTTAGAATGATGAGGTGTTTATGAATGTCTTGAATGACATAGAGGTCCACACCAGGATGAAGGTCACCATGTCAATGGTGGTGGTAAGGCACATATAGTATAATACTAAAACCACCAAAGATTAAGACAATAATATTAATAAAACCACTAAAAGGATAAAATTACATCCCTTTAATGTGAGATCTCTACACCAAGAATACCTCTATACCTTTGTGGATTTTTCAAGGGGTAATCAAGGAAATGTTTAAAGGATATGATCAAGCCAATGAGTAATTATAAGGAATAACCACCATATAACCCCCAATGGACATCACTAATAATGTATAGGGTGTGGTCAAGAATCTATATAGTATCATCTAATTAATCAAAGATGTAAAAGGAGAGTCACAACCCTAATGGGGAGATGTATATCTAGAGGTAGAAAAGATGAAGAAAACGGAGGCTAAATTACATTTTTTGAGTGGAGTAGCTAGGAATAAAGCTTATGCCTATTTGAACCTGATATCAACCCATGATGTTTCCTACTAATATAAATATGTAGCTATTAGGAGAGATGCCTTGCTTAAATGTCACTAAGACATGAAGTCTTTCGTCTTGTAGTTGAATAGTTAAGAGAGGTAAAATTGGCTATTTTGGGAAAAATAAGGATCAGTAATGTAGTCACTCCACATAGATTTGGTACATAGACCCATATTTGAAGACCTTATCCATGTAGCTACAAATATTTTTAGAGTAGAGGTTAAGGGCACTATCTATAGAATAGTCAATGAAATGAAATGACTAGTGAGTTTTGATAGAATAAGGGTTCTTAGTGTAGAAACCCTTTACGTAGAGCTTAGGGTATCACTAAAGATACATAAAAAAATTGATGGATAAGATTCCTTAAATTTTTAAAATACCCCTATTAGAATTTGAGGTAGTTGAATCTGATTTGTAAGCTAGTCATACTCTCTGCCTCCAAATTTAGATAAGCAAGTAGGATATGACAACCTGTGGTCACTGGTAATTGTAGTTATAGTAATTGTTCCAATTACAGCTCATATTTCAATTTCAACAGTCCCCTTAGTGACATGCCACACTATGATAATGAATTCAGCTATAATGGTCACATTTTTATATATAACTACAATAGTCACCAGTGCTTAAGTGCCACCATTTATAATTAACACCTCATAGGCAACCCCTCTGATAATTGAAAGCCTTGTTTGGGATTTTTTCCTATTATAACATTATTTTGTTTTTAATAATATGTTGAGTGTTAATTCAACTTTACTTGAGAGATGAGTCTAGCCCCATCCTAAGCCTATAAAAATTGTTTCACCCTCTCTAATCATAGAGAATAAATTTTGACATCAAATATAGATAAAAATCCTTTTGAATATTATATAAGTTTATGTTTTATTGTGGTATTCCATTTTTGTCATTTATCTAGTATTTTAGTTGTTTGATATATGTAATAGAAGTTTTAAAAGCTCTATTGTGAGTCACTAAATTTATGTTAATGAAAAATGTGTCATAGTAGTTCTAGTTGATAGATCTCAGTGACTATTTTTGGAATAAGATCTTGTCAAGATAATTTAGAATTTGGAAGATACCTTTAAGTTCATTGTAATAACTTCAAGGGTACCCTTCTACATTTTTGAAAAGTGTCTCTTAGGAGATACCTTCAAGGTACCCTTGAAGGTAGTACAATACACTTCAAGGGTTCTCTTAGGAGGTACATGGAACATGCTTACAATTGGAACTTTCTTTCAAGGTATCTCTTAGGAGATACCTTAAAGGGCCTTGTAATATCATTGAAGGGCCTCCTAGAATCTTCCTTGAACATGTACATGATTGGAATTTTCCTTCAAATTATATCCTAAAAGATACTTTTAAGGGCCTTGTAATACCTTCAAGGGTAACCTTATGCATGCTTGAAATGTATTTCCTAATAGATAATTTCAATACACCCTTGAAGGTAATATAATTCCCTTCAAGGTATCTTGTAAGAGATACCTTGAAGGGTCTTTTATTACCTTCAATGATTATCCTAGAAGATACCATGACCATGCACATGATTGGAAATACTTTTAAGGTATCTTGTAGGTGATACCTTAAAGGTCCTTTTAATACCATCAATGTTGATTGTAAAGGTTATTTTAAGGTATTTGATATAACCTTAGCATGTGTGGGATAGTCAATTTATGGTTATATGATTGAATGTGTTGAGATATTCATAAATAATAATAAAAACACCTTCTAAAGTGGAAATGAATTTTGTATTCATCAATGGTGAATTGATTATTTTAATGCTTGTTTGAACACTGATTCATAAGGCATGTCATGATCATAACTTATGATTTAAAGAGTTTAATCTAAAAGAGGAAATGTTATTATATGATAATAGGTCAAAGTATTTCTAGGGAAGATGCACACTAGATGTAAAGGACACTACATTATTTAAGAAGTTTCATAACAAGGTACCATTGTGCTAAAATATTTGTAAAGAACCATATTACCAGGATGTATAAATGGTTGTAGACTTAATCCTTACCACCTTTAATCTCACATCGTAACATCCAAGAATATAAAATTTCCAAAGACCAAAGCCTTTGAAACAATGTTCAAATAAAATGTTTGAACAAATCCTTTGAATTTAAAGTTCCAATATCAAAATCTCAAAACAAACCAAATACTTTAGAACAATGTTAAAAAAAATGTTTGATAAACAAGTGTCGATCAAAATCCCCAAAGCTTAAATTTTTGAAAAAGAAGTTTTAGGCAAAAACTTTGAATCTTAAAGTTTCTAAAAAAGAGGTTCCAAGCAAAATATATGATAAATAAGTCCCAAACACTTTACCCAATGAACAAAATTCCTAACTTAATGTCCAAACAAAATAGTTTTGAATAAAACCAAGTCCCAAAACCTATGTACATAGTAAAACTTATTAAATGCATAGAATAATTTAGTCTAAAGTGTAAAATATCATTATTTGTACTTTGTTGAAGTAGATTAAGGAGAAATCTGGTAAAAGAAGAACATTGAGTCCAAATTAAGTATGGGAAAGTGGTGACAATAAGATAGGTATGGTAGAAGGATGGTTAATGGTCATGCAAGACCATTAATGACATGGAATTTTGAAAGATTGTATCCTATTCAAGGTAGATCCAGTTGGGATGTGATAGGTGTATTCATTAAATAAAGTGTCTACACAAACTGACATAGTGTCATATCAAACACATGTATGGCATAATTTAAAGATTTGTGTGACTATCAAAGCTAAAATATTTAGGATGAGAAAAAGCACTTATGCATAGGTAGTTAATGCATTTAAATAGTTTGGTAAGAGAAAGTTAGATGTTAAAATCCATAAAACAAAGGGGATGAACCACACTAGAAGATTACATACTTTGGTGAACAATATTATTATACTATTTTCTCTTTATATATTCTCGTTTAGAAAAATCAAGACCCAAATTTTGGTAGAACAAAGCAATCAAGTAGTGTCGATTATAGGTTTAATCTTAGATAAGATAAATTTGTTAATCCTACTCATACATTCATAAAAGGCAAAAATGGGGATTGGGCTAGGTCTTCAATAGACCAAATTCAATAACTTAGATCCCTTCAACTTTTTGGAGATGGTTAAATTTACTCTCTTTGCCCCATTAACACAACCAGGTGCACAAGCAAGAGATATTACACTTCAACATTCACTTTAGTGTTTTTATGTAGAGAGGTTAATCAAGTTACCCACATTTGGATAATTAGATGAGGTCATGCATACCTTGTTAAGTAGATACAACTAGGGGGCTATTCATTTGTTAAGAGATATCACCATTTGGATCAATGCACAGACCATGGTGAGAACCACAAACCTCTCAAATCATGAAAATCCTTATTTTTATATAATTCCATAACACCACTAATTCATTCATTTGTTTAGAATAAGTTTACAACTACAGTAGGTAGATGAACCCCAATTGACTCCATTGAGGATGTTCTAATGTGGATTCTAGTAGAGTGTATTACAAACAGGTTTTGGTAGACAACAAAGTAGGCCAAGTAGGTGATAAAAGGAGTAATTTACATTGTGTATCGCATGATACACTTGAATGAGAACTTTAATTGTCCTAAGTTTTTCACATTTGATCTTACCACTAATATTGACAAGGTACTTTTAGTTAACTCACAAATTTTCTAATATCAATTTATGGTTTTGTTGTTATGCTTCACCTAATGGAAGTCCCCACTAGACCAAGTTAATATTATTGTGGACTGTTAGCCTACTGCTACCCTCGTAGGCATGACTTGGACTAAGATAGGGAAATATTATGAGCAACTAGGGTGGTTTAACACATGGTGGATTAAGGATCTAGCTTTGATCAGGTTACACCCTTGAATTCCATAAGATGTCATGCAATATTTGGGGTAGCATGAATTAGTAACCAAGTTATACAATGGTATTCAAATCAAGGTGCATGAGTTGGCCATGCCAAATATGAATCCAATCCCGTTTTTCATCACAATGGTTGAATTAGAAGCCAAAGTATGGAGGTAGACATCCCTAGTTACAAAGTTAGTATAGCCTATTCAAACCATCCCTCCAGGTGAATAATAATGTGGGAAAGAGTAAGAAAAATCATAGCTAGTTGTGTTATTTCCTACTATTTCTTATTATATTTCTAACTTTGAAAAAAAATGAGAGAAATAATAGTTGAGGGGTGTGTACCTAGTTAAACATTGCACTCATTGATGACCAGACAATGTGGGAGCCAATGATAAATTGAATGAAGTTGGATAGAATAATAGTAATCTAGCCTTCAAATGTCATGTGGAGAGAGTTTCAAGATCTTAGATACCTACACAAAGAAAACAAGGGATCCTAGATGAAATTTTTGGATCCTTTTCTCTTCAAAGAGCCCTCAATTTATAGCATAAATTTGTGAAGTGAGGAGGAAGGAAGTTGTTAAGTTGGTCTAAGATAAAGATACAAATTTGAAGAGATGGTAAGCTATAAATTTTGCATGGGAAAGTTTCCAATTTTTTTGGTGCATATTTTACCTGTAGCTATAAGTTCTTATGGTAAGTTTGGATACCTAACTAGCGATGGTCGAGCTAACTATCGATAGTTAGGCTGACCATCGATGGTCATATTCCCAAGCATAAAAGGGTAAAAATAATTTCTAAGTTAAGGTTTAAAAAAGTTTAGCCAAGGTGTCCTAGGTGTGTTAATTAATGTTAAAGTAGAAGAGGTGTTTTTAAGGGTGAGTTAACTTAGTGAATAGATAACTAAAGGTTGAAAATAGGTCCAAGGTAGGTTGACATCAAAAATAGGTCAAGGGGGTGTTTTTGAGTGTCTATATTTTCCCCCTTTCTATTGTGTAGCTTTAGGTCATTAATTCATAGAAAAAAAATGAACTATTGATTAGTCAAGGTCTGATTACCCCAAATATGGGAGTAGAGTAGTCCCCCTCAAAATAGGAGGTGATGAGGTGAAACTAAAATTAGGTCATGGTTTGATAGAAGGTAAAATGGTGGTCATAAGGGTGGTGATGAAAAGGTGTTGGTATTTGAAACACAAATATGTGCAAAAAATGTGATTATGTGTGAGAGTCAAAATCATGTAAAGACTAAAGTTGCCAATGTTGATAATAATAAGTTTGAGTTTGAGGATAAGTGATAAGGTAATCGGTCCCTAGCATTGGTCATAGTTTATTGGGTCACACATATCAAGTCTCCTAGATAAGGTTAGTGTTTGCTCAGGTACCTAGGGTAAGAAGTGCTCTTGATAAAAACACAAATGGTTGGGTTGCACACAAGGTGATCCATAATACAAAAGTTCAACATGGAGAAATTAGTCAAGGCAGTCATCATGATCAAAGCAAGGTCATTGTAAAACATGTGAATATGTTGGTTTTAAAAAGGTGCCAATTTTGAGGTAGATGTGATTAAATGGGTTGAATGGTTGGTTGGGTAAGGAGTAGCTAAGTTGAATTATAATGTGCTAGGCAAGAGGACATTGCCTACATAGTCTCATGGATAATGGATCCAACATAGACTTTAGGCTTAATGTAGTTCTTGATTGGTTAAGGGGGAGAGGGTTACTCTCAAATAGGTCAAGGTATGGCAATAAAAGGTCTTCCCTAATTTGGTGTACTATAATGTTCTATTTAGGTGGAAATGGGTGAGAAAAGTGGGGAATATGAAGCATAACCTTAACTATTAATGATTAGGGTTAATTAGTGACAGTTAGGTAACCATCATTGATTAGGGTTAACCATCGAGGGTTATGAAACCATAGATGGTTAGGGTTTTTCATCAATAGTTAGGCAACCATCAATAGTTGGGATAAAACCCTAAAACTATGGTCAAAAGGCAAATGGTGAAATTTTTGTCCTTATTAGGAAATTGACATTTGGAATTTTTTGCTACCTGAGTATTTTGTATGAGACTTGCCTATGAGTGTCATAAGTGTGTTTGGGTATCAAGAGGGTATAACTGACTATGATTAAGAGAGTGATCTAGTGGAGCTAAGATGGATGTTGGAGATGCACATGACCTGGTGGTTAGACATGGATAGAGACATCATCATCAATCATGGAATGAGGTAGGGTCCTCATGTTTTGAAATCAAAGTCTTTTTTAGTAATTATGTTTATTAAATTAGATAATTTGTGGTCAAAAAATGGTATGGATAGAGAGATGCCCTAGGGTTGTGGTTTTGTTTTAGGTTTGATGAAAATGTGTGAAAAAATAGGGAAAATAGGGAGAAGTGTAGGAAACTACAATCTACTGTTGTTGTAGGAGATGCAGAAGAAGAGGTAGTGAGAATTACTATAGAGGAGGGTGTGGTAGAGGAGGTTGAGTGTTAGAAGTTCACCATTGATGGTCACTATCAGTGATCATCAATAGTTGACTCAATAAGTGATGGTCAACCTGAGGGAAAAAATGCCCCAAGGGCACTATCAATGGTTATGGGATCCATTGATGGTCGATGAAGGGGGGATTTTAGGTGGGAAAAAGAGAGAGGTGGAGTGTATTTAATTATTATATAATTTTATTAAAAATAGGTTACTTTAGTGGAGAAAGGGAATGAAAAGGAGGAAGTGTTGGTTTGGGTTTGATGAGTTGAATGGTTTTTTTTTAAATTTTGGTTTTTTTTCTTGTGATAATGTTTTAAAATAATGGTTATGCATGTTGTAAATTTGAGAAATGGTATATTGTTAACAATATTTTCCATTGAAGATAGGTTGTTTTATGAAAGATATAGAGAATAGGTATCTATTTAGAGATGAGATGTAGGTCATTTATGCATTGATATAGTAGTCATTTGAGAAAAGATGTAGGGTAGGATACAATGATTATAGAGGTAAATAATTGATTAAGGGATAAAATGTTGTAAGGGTGTAGACTGATATAGAAATGTTTGAAGTGTATTGTGTAGATTTGTATAGATAGTCAACACTCAACTAGAGATGAGATTTATGTGGGTGTTTAAATAACCATTTAGAAAGAGATGAAGCGTAGGATTGAGGGGACAAGATTAATTAGTATCCAATAGGTGACAGGTGTGTGAAATCCATGAGGGTTAAAATTATTATTTGTATTATTGATAGATAGGAGTAGGAAAGGGATGGATGAAATATTGGTAGGGTGTGTACTTGTGATTGATAGTCATCTTATCTTGGGAAATGTAGATAGGAATAGGTTGAGTACCTCATATTTGATATGATTATTTACAATTTGGTAGGACCAAGATTAGATGCATTTGTGAGATTGAGTACTTTAGATATTTGTGGAGGTGCAAGACATTATGTCTGCAAAGGATTGGTTACATATGGAGGTTATTAGGTTTGAAGCAATGTGCCACTGTCAGTTCCTTCCTAGAGATCTTATGATGATAGTTTCCCTCATCAAGAGATGGGACCCAAAAAATAACACATTATAGTTATTGATGGGAGAGATGAGCATCTTATTAGAGGATGTACATAGGATCACATGGTTACCTATCTGAGGGGACCTAATTTATCACATAGAGAGTGAAGATATTGATGAGTGTATGGATATGTTATATGGGGTGGATAGAGTACATGCACAATTTCACTCTAGTGGATATAGCTTAGGCCTCTATATGAGAAGGCCTAGGGAGAGAGATAATTATTGATAATGATCTATCTAATAGTGACGTGTTATGCTTTATTATATTTTATTGGAGGGAGGTTTCTTTGCATTCTGTTAGGGGTACTTGGGAGGACTATTTTTGGATGGTCTTAGGTTTTGTTAATTTATATCTACAAAGATTTATGGGGATTTTGAGTACACAATCATTATGGACTCAGTATGGGGCTCATACTCCATTGTTGGGAATTCAAACACATACAAGTGTTGAGACTATTAGGCCTACCTATAGAGGGTTACTTGCCATAGACTATAGAGTCAAATTTTATCAGTGGAGGAGGGATGGGGTGATGATAGGGGTTAGAGGTGGTGTGAGGGATATTGATTAGTTTTGAGATGCCTTAGAGGGATTAGTACTTAGAGATATATTTTGGAGGCCATACATAACATGGCCTATGTGGGTGGGGTATAGGTACCATACATATTCACTATAGAGATGGAGATGTGTATATGATAGATGGGATGTTGAGATGGAACACATCCCATATGAGAGAGTGAAAATATAGTTTATAATCATGCAAGGTATTTCCCTTAATTTTGCATAGTATAAGAGGGAGGATGCATAGTTTTTATTACTAGAGCCATAGCCATAATAGGAGGAGTTGGATCATGAGGAGCTACCTAATTGAGTGAGATATGATGTAGGCATCATAGCTGATTATCTTACATGGTTTCAAGGTAGATATGTGGTAGCCAATTTTGGTTGGGGTGATGGGGTTAAAGACCCATGGACATTGATCCAACATAGGGATTGACACAGGGTGATCCTTAGGAAGCGATGGCACTAGATATTGCCTAGGCCTAGATTATAGCATTATAAGGGTAGGTGGCCACATTCTAGGGATAGATTACAACACTAAAAGGATAGGTGGAGGTTGTGATGGTGGAGAGGGACCAAGCATGGGCCTAGGTCATTAATTTTAAGGATAGGTAGCTAGTCTATAGGGCTAGATAGGCAAATTATAGGAGTAAATTGGTATTGGTGTGGTAGTAGTAGTAACAGGAGGGGCCATAAATTCAATGACATAGGCATGTTATTTAGCCACTATATAGGAGCTTTAATATTATGAGGCAATAATATTTGATTAGTTGCCCCATTACATGATATTTACTGAGTATAGAACTAGCATGGGTGGTGGGGCCATGCTTGGTACCCTAGGTCAATGGGTTGCAATAACGGGTCAAATAGGGGGCTGCTATTAGGTATAGGTATAGACAAGGATAGTGGTAGTGGTACTCTAGGTGCAGGTCCATGATGAGATTATATATTTTTGATAGGTGTATATGTGTATTTTGATACCAAATTATGTGTCAAAGATATGAGATGTATATGAGTGAGAGATATGTATATGATGTATGACATGAGTCAAATGTTTATATTGATTATGTTTTCATGTTTGATGAGTTAAATGCATATATGTTTATGATGTGATGATTAGGACTAATGTTGGTGAGTGACTTAAATGTTTTTTTAGATTTTATAGATGATGATTGTTTATGAGATCATGATTAGGATGATCATTTAGATTGTTTTGCTTAGTATAGGCATGTGATGATATATGGTTTGATGAAGATGCAATTTAGATTACATGGATAGATTATAATGTTTGGTTAATGCTTATGATTTACATGCTTTGATATTTAAATAATGTGTGAATGTGATGTAACTTGTGAAAGAAAATGCTTGGTATAATGTGTTTATTTTGATTTCATGGTTCATGAGATATTGTGCATTATGGATTACATTCTACTTTAATAATGTTGTAGTGAGTATAGATAAGATTTATATTTTTAATGAAAACACATAAAGTTTAGGTAACAAACTAAATGTGAGAAAAAGAATGATGAGAGACAACATCCTCATGAACCAATATAAGAGAGACTAAAAAAAGGGTGTGTTGGGTTCATTAGGTTGGAACTTATTAAACCCAGGGTGGATTTATTTTAATGAAACTAAACCTTTTATATGCTTCACATTAGCATGATTTTAGTTAAAAGGTGTCATCATAAACATAGGGTGCCAAGTGAACTCATAGTTTTTGATTTATAGAGGGTATACAAGAAAATGGGATGATAGCTAAATAGAGGGAAAAGGGATGATTTAGGAACCTAATGTAGATTTACTTACCCTTTTGATAGGTGACCTAAGAACTAGAACATATAAGTACATGTATTTTTAAGGTGTAAATTGACCGATGCGAGAATTCTACATATATAATTTTTTTATGACAGAACCAATTGTGGCCCTTTTGTGGGATAAATCTCTTTCAATGGAGGTCATTTATTTATTGCTTTTATGAAAAGGGTAAAGTTGATCAATGTGAGAAGATTTAAATGCTTTGATTGAGCCAATTACGGCTTGTATGAACAAATTATTTTTGACATTTTGGCTTAGCCATCCTTTAATGGAGTGGTCTAAGTCTAAATATGAAGAATTTTTTTATACTTGTCCTTCAAGGGATTAGTCTATCTATTTTTTATTTTATTTAGTAGCCATCCTTTGAGGTAGTGGTTTTTACTTAAGAAAATGGACCTAAATAGTATTTTATATTCCATGTAGTGTATTCTAATGTTGTTTTATACATGGATGCATCTATCCAAGCTGAGAGGTTGACCTTTATAGGGGTAAGATTTTTACCACAAAAGGTGGTTATGAGGTAATGGAAAGTGGTTTTGAGAAACAAGTGACCATGGGATTCCATCTAGTTAGTGATGGAAAGTATCCATGAGAACCATGCCATGGGTAGAGTCATAGTACCCATGTTTAATATTGGGCTAAAATTTGTGACAGATAATAACATAGGTTTGTTGTAATCAAATTTCCCCAAAAGGAATAGGGTAATAGGGTAAGGGAGGCGAGAATCTCATAAACCAACGGACGAGCTTAAGTTAGACCACAAAGCTTATCATATCTTCCTTAATAGTAGAAAGGACATATATGTGAAGCATTGAAAGGCTCAAGTTTTGGTTTGCCTTCAAGAGAGGACAAATGATAAGCTCTTGATCAATACTTATGGGTGATGATATAGGGTCCAAGCTAATTGAAAATAAATTTTCCTTTTTTACTTTTCTCAATATTTATTACATGTTGGTTTTCTTTAAGGATGAAGTCTCCAATATTGAACTCCCATTCTTTCAGATGTTTTTTATAATCATGGTTGAAACACTCTTGGTAGATACAAAGATGGTTAAGGGCAGTAAGGTGATGCTCATCAAGCAACTCAAGGCATGTGAGGTATTCTTGCTGATAATCATCATTAGAAATGATGTCTTGCAAGGATATACAAAGAGAGGAATATAGACTTTGATAGGTAAGACAACCTCTATGCCAAATACTCAGGAAAAAGGTGTAGCACCCATGGAGGTTCAAATGCTAGTGTGATAAGCCCACAAAGTGAATGGGATGTGCAGGTGCCAATCTTGACCTGAAGCACTTATAAATTTGGTTAGCATCTTGATGAGGATTTTATTAGAGGCTTCTACCCATCCATTTTCATATAGATGATAAGGTGATGAATGTCTAATATTGATGCCAAAATCATCACAAAGGGCTTAAACTTTTTTGGTTTTTGAAGGAATGTTGTTATCATTTATGATTTTGTGACAGACACAAAAATGACAGATGATGTGGTGATGGATGAAATAGATAAATTTTTCAGCTTTGATCGAGATAAGGGGAATGGTTTCCACCCATTTAGTGAAATATTCAGTAGTGGTGATGATGAATTGGTGTTGTTGAGATGAGTGAGGATTGATTTCTCTAATGAGATCAATCCCCCACTATGAGAAGGGCCAATAATCTTTAGATACCTAAAGTATATGAGTGGGAACGTGATGAAAGTTAGCATGTTGTTGGAATTTTACACTTTTTTAGATAATCACATTAGTCTTGATTGAGGATAAGCCAATAGTATCCAAGGCATAAGATTATTTTAGTGATAGCAAGGCCACTAATGTGTCACCCGTAGACTCCGTCATGAGTTTCCTTGATAGTGTGGTAAATCTCATGAATCCATAGATAATGAAGATGAAGGCCATCAAATCCAAGTTTATAAAGTATTCCCCATAGTATACTATAATGAGAGGTACCCTAAACAAAGTCCTTCCAAGCATTCTTTGAGAGGTTAGGTAAAATGATGCCAAGGTTAAGGTAGTTAAAATTTTGGTCATACTAGACATCTAAAGGAGATGCCTCCACACTAGAAATGGTAGGAAGGTCTAAAAAATATATGAAGGTCTAATAAAGTGATGGATAGTGACAAATAGTTTAGATTCAGTGGGTTGAGAGGGAATTGAGATACAAGGGAGGCTATGGTATCTATGAATTTGCTAGTATATTAGGGTACTAATTAGATCTGGTAACATTCAAAAGATGTTAAGATTTTGTCAACAAGAAGCTTATACTTTTGAAAAATATCATTTTTACATTGATATGACCCATTGAATTGGTTGATCATGAGTTGGTAATCACCAAAGATAGAAATGGTTTTGATTTCGAAGGCAAGAGCAGTTTGGAGACCAATGACCAAAACTTTATATTCCACCATGTTTTTGATACATTTAAAGTTGAGTTTAGAGAAAAGTGGAATAATTTATCCATGAAGGGGAATGAGAATTATTCCCACACCCCCACCATGTTGGAATTTAAAGTCATCAAAAAACATGGTCATTTGGTAAGGGGGTTCTTCCTAAGAAAGAGTTGCAATAGACTCATCTAGAAAGGTCAATGGAATGGGTTGGTTATCTAAGAGGGTAGATTCAACCAATTGGTCAATGATGACCTACCATTTAATGGATTTTTGTTGAATAAACTCAAGATCAAACTCAATTAGAAGCATGATCCACTAAACCATACATTGATTTTGGTATGGCTTGGAGTGTATATACTTGAGTGGGTTAGTGTTGGTAATAACATATGTTTTGTGATTGAGAAGGTAATGATGGAGTTTAGAGGTGACATAAATGAGAGTGAGATAAATTTTTTTAAGATGGCTATATTGTGTTTCATACTATAAAAGTGTGTAGCTAATATAGTAAATGGATTGCTCTTTGTTTTGTTCATCTCGATGAGCCAATATCGTACGTAAAGAGTGATCAGTGGAAGATATGTAAAGGTAGAAAGGTTGGTCATCCCTACAGTGGGATAAGAATTGGTAGAGAAAGAAATTACTCCTTGAGTGAATCAAAGGCTTGTTGATAATATTTGGTCCATCTAAAGGAGGTGTCTTTCTTGAGGAGATGGTGAAAGGGATAGCATCTATCTGATAGCTAGGAGATGAAGTGACAGATAGATTGGAGTTTTCCTTGCAGACTACAAAGTTTTTTAAGGTTTATTGGAGGAGGCATTTCTAACATGGCCTTAACCTTAGAATGATCAATTTTAATTCCATAGAGGGAAATGATAAAGCCAATGAGCTTCCCAAAGATAACCTTAAAATTCATTTCTTGGGATTGAGCTGAACATAGAATTGGATTAATTGATTAAAGATTATAACAAGAACAACTAGATGGTCCTTATAGTGTTTGGATTTGCCAAGGAGATCATCCACATAATATTGTAAAATATTATGGATAATATCATTGAATATATAGGTCATGGCTCATTGATAAGATAATCCTACATTTTTTAAACTGAAAGGCATGACCCAATAGTAGAAGAATCCCAAAGGAGTAATGAAGGCATTTTTATGTTGATCTAAGAGGATGATCAGGATCTGATTATATCCTAAAAATCCATCCATGAGAGATAACATCTTATTTCCCATGGTAATATTAACTATTTGGTTGATGTTGGGTAAAGAAAAATCATCTTTGGGGTATGCAAGGTTAAGGTCACAAAAATACACACAAAGGTGGAGTCCCCTGATTGGTTTGGTAATGGGAACAATATTAGAGACCCATTATGAATAGTCAATGGGTTGAATGAATTTGATGGATAAAATACATTGAAGTTTTTATTTGAAAATAAGAGATATGTGAGGGTGCATTTTGTGAACCTTTTTCTATACTAGCTTAGCCTTAGGATGGGTAATAATGTTATGGAGATAAATAGAACGGTCAATCTTGGGCATATTATGATAAAACCACATGAATGTGATGTTATGGTATTGAAGGAAGGTAAGATAATCCTTTTTCTCATCTGAGTTTAAGTATTGGCCAGGTTATATGATACGAGGATCCTCCTAGGTCCCCAAGTTAACATTGATAGTTGATTCATTGAGCATGATTTGGTTTTCAAGAGGGAGAGATTTATGGATAGAAGAATCTCCTACACCAAGATAAGTGAGGATGAAATCATCATATTGATGCTAAATGGTATTTATGGTGAGTGAATCATGGTTGATCATCTCAGGATGGATGATATTAAAGGTTTCATTTTGACCACCTTGTTGATAGGTCAGTGGGCATAAACTAATGGTATTGATCAAAAACAAAGCTGGATGGGATGATGTCAAAGTCTTTATATTGATAATATGAACTAGATGAGGATTGAATCTCTTCCATGGGGGTAGAATTACATTTTGGTGAGGTGGGATCTCCTGGTGGTTCAAACCTAAGCCTAAAAAATTCATGTGGTTTTTTAGTTTTTATAATGGGAAATTCATGAGGTTATTGTTTATAAAGGCCTAGACCAAATCCTTTTTAATCACAATGATGAATATAGGTTTTGGAAAAGGATGGATTACTTAAATAAGAAAAATTAGAAGTGAAAGGTTGAATATATGGAGTGGTGATAAGAGTGAGGAGTGGTTGATCAAGTCCTCTATAGACAAAATTTGTTCAATTATTGGGAAGTCCAAAGGGTATGATGGTTCTTATGTTATGGTCATAAGAAGGGTAATTTTGAAGGTTCCCATATTCATGTAGAGTGGGAAAAACATCTAAATCTAAAATTTGATATTGCCTAAGGGAGAGACATTTGAAAGTTTGTGCCAAGAAATCCTCAATGAGAATTTGGGAAGAGGAGATAGATGCATTGGTTGAGGATTCATCATTATTGATGGTAGAAGAATTGTAAGTCATGGTTGGTGGTGTAGTTGTGTTAATGGGGTTGGTTTATTATGCAGGAGATGAATGTGGAAGGACATCATTAGTCTTATAAGTCATGTTACAAGATGTAAAAAGACTTGGATCATCCTTGATGGTTATAACATATCCTTCATGTTTAAATTTGACACAATGATGTAAAGTAGAGGAGATACAACTCATAGCATAAATACAAGGGCATCTAAGTATAATTTTATATTATAAATAACCCTATATATCATAAAATATCTTGAGAATAGTGTGAGGCCCAAAGTATATTTGAAGGCCAACAGTCCCCAAGGTAGTAGCCATTGTGTCATTAAAGGAGATAAAAACTATTGTGCTTTTAGCCATGATGTTCTTGAGTAAACTCAACTAATCAAAATCATGGGAGGATATTATGTTGATATTGATGCCACCATCGATCATTACCCTATTGTTGCAGGTGTGATTAATTTATGTGGTGACAAAGAGAGGGGGGTCAAATTCCTCAGAATGGGCTAGAGGTATCTTAGAATCCTAGAATGTGATGATGGAAAAATGTCAAAGGGATCTAAAAAAGGATGAAAGAGGTTGAGGGTAATCTAGTTGAAGCTATGTAGATTTTATACCCTCTATTAGTGGCTAATAATGATGAGGTGACATGTTGATTAACTCATAAAGTCTCATCTTGACTGACATCTGGTGGAGTTGCTTCAACACAGTTCATTGAATTGATTTAAAAGGGTTAAATGGTGGGGTACCAAAGATGGAAATCTTAGCCCTTGGTGATGGTGTAGGTGAAGGAATTAGTATTGGGGATTGTTTGGAAGGTTAGGAGTCTAAAGGATATGCCTATGGGATAGACACATTGGCTCTTCCTTTACCTCTTTATTGAGCCTGAGATCAAGTAATCATGTGGATGGTATGGACAATGGTCTCAGATGGACTAGGTGATTACTTAAGTTACTCCCCCTAATTTCAGGTAAAATTAGGGAAATAGGTGTAGGTTAGGATGGTGGTTTAATTAGTTGGGTTTGTATTTGGGCTGGTAAGGGAGGTGAAAGTGGTTCATCTAATAATAGATGATCATCATCATCATCATCATATAAATGGTGAACAAGGGCTTGAATAGATTTATAATTCTCCATGTCGTGTCTTGGAATCTTATGGTATGCATAGATATAAGCATCATTAAACTAAGAGGGTTTGGTATTAGAGGGGGTGAATGGATTAATAAGTGGAAGTTTAATGGAGGACATTTGCAATAACCTTTATAAAATAACTGAGTAGGATTTATTCAAAAGTGTTGGGAGTGTTGAAATTTTCATCAAGGACATGGTAACCTTATTAGGCATGGTCTTTACCTTAGAAAGGGTAGGTGGTTGATTTACTTTTGTAGATGGTTTGGGTTAGGTTAGATTACTTGTGATTGGGTTATCAGTGGATAGTTTCAAAGTAGAGGATGAGGGGTTGATAATAGGTGGAAAAGTGGAAGGGGATAAACTAGATAAGAATAATGAAGAATTCAATGGCTTGGGTGATGGAAGGGTAGGCATATAAAATATAATTATTTTAATTGAAGTGGAATAGGTGATTGGGATGGTAGAAGGGTGGGGTCCCAAAAAAGATAGTAAATGAGAAGGAGGTGGCATAGGTCAAGTTCAAGCATGAGGTTTAGGAAAATACACCCTTTAGTCCATCTTAGTTGGTGGTTTGTTAGGTGGACTAAAGGGGGTTAGGTCTAATTGGATGGTTGGATGGATGATGCTAAATGTGGGAAGGATACTTAGACTCTTGGCTGGTCTAGTGAGAAAATTATGAGATGATCTAGGTCGAGGTGGGTGATACAGTTCTCTCATGTCTTGGGAGCAAAGAATGTTTGATCATGGGGTGTTCATAAGTTTGAGGGTGTATGCTAATGAGGTGGAGGATTTATCTTTTTTTTGGTATGGGAGTCCTAGATGATGCCAAAAAGTGTCTCTATCTAGGTTAGGTTGTGAGGCAAATTCTAGACATTGCACTAACCAAGAAAAGGGCTTGTAAATGGGTTTGGTTCCTTGATTAGTCATTTCAAATGTTAAGTCCTTAGGTGAGGAAGAAGGTAGGGTTACTTCATCTTTACTTGAGCTAGAAGGTTTCAAAATCCCTAGTTGGGTAGATGAGGTAATGGTTGTTTGTGGGGTGATTAGAGGAATATATGGTTCTTTGGTCAGGGGTGTAGGTATGGTCTTGATTTCTTCCTTCACTAGGGTATTCAAAGGAAAAGAGGAGCGTTCTACCATTTCATTTGGTATGGTAGAAGAAGAGGTGGCTAAATCAATGGCTTCTTCCATGAAAGGAGATGCAAGAATGGGTATGGTTTGATCAAGTGAAGACACAGGGGCTATAAATTATTCTTTTCAGTCTCTGAAGGGATAAAGTTGAACATGATTCTTCCATAGGTGAAGTTGGTGAAAGAGCAATAGAAATGTGGGGCTCATCCACCATGGGCTAATTTATGATGACATTGACTATGTGTGCCTCATGGGATGATGATGGTTCAAATTTGATTATTATGGGGTTGGGTAGTTGGAGTATGGTTAGGAAAAGGGTTGTAGAAAATATCAAGGGAATGATTAAGAGGTGTGTTGGGGTTTTCAAATGAAAATTCACCATTATTAATCAAGTTTTATACAAGAATTTTAAAAGTGTTACATCGATTTATGTCAATTCCAATAACTTGATGAAAATCATAATGGTCATTTTCATTGTACTACCCATGCATAGGGTGAGAGGGGTCAAATTGTTGAGGTGGCTTGATTGGTAGAAGTTGAATAAAGTTAGCTTTGATTATTTTGTAGAGGCATAGGATTCTCTTATAGGTGTGAATTACTTAGGGGGAACCTGATTTTGATTTTGGTTTGGTGGGTAAGAAGGTTTGGAAGGAGTATTTTGATGTGATGGGTTAATGGTCAAAGGTGGCATAGTTTTTAAGACAACCATGTTTGCAGATATTTTGGCTTTGGTATTGGTTGGGTTTGATGTTTGGGTGAAAGATGGGTCACTGGGTTTAAAATTGGAATTCTTATTTTGCAATTTTATTTTACCCTCATCTATGTCTTAGTTTTCAAGTTTATGTGCCATTGTGAATGCTTCATCAAAGGTTCTAAATGTTTGCACCTAAAGGGTGAGAGAAATATGTTTTCTGCAACCCCTAGAGAAAATTTTAATGAGTTCCATTTGGGGTATTGAAAAGGATAGTTGATTAATGAGACCTCACCATCATGAAATGAAGTCAACAATTGATTCATCATCAAATTGTTTGATAGAATAGAGGTAATTTATTTAGACCTGCTTGGATATGTTCACTAAAAAAATATTAAGAAGATTTGGGTGAGTTGGGACAACAAAAAGATAGAGTGCCTAGGAAGGGCACTGTATCAATCCAAGGTGGGTCCTAATAAATAAATAGGGGAAGTTTGGAGGAAGAGGGCATCGTCATATGTAATCAAGTAACAAGAATGGTGGAATGCCCTCAAATGTTGTTGAGGATCCTCCTTACCCTAAAACTTAGAGAATTTGTGGAGCTCACATTGAAGATGATATACATGAATTGGAATAGATGGGTTGATAGTTTCATTGAAGACTTGGTCCTAGGATAAAAGGATATGGGACTGAGAGATAGATGACTCAAGATGGGTCATCTTATCCATGAGCATCCTTAACAAGTCAAGTTGGGGTTGGGTAAATACATAATTTAGTGGTAAGTTCTATTGAGGTTGTGTTGCAATTATGAATTGGTATATGATAGGAGGTGCCAAAGTAGGCACATATTGGTATGTGGTAACTTGAGGTTGGTATAGAGCCCCAACAAGACTAATAGGCATTAAGGGTTGAGTATAAGGTGTAATATATCCCTATGGGTTAGGAATATATTGATAAGATATTTTGGGGGCTTGTAGAGGAACTAATAAATTTTGGTTTAGGGGTATATTTGGGTTGGTTAAAGGGGGCATGGTTTGGGTTGGTAATGTTAAAGTGATTATGGGTTGTTGATGGGTAGTTACCCTAGTGCTAATAAGGGAGAGTGTTTATGGTATGTATAGCACCAAGCTTTGAAAGGGGGTTGAGTTTGGTATATTGGTTAAGATATAGGGAATGGTAGAAATAGGTGTGGAAGACACCATGTTGGTAGAAGGGGTATAAGTGATAAGGGGTAAAGTTGAGCTAACATTAGAAGTATTGGTGGGGGTAATAGGTGTCTACATGGTGGGGGTAGATAAACCAATGGTAGAAGAAGAATCTTGGCTAATATAAGGTTGGGTTGATGTAACACTAACCATGAGGTGATATGGCATACCATAGGGTGGATCCATGAGAGGAAACAAAGTTGTCGAAGTATGGTAGGCTAAGGTATTAAGATAGTGTTACAAAGCCACTAGATTGTTGTCTAGAAAGGTGAAAATTTTTGAATCACCGTCAAGAACTATTAGAGGCATGGTAGGTGGGGGAGAATGGTGTGGTGAAGTATGGGGTGATTTATCAACATCTGATGTGTAATCCATGGATGAAGATGAAGAGGAAGATGGTGGTTTTGATTTCTCACTTGTTTTTTGGTTAAGACAATATGAGAAATTTTAAATGGACAATGAACCTCTAACCTCAAACAATGAGCAAACAAAGAAAATACCAAAGCAAGCAAAATACACACTAAAAGCATAATTAATCATAGGATTCATTTTAAATCACTTTTGGCTTATGTCTTAAAGAGTGTGAAAGGAAAAATTGACTTGTAAGTCAGGTACTAAAAGAGCCATTCTAAGGATGGCTTCAGGTTAATTTTTGGTTTTCAAAGAATTTTCACTAGACTAAGTATGTGGCCTAGTACTGGGGGCTTGCTCCTTGCACTTCATGAACCCAAAATTGAGATGGGACATTTATCCAATAGATACCATTTATCTATATTTTATACTCTACTAGAGAATGGAGTGGGTCCTCCCCTTGGTGATGAAATCTAAGTAGGATCACCAGGTAGGGTAAGGTGATCCAAAGGGTGATGAAATAGCAATGGGCCTTGTCTAAAGTAAGTTTTGATGTTTATTTTATGCAAGTGGTTTGGTAGTGTAACATAAGTGTGATACACTTAATTCACAATGCTTTTAGTTAATTTATGTGAGTTAAGCATTAAGTAGGAAAGACAATGAATGCACTCAATTTTAACTAAAAGAATTTTTTCATGTATTTGCATACAAACAAGGAACAACTACAATGCACTTAATGCAAGATGAAAATGTAGCCTTTCCCTAATATGAAAAAAAAATGTTTCTTTTTAATTTTTATAAAATAAAAGAAACTTCTATCTTTTGGAATTTAGAAATAATAGAAATGTAAGAACATGAATTTCCACTAATGCAACTATATGCCTAAAAAGAACTATGAACCTAGAAGGGGTCCCATTGGATGTGATAGAATGTTTCCTACTATTTCTTACTCTATTTCTAACTTTCAAAAAAAGAGAGAAATAAAAGATGAGGGGTGTGTACCTGGTTAAATGTTTTACTCATTGATGGCCAGGCAAAGTGGGATCCAATGACAAGATAAATGAAATTGGATAGCATAACAGTACTTCAGCCTTCAAAATTCACGCAGATAAAGTTTTAGGATTTTTTATGCCTACATAAATGAAAACAAGATAGCCTTGATGCAATTTTCAGATCCTTTTCTCTTCCAAGATCCCTCAATTTATAACACAAAATTACTAAGTGAGGAGGAAGGAAGTTGTTAAGTTGGTCTTAGATAAAGATTCCAATTCAAAGAGATGGTAAGTTGTAAGGTTTACATGGGAAAGTTTCCATTTTTGCTCATTCATGTCAACCTACAACTAGAATTTCTTGTGGTAAGTTTGGACAATTGGTCATCAATAGTTAGGATAACCATCGATGCTTAGGTTGACCATCGATGGTTGTACTCCCAAGCACAAAAGGTTAAAAATAAGTTCTAAGTTAAGGTTTAAAAATGTTTATCCAAGGTGTCCTAGGTGTGTTAATGAATTTTAAATTAGAAGAGGTGATTTTAAGGGTGAGTTAACTAGGTGAATAGCTAAATAAAGGTTGATAATAGGTCCAAGGTAGTTTGACATTAAAAAATAGTTAAGAGGATGTTTTTGAGTGTCTACATGTGAAAAATTCAAAGGGAAGGTACTTATGAGAGAGCCTCACCACCACTAGCCAGAAAGAGATCAAGACAAATCAAGTATTGGTTAAATAATCCACATGTGCTAATGATATCTTGTGAGTATGATCTCATAATGTTGGGGGTTTATGAAAAACAAGTTATTTAATCAATGATTTAAGACATCAACCAAAATGTCTATGATAAGGAGGAGGAAAAAAAGTTATTTTTATAAAAATTAGTGTGCACTTGCCAAGTACAAAATAAGGTAAGTAGTTACTATTTGGTTAACATTACATAACCCCTTCCATCTATTATTCTGGATAATGTAGGTTAAGAATAATTTTAACACAAAATTATGGCATAAAATTTCCAAAAAGATCCAAAAGTTGGTTCATCATCTTCATAGATTATAGATCTACCAGATGAAGGGAGCCCAGTATGACCACTGATTTGGAAACAAAATACTCATCATTGGGTGAGGCCTTTAACCATAATAAAATAATTTATTCTATCTTTCAAATATCCAAACATAAAAAAGTAGTGCCCATCAAGTGAAGTTTAGGGTCATGAGGTACACAAGAATACACTTGTCCCTTTAGTTGAGTCAAGAAATATTTTCTTATGTAGAGGTGTGGTTATAGAATCCAAATCTTTAGATATCTCATAATTTGATATAGAAACAGATGATGTATATGTAATATAGGGATATATAGATACCATTTTACCATATCCAATAAAATAAATGGATGTTACATAGGATACCCTAGATCATGAGGAGGAGGCTACAAAGAATGAAGAGAGGAAAAAGAGAAAAGTAGAGAAGAACGAAAATAGGAAAGATTACATGGAATAAGCAGCTATGTAAGAATCCCAATGTGTGAAATAGGAATAAGACAAATAACATGTTAAGGTATAAAAACAACAAAAAAAGTCTGAATAAGCTAAGGTTAGCAAAAATAAGGTTAAAGATGCTCAAGTTGAAATAAATAAATTTGAAGAAGTAGAAGTCGAATGGAAGAAAAGTGATCCTGAAGAGGTAGTATACAAGTATGAAGAGGCACAAGCTACATAAAGACAAAATCAAATAGGTCAAGATTCATGAGATAAATATGCCAAATAATAGCACTATAAGGAGGAGGAAGTCAAGTGAGAGGCATAGGCACAAGCTATCAAGGTGAAAATTGAGGTTGTTGCCAAAGCTAAAGTGAAGGCTAATGTTGAAGCTAAGGCTAAGGCAAATGCCAATGCCAAAATTATGGACAGATCCAAGGTGGAGGAGGCATCCTAAATTTAATTTGAAGCCACATCTAAGGTTCAAGTTGAGGAAAAGGCAAAATTAAAACATGTAGTGGCATAGATTGTGAAATAAAAAGAAGCTAAGGAAAAAAGCAAAAGAAGAATATGTAGTATGCCACAAAGATGTGACCAAATCAAGTGTACCAAAGGACAATTCACTATAAAATTCTCTCTCCATCTACCTAATGGTTATTGGTTGTCCCTACCAAATCATCTCATCCTAACACTTTCTTACTTTTGTTGGCTCAATTTATGCCATCTTTTGCCATAGTATAAATGACATCATCCGCCCTTTCCTCCACTTACATGGAGACATATTTGGATGTTTTACATCTATCATTATCTAAGAAAATTAAAAGAGTAAATGCACTACAAAAATCCATTGCACAAAAGGCTTCAGACTTTGAACATTTTATTTTTCAACTGTGTGAGCAGAAAGTGGAAGCACAAAACCAAATTGCTAAGGCTAGGTAGATTATTAATGCCACGTATCCTACTCTAGTTGTTCAAATATTTGGTGATCAAGTAATGTATGAGGATAAACAACTCATTACATTACTGACTTAGCTAACAAAGGATTGGGTGAGTGCACATAAACTATGCACCCAAGGATAGGCTATCTGCACTAAAATGGAAGGCATTTGAAAACTACTAAAGGAATATGTATAGGTCCTGGATATTGCTATGAATTAGGCTAAACATATTACACATGGAATGCTTGATTAGAGGTAGTACCTTGATAAATCCTTGAATTCTAAGAAACTAGAGTTTGTAATGGTGGATAAAGATAGAGTTGTAATGAATGATCTAATGGCTATTGGAGAAACACTGAATGACACATTTCAACATTTTTTAGATGCCAAGGATATCATGTTGAATAAGCTCTAGGTCTGTCAAAATGAGACAATGTGCAACACATCTCAAGCTATTCAATCCAAAAGGATTGTAGATAGGTTGGATAATATTGTGTCAAATATCTAGCTTAAGATGTCAAATTCTAGAGACTTCCTTATCATCATAGAAGAAGATGTGCAAAATTTGATGGTCATTCAGATTCCACTATGACTTTTGCTTACCATGGTGTGGGAAGTAATTGATAATTAGAAATTTCTCAAGCGTGGACTCTCATCGGTTGAACTAGTAATTGCACATATCATAGATGAACCTAAGTTCATTCCACAATAGGAACTCCAAGAAATTTTATATAAGACAAAGCTAGATATAAAGGCATAGTCTAGGTAGCCATAACCTACATAATCACTTGGCCAAAATTCCATACCACCTCCATAGTAGGTAAAGTCATAGTTTAAGTTTTGTTGTTTAATAAAAAAATTTAATTTGTAATATAGTCATAATAATTAAGAGTGGGGCTAGGTTGGTTAAGAACCCCTAACTTGGGTGGCCACCTAATTAAGCTAGTCTATCAAAAACCATAAAGAGTGGTAGGCAAGTATGATACTTAATTGAAAACCTGAAAGGGCAACTAAGTAGTGCACTAGGGGTTTAAAATAATAAATGGGACTTGGAGTGATTACTACTACTTTTTTGAAAGGTTAATATTTAATAGATTTAGCCAAGATTAGAGTTCAGATTTTGTCTCGAGATGAAATAATAATTTATGTCTAGGAATGTGTTGGACATGGAGTAGGGCCTTGTAAAATTGTAATTATATAATTTATGGACACATGTACATAGGGTATCATTTTTTCATCTATATGATATTTTAGAAGTCTTTAAACTTGTTATCCAAGTGATAGATATAATAATGCCATGACTCTTTTCTTTTTGTATGCTAAAAAGCTATAATGTGAAGAGAAAGAGACATGTGAAAAACTATATATATTCTCTAATGTAATGTAATATTGTTTTTATGTGTGATAGAGATTAATAGCCTAGATCTATTATGGTTTTCCTTATATTTATTTACCTATGCCTAGTGTACAATGATTACTCCATTTTGTTTTAGCTTGTTTTATCTTGTATTATGTTATTTATGTTGTGCAATTCATAATGCCATGCTAGTTTATCTTTAAATTTATTGATGTGTATAAAATTAAATATTATATAAATTTACTCATGATATTATGATTCCTTTAATGCTTCCTTCTATGCAATATTTCCTTGTAATTTGCATGTTTTAGAGATTTTATAGGAAAATCTCCTAACATTCCTTCAACATGAACATAATTGGAATTTTATTTCCAAGTATCTACAAGGATATACCTTGAAGGGATTTGTAGTACCTTTGAGTGTGATCTAATTCATGTTTGAAAGGTATAAGGTATCTCCTAGAAGATACTTTCAAACATGCATTAGGGTACCCTTGAAGGTACTATAAGGTCCTTCAAGGTATATTCTAATACATACCTGGAAAGAGCTTGTAGTACCTTTAATGGGTATCCTAGAAGATACCTTGAAAATGCACATGATTAGAATTGTCTTTCAAGATATCTCTTCAGAGATACTTTTGAGGGATTTTTAATACCTTAAATGATAGCTTTATACATGTTTGAAATGTATCTCTTAGGAGATACCTTAAAGTATTCATGAAGGTAATACAATAACCTTCAAGGTATATTCTATTAGATACCTTCAAGTGTCTTTAGTACCTTCAAGGGTTCTCTTAGTAGATAGAGATATCATGGAGGGATTTGTAATAACTCAAAGGATACTTTATGTAGATAGAGATACCTTGGAGGGGCTTATAATACCTTTAAGGATACCTTTATGCATTTATGAAAGGTATCTCTTATGAGATACCTTCAAGGTAGCCTTAAAGGTACTAAAATGCCCTTCAAGGTATCTTCTAAGAGATACCTTGAAGGGTCTTTTATTACCTTCAAGGGTTCTCCTAGTAGATAAAGATACAATGGAGGGATTTTTAATACCTTTATACATGTTTGAAAGGTATCTATTAGGAGATACCTTAAAGGTAGACTTGAAGGTAATATAATTCCCATCAAGATATCTTTTAGGAGATACCTTAAAGGGTCTTATAATATCTTCAAGGGTTATCTTAGTAGGTACTATTGTAACCAACATCCCCCTTTTCTTCTTTAAGAAATGGGGACTCACTTTTAAATTTTGGCCTTTTTGTTGAACCTTGCTTCTATTTGTTTGAGCAAATTTTTAATCAGATTGATCCTTAGCCTTTACAGTTAAAATAACAAAGCATGGTATTATACATTTTATGTACTAAATTTATTAATTAACATGATTGGAATTTTCTTTCAAGGTATATCTTAGGAGATACCTTGAAGGGCCTTGTAATAACTTCCATGTTGATTGCAAAGGTCCTTGCAAGGGATTTGATATAATCATGGCACCTTTTAATTTGGTAAGAACCCTGATGCCAACTTAGCTTTAAGAGATACACCTTCAAGGTAGCCTTGAAGGTACTATAATTCCCTTCAAGGTATCCTCTATAAGATACCTTGAAGGCTCTTGTAGTACATTCAAGTGTTATCTTAGTAGATAGAGATACCTTAGAGTACCTTGTAATACCTTCAAGGGTACCTTTATGTATATTTTAAATGTATATCTTAAGTGATACCTTCAAGGTAGTCTTAAAGGTACTAAAATTCCCTTATAATTATCTTCTAGTAGATACCTTAAAGGGTTCTCCTAGTAGATACCTTGAACATGTACATGATTGGAATTTTCTTTCAATGTATCTCCTAGGGGATTACCTTGAAGGGCCTTGTAGTAATTTCAAAGGGTCTCCTCATATATAGAATGAACATGCACAAAATTCAAATTTTTTTTCTAGGTACCTTCTAAGAGATACCTTGAACATACACAAGATTGGAATTTTTATTATATAGGTATCTCTCAAAAGATACATTGAACATGCACACGATTAGAATTTTCTTTTGAGGTATCTCCTAGGAGATATCTCAAACATGCACATGATTGGAATTTTCTTTCAAGATATCTCCTAGGAGATACCTTGAAGGAACTTGAAATACCTTCCATGCTATTTTCAAAGGTCCTTGTAATGGATTTGATATAACCATGGCACCTTTTTAGCTAGTAAGAACCCTAATGCACATGAT
Source organism: Torreya grandis (assembly GCA_037957365.1). Lineage (NCBI taxonomy): Eukaryota > Viridiplantae > Streptophyta > Pinopsida > Cupressales > Taxaceae > Torreya > Torreya grandis. The sequence goes on from JARHVA010004122.1 coordinate 1,502,368, forward strand.
TAGAATTTTATTTTGAGGTATCTCATAAGAGATACCTTGAGCATGCATATGATTAGAATTTTATTTCAAGGTATCTCCGATTAAATAACTTGAAGGGCCTTAGAATACCTTCCATGCTGATTATAAAGGTCCTTGTGAGGTATTTGATATAACCATGGCACCTTTTTATTTGGCAAGAACCCTAATGCTAACTCTGATTTCCTATGATAATGATGCATGGCACTTCTACAACCAACCAAAATTATAGGGCATCATCTAAGATATCACCATGAATAGAAAGATGCAACATGGCATAGTAAAAAAAAAATCATCACACTGAGTTGCATTTCAAGAGCCCCTGAGAGCAATCAGATGGTGTCATTTGTCAAAATGTGGTAAACTTTAGATTTAAATCTAAAATTGATGGTGAATCAAATTCAAATTAGTGATAAATTTGAATTCTAATGCAATTAATTTCCAAAATCAATAGCTCAAATATATGCAAAGTTGACAAACTCACCATTAATACAAAACAAACCAAAAATTCCATCAAACCTTGCATTAATTAAATAAATATTTAAAATACTGCTCAACTCAGCTATTGTAACCTACATTTACATTTTAAGCTCTAATAATTTTCTCTCTCTACCACTTGCATCCCTAATTTAATGAGGATTGAGATCTTCATTTATTACACATAACTACAATTGTTAGAGCTTAAAAATTGTAGAGAAGTATAAGAAGATGTTAGTTTATACTCAAAATATCATAAAAATGGCACATGCAAGACACTCCACCCTAGGTAATAATGTTTCATTTAGAAATGATAATATTATATTTCAATATGAAAATTTAGTTGTGTTCAAGGATAGAAAGTTCATCCTTGAGGCCATGTACTTAGGGGACATGCATTAAAGTATCATCTATTACAATGTCAAAGGAGCTAGGGATCTTGATGAAACTAAGACCATTCCCCACATTATTCAGTTGTTCTTTAGACATCATTGTAATCCAAATTGCTAGTGTGTACAAGGCTATAGCCAAACCAGAGATCATGTTGTATACTGACCTAGTTTATGACATCTTTGAGAATTGAATATGTGAAGATGGATTGCTCAAGTCAATGAACCAAGGAATTCTCATTGCCTTCATTGTAGGGCCCAACTTTGAAATATATTATGTCCTACCCCTACCAAAGTTGGAGTACAATCAAAGCATAATTGATAACTAGTATGAGGCACATAAACTAGAGATAGCCTTAGCTTCATGGGTAACAAACCCAATTGGAGTGGTCTTCATGAATGACCAAGGTAATTTACCCATACACTAGTTCATAAAGGGATTTAGGGTTGGCCTTACATTAATAAAAGAAAAATTTGATAATGCACACATTGGGTATGTAGATATAAGAGCTATCCCACTATTAAAAATAATTTTGGAGGATCAGTAGATCCCCTCACTTGGGGATATTATTAATATCAATCAACTCACTAATATGAATGACACTTGCAAGAATGGTGCTCAATACTACATGATGAAGTGCTTATTAGACACCATCTGCATGATATACCAATTAGGTTAGAACTTATGTTATCCTAAATGAGATGAAGGTGTGTCCCATACATACTCAGTGATGCACATTCACCACTTCAAATACCACATCAAGATAATTGTAAGATATTTATACCCTCCTATTTACAAATCAATCACCAAATATGAAATTTTGAGAGTTCTTCTAGAGGTTAGACATAAATTGAAAGAAATGGGAAACTTCTAGCTATATCTAAATTCCAAAGTCATCCAAATGGAAGGGATAATGGTGGTTACCCTTAAATTACCAAGGCATGTCCTGATGAAGCTATCCAAGGAGGATATGGCCTATCAACTACTACATAGAGTTGATGTCACATTTAATAACAAAAATAAGATACACTCCCATAAGACTCTTTATAAGTTAGGGAGAACTAAAATCACAAAGCGGTAGGACATTGTATTAGCTGCAAGGCATATAAACTCATACATATTTCTTGATGATGATTTTAGGGAATGAGACCCCAATAATGTCATTACAAGGCACCTCCTCAAATTCAAAAAGGATGTGGCTATATAATATAATCTCTAAGAAGAGGTGCACAAATGGATTTATAGGGATGCAAGGAATGATGAGGTAATCCTCAAAAATGTTTCAAGGAATAATATTAAGCTATAAATAAGGATTGATATGGATAATAATAAAGAGGATATTAGGAAGCCCCAGATCCCACAAACTATGAAGAAGCAAAATATGAGGAGGAAGAATACAATGTTCCTCTCATTAGGAACAAGCCATGTAGACCTCCACTTTAGACTACTCTAAGTGGACAAATCCTAGCTCTAATCTCTAAACAAGGGGAAGCTATAAATCAAACTAGCCCCTCTCAAGGTCCTACACTTATCTGTAAATATATTGAGTAAGCTTCCATAGAAATATTGGATCAATTCGATCTAGATGTCATTGACCTTGAGGACTCTCAATAGGTAATTGAGCTATCAATGGAGGAATTGTAGACATTGGTTGGGAATAATATAGAGAAATTTTACACAAGGAACATGTCTCCTAGAACTACAATGAGAGGAGTAGTGCCTCCTTCATCTCCCATTATAATTAATTCATCATTACCTTCCTTCTTAGCTGTCAGTGCAATTAAAATTACTCATGCTTCTACTACTGCTCCCACTCTCATGTTTACATCCCCTACCATTAATTCATTTAGAGGCACCATCCCCTACTTCATCTCCCATGTGACTACCAACATTCCACCTCTATCAAGCTCCCAAATCACTAGTTATATCCAAGCTATAAGATCCACGCCTTCTTAGGTAGCCATAACTAGTGCATCACTTGACGTTGGCTCCCCTACATCTACTAGGAAATTGAGACCCATCTCAAAGATGTTCCCCTTTTAAAATCCACTTAACCTCACCATGACCATTAAAATAATTGGGCCTTAAACAATTCCTTCATCAATTATTGACATGGGACCTACCAAGTCCCTATTTGACTCACTTGGGAAATTAGACCCAACCCATTTATACATCTCTACAATAACTTTGGCCTCCTCTTCTACCCAGGCACTTCCATTGCAGCCACTTCCCATATGGCTAACATCTACTTCTTCCCTAAATTGTGTGAGGGATATCATACATGCAACAAGGAATTAAATATATTAGATGGCCTCATTTCTAACTCAAATTGGGATGTGGTTTGATGCAGTTACAAACACTATAAAGAGGGTGGTTAGAAAAAAGGTTGATCAGCCATAATCAAACACAATTATTGTCCATGAGAGTGAATATCCTCTCTTCACTTTCATGAGGAATATTAAATTTATCCCTGAACAGGTGCAAAAATATGTAGAGGACCCAATATCCTTAGTTTAAGCACAAGCAAAGTCTACAATTACTTTGATGAAGGGGATGCAATAAGAACTAAAAATACTAAAGAAGTAGGCATTACCAATAGTGCCAGACATCACTCTAATTTCAATAATAAATGTTTTCATTAATGTCTTTAACTTATATAAAGTGATGAAGAAGAGGTAGGAAGATGGAATCTATCAAGCCAGAGTGGTCATAAAACTTGACTAAAAGCTTACACTCTATGACACCAAGCTAGAAAACTTGGCTAGATTTAAGAGAATACATAAATTCCCTAACCTCAAGGTTTTACCACTTGAATAAATTATTCCTACATAGACCATCCTCATGAATAGGAGGATTTTGAATACATGGCTTGATCAAATCAAGGATGAAATACATCCTTAGGGAAAATTGAATTCAAAATTGTCTTGTTGTTGAAAGATGCCATAGTTACTAAGGTGACCAAACATGATGGATACTTCATGGATGAACAATATTTTAAATCACAAAAAAAGGTATTCATTTCTAAATTACAATAGGATATATCTAAAGACACCTAAAAATAGCCATCGATAACCTCCAACTAGGGTTTTGGCCAATTTCCACTTAAATGCACAATTTGGCCTAAAAATACTAAAATGCATTAAATGAGTTAAAATTGAAATATTCAAGTGCCAATTTTGGCCAAGGTATCACTAAATGGGGAAATGAAATTTATGGGCTAGATAACTTTGATTAGATCATTTTGAGTCAAAATGCCAATTTTACACTTAGGTGCTCTAGATTGCTCTTTCCTCTCAAATATTCTACACAAGATGCATGCCTTTATTATTTTTTGTTTATAACATCCTAAATGGGATAATGATTCCAAAATATCTAACATTAAATTCCAATTCTAATCCAATAAAATTTTGGACAAATAACAAGGCATTCTGATTAATTTAGGTAATTTGTGCACAAAGTGCTTAATCATGCTTAAGAGCTAATTAAACCAAATCAAGGACTAATTAAGAATTCCATGGAAACTTTTTGAATACTTATTTTTGAAAATTAATATTGAATATTTTTATCATCATGTAACCTCATTTATTTGGAAGACATTCTTAGGCCATAAATGCCACAAATATCAGGATTCATGCCCTCCATGCCTCATCAATCCCTTCCATGATGCCCTCAATGCCTCTTAAGTTCACCATATTTCAATGTCATGATGATGATAATTAGAAACTTAATTATAAAAATTGAATTAATCCTTAACCACACATCTAAATCTTAGGATGGACAGTTCAGGTTGATTCTAGACATTCTCAAAAATCTATAAATAGGAGGCCTTACCACATCAATTTCAACACATGATCATGCAAATTTCTAATGCAGAATTGATTAAAAAGTTTCAATAAATTATTGTTACCATGAAAAATTTATTCCAATCCAAGCCAAGCCACAATTCAAAGGTGCCAAGGAGGGATGGAGGTATCCAAGCTCCCTTGCCAAGGACTTCATGAGCACAAACCAAGCAAGCCACTACAATAAGCATTTTGGAACATATAAAGAAGGTAAAATAGGATTTATTTTAAATTTTAGTTCTATGTTTTATTCAGTTTTGTTAACTAAGCTATCCCTAGTGTCTAAACTTGGAGATGTTATTCTAGTTAGTGTGTTTCTTTCATGTTTTTTTTTCATTTTGAAACTAACCCCATACTAACCATCCTCTCTTGAGTCAAATTCCTAGATCACATAATGGCATGACCAATAGGATAGAACACATCCCACACATGAAGAAGATCATTCTACAACTTCAAAATATTCATTTAGATCGTTAAAAATCTTACAATTTGATTTTCTAAATTTGTTTTGCCATTTTTCTTTGTTTTGGGTTTAGACAGTAATCGATGTTGGTTAGTAAAACCCTCATCCGTTTGCATAGCCATCATCGATCACTAATTATATAACTAATGTCAGTTAGATAGACATCATCAGTTATTAAGTGTAACCATCACTAGTTATATAACTAATGTCAGTCACTATGTTTTCTTAAAAGCATAAAACTAAGAGTTATTTTAAAATGCTTGGTTTGGGTCAAATAAACTCCATTTTGGATGATTTTTTTAAAAATTACATGTTTTCTCCTAGTTTTTTAGAATTTGACATTAGTTTAGCTTCAAGTTTGATATATTTATTAAAAAAATTGTAAAATATATTTAAAATGTTTCTAATGTAACATATTTGCTTTTGGGGTGATGCCTTAAGGGTAGACAGGTAACTAGCAGATTTCAAGTTTGATAAATCATGTTTTAGAACATATTTTGCATGTTTTAAAATGAATTGGGAACATTATTTTTGTGCTTAAAGTAATATTTATGTTGATTAAATAAGTTTTTTTATCATTAGTTTTCAAATTTACAACTAAGACCAAGGGATCAAATGAACACCACCTCGTTTTTCGAATTTGGGCTTAGAAATGAACTCACCCTTCTAAGCTTTTTGTGTTCAATTAGTTGTTTAAGTTATATTTTATTTGGAAAAAAGAGGGATGTCATGTGTATGCTCTTCTATTTTTCCCCTTTAGGGAACTCTTAGAATCAAAAGTGCCATTCCTGTTTCAAAAAGCCTAGTCCAAGGATTAGAAAGAATGTCATCTAAAGTACTCCCAAAAAACTTAAAGTTTGGGTGACCTTGAAATGACCCTAAAGTATTTCTCTTAGTATTTTATTTTCATGAAAACTTGGTTTGTGAGGGAGACATCATAACCTCCCAAGAGTTCTTTATGGAAGCTTTGACCTAGGATTGTATCTCCTAGAATTGACTTCACTTACTCCTTTGGAGTTGCACATGAGATGTATTTGCATTTTGACATCACACTACACTGAGTGAATAGAAGGATGTAGTGGTTGTAAAAAGGACTAGACCTTTTTATAACTAGCCATGCCATGGTCACCTAATTTTTGTGCTTGTATTTTGTATCATTTGACATGAAAGTGATTGTGTAATTGATTTCCCTAGAAATGTTTGAAAGCTTCCTAGTTTAGTAAACCCCACATTACATTACCCTTGCTAGGATTTGGTTGTTTATACTTAGTGTATTTTTGGATCATTTTCTCATTTGGTATGTTTTGAGACTAAAACTTGTTTGTTTGTTCATAAATATATGTTAAAACTAATTTGTCTATTTGTCACTCTTTTGTCTAAAGAGGCATTATGCTGACCATTTCACACCACACTTGTGGCTTGAAATTTTTTCTAAACTTGTTTGTGTGTGTGTCATTTGAGTTTCAGAGGCTAGTTTTATGCTTCCAAAATGATGTCAAACCATTTTTCCTTTGATTCTTTGAAACATAGCATTGCCCATATCATTTGATCATGCTTGTACCATTAGGCTACTCAATTTGTTTCAAGACTAGTTACCTTACACCAAAAACCATTGTTTTAAACCATGTCATATATACCATTTATGTCTTTGTATTGTGCGATCATGTTATCCAATCTTGTCTATCTTATTTGGTAAACACCTAGTTTTCATTGTTGAGTTTTCAATTATCCTTATCAAGTTTGGATTCAAACATTGATTGATTTCTATTTAGGCCTTAATTTATGGGGCTGATACACATATATTTCTCTTTTGGGTTGCATAACTTTGGTTAATTGATTACCCAAATTTGAAAACTATTGATGGTTTGTTTGCTTAATGCCTATCTTCATCATAGTTTGTGTTTTTATTTGGGATAACATAGCCTTTCTCCAAAATCCTTTTGCCTATACCTTATGCCTTATGCCAACTGATCTTGTTTATGGTTGATTATGTGTTTCAAGCTATGTCAAATTTGTTTCCAAACTTGTTAGATTAAATCAAATCACATCAGCCTTTATTTCAAGTCTAGATTTTGACATTGTTTGGCCAAAATTCCTTGCACACCCCTATTTATTTGATCCTATATTTTGACTCCACGTTTGGACAAAAGACCTAGCAACTCAACTTTTCACTTTCTTAGTTTAGACCTTGTTGGGAACACTTAGACATAGACATTTAACATGAAGGTTTTTATTTAGATGCTTGACCTTTTATGCATATGACATTTGATATTTGACATTTTATGTTAGGTTGTTTACGCCAAGTCTTAGCATAAATCATTTTGGAGATATAGCTCCACCTTTGAGCAAGTTAGACCAAGTTTGAACCATTTATCATCTAGACATAATTTTTTAGAGTTTCTAAAACTCTAAGACTTTTTGTTTCAAATCTTTCATTATTTATGCGGATATGTCTAGTTACACTTATGGTTGATTCATGTACAATTCAACTTATAATATAATGGCCACACAAAATCCCACTAGGAACCCCTATAAAGAAAAATTTTCTAAGGAGTTTTATTATTCTCCCTACAATACTCCATATGGAGAACATAGTCAAAATCCATGAAATCCAAATCAAGACTTGTATTTGTATGAAGACACTTATGAGGACTTTAAATATCCAACTATAGATAATTTTATTTGAGATATGGATCCATACACTCTTTGTAATAATTAGTACATGGAGAACAGTCCAGAATTAGCTTATGAACCAACTCATACCTGGGATGATATGGTTTATGAGGAAGACCTAGATGCTTTGGCTTGTGTAAGTAATTAGGATCCACCACATCATACCATTTATATTACAAGACTACAATGTCATATAACTCCCATATCAAGACCTCATCATTTTATTTTTGTGAGCAATCAAGTTCTATAATGCTAAACCATTTCTATACCAAGGCCTAGTCCTTTGGCTTGTGTGAGCAATCAAGCTCCAAACTGCCCTATCATAACCATCTCAAGACTTCATCCTATGGCTCATCCAAGAAATCATACTCCCCAAGGCCCTACCATTATCCAAGCACAATTCATTCCTCATCTGGTACCAATCCCATCCAATCCTCAACCCATCCAATCATTTGAAGATGAAGTTGTGTTTAAAACTAGTATTTTCTAACTAATTGGAAACTAAATCCAAGAAAACCAACCAATCCAAGATTTTTTTATTAAGACAACTGCTTGTGATAGTTTAACCTATGATGAATCACATATTGATCCTATCCTAGTTATTAAGGAGTCTCACACTGATGAGCTAGTCTTTGTTGAGTCACTTCTTAATGATTATAACCACCTTTGGGCAAGTTATTACCTCAACCATGTGCCTATTTTTCAAGAGACTCCTATTGAAAAGCTAGTCTCTGAGGAGTTGTCTCTTGACCTTCTTCCCTTCCTAGAGGAGTCTCACATTGATAAACTAGTTTTTTTTTAGGCCATTATGCCATCACAGGTCATTACTTGTCCAAAACCAAATATTCAACAAGACATGATTGTAACAGAGAACGCATTAGATCAAGAATCAGAGTTAGAATCAAGTTTTACTCTTGGACTAACATCATATTTATCATCAAAATTTGAATCTAAATCAACATCAGTCTCAAAATCAAATTCAAAGTCCCTTGAGTTAAAATCAGATTTAGAAAAAGAATATGTTTTTGGCTATTACAATATTGGTTACGCATGCCTCGTAGATCAATTTGAATACATTTGTGATCCTTCTATAGTTTTTGAGGATGATTAATTTAGCTTCAACACAAGTTATCTTAGTATCTTATACTTGGATTATGCAGCCTCTCCCCATTCCATTACCATTCCATGGACCATTACCATAAACCAAAATAGCCATATCATTCACATTCCATCTCCCACAAGTGTTGATTGGGATCAACATATTCACACTTTGTTAAACTACATCCATGATGACATAGCAATTGAATAAGAGAAAGAAGGCCAATACCACATTAATATAGCAAAAGAACACTCTCCTAGTGAAACTTTTCAAAGGTGCTAGGGGATAATCAAAGTTAGAACTTAGCATTTTCTAATGAATTTTTTTCAAAAGTGCTGAAATAAAATCAAAGTCAAAAGTTCACATTACTTAGTGAAACCTTCTTGAAGGTGCTACAAGACAATCAAGACAATTTCATTAGTGAAAACCTTTTTGAGGCACTAATAATTGAGCACAAAAGTTTTTCACTACTTAATGAAGACAAAATCAAAGATCAAATCAAAATAACTTCCAATCTATAGCCTAATTAGATGGTAGCTACTCTCAATATCAAAAAAAAAATAATATAGTGGCTCTCTCAAGCTAACAAGTCTTTGGCCTTACCACAACCAAAGCTATGTTAAATATGGCATCAACAACATTACATGTGACTAAAAGTCCTGATATTCATTTGTTTCCCCACCGTTACCCTTTCCATTATCATCAACCATTTCTTTTCAAAATCAAACTAACCATCCATTATTTTTCCTTATTTACCATCCGTGGTTGTACTTTCCTTTGTAGAGGCTTCAAAGATACCTTATCTTGACATTTGAAGGAATTAGAATCAATGACCATTGAAGATCAAAAAAGCATTTTTGACAACCAGATTTGTATCAAGTTCTTGACAAAGCAACTATTCAGATGAGTTGTGGCCTAGAAATTAACATTATCAAGTATTTTGTTTGTATCATTTGTTTATTAGTATATTCATCCCCCATCAAAAGGAACAATAGAATCAAAAACCACACTCAGGCCAAAAACATGTACCATACCATTTCACATTCCATTGCCATTATTATATATGCCTATTTACCATTATTGTAGATCCTAGCCATTTACCCCATCACTTGGGGGGAACCCTCTTTCCATTTTATCTAATTTATCAAACCATCATTATCCTAAAGCAATTCCATTCCTATCTAGACCAAAGCTAACATTTACTCATCCTACCCAATCTTGTTTTGATCTTGGTTACTTTGGTTCTTACCACACCTTTTGTGGGGAGATTATAATTAGGTTTCAACAATAAATTCAATCTATGTTTCAATAATAGTCTATGAAAGTAGTGTGATAGTTGATCTAGCAAGGTATCTTTCATTTTTCATCTTGTATCAGGTTTGTTTATGTGAGTCTGATTATAACCGCCTATGGGAAAATCAATATTTCACTAGTCTTGTTACTAAATATAACCACCTATGGGAAAATTAGTACCATTGACCTATGCAATTATATCCTAGTTATAACTACCTATGAGAAAACTAGGGGAAACATTTATTTATCATGCATTTTCACATCACTTTGGCATCATTATTTTCATTTGACTAGCCATTTTCGGATTTGAGAACTTGTTGGGACTTGGCTGGTTTTTTCTGTCTTTTATGTGGATGGAATTACTATGACTTGAGGTCATTTTAAGACTATGTGGGTCATCTTAAATTCATTTTGAGGTCACCTCAATCCCACTTTCTATATGCTCTCACTTTTTTGTGAACAACCTAAGCCAAATGCTCTCACCATTTTGTGAGCAAGTCTCTTGTCGTTCTTGATCGAGTTAAGATACCTCAAAATTCTAAAAACAATCATAAAATTTCAAAAAATCCAAAAATATTTGTCCTATCTAAGCCTAGTTAGTTATCCTTGATACACCTTAGTGGGGCATTATCATTGTTAGGATGCTTTCTTTTTATTTTGTTTTTAGGATTTCTATTTGTTTGTTTATTTCAAGTTATTTGTTTATTTATTTGATTGCCTATTTGTTTACTTTCAGCACTATTTCCTCGACTTAGTCTATATATGTTCATTGGTTGATTCCTTGAGTACATTATTCTTGAGTCTATCCATATTCATATGTCAATATTATCATCATGGTTTTTATCATTGGTGTATTATTTTTGAGTGTTTATTGGATATCAAGAGTCAATCCTTATGCATATTTTGGCCAAGTCTTCATGGTGTTCTATCATGAAGCCTACCATCACATGATATAAAAAAATTAGTTTTAGAAAGGTCTGTATTCAATTGAGCTATAGAAGTTTCTCTTTGGCACCTTGGAAAATCCTTCCATTCCACCCTTGATCAAATTAACCCATTGGTCATTCTAGTTGTATCATTGCTAATAAGGATGAGCATCTCCTCATTGGTAGGAATAAATGAATCATTTCTAATGATCAATCTTATTCTTATATCCATCTCTTTCATCAATTTGCACCCACTCCACTTTAATTTGTATTATAGGTTATATCCTTGAGTTATGCTTGCTAATCAACCCTAAATGGGGCACCATCAGTTTTAGCCATTCTAGGTCTACTTAATGATTATAACTACATATGGGAAAATCATTATTTTGAATTTTATTCATGATTATAATTGTCTTTGGGAAAATCAACATCCTTTTTACATCAATGCATGTAATCATTTTCTTATTTGGATTAATCTCAACCATGAATTAATTCTGCCTTTCTTCTTGTTTCTTTTCGAGGGATCATCCATCAATAAATGTAATGGCCACTCCCTTGAGGGGGCATTATTATAGGATTTATAAAACCATTTAGAGATTTGTTCTTTAATCATCATCATATTTTTGGCATACAAGCCATCTCTCATTATTTGAGATGACATTTCTTTGCCTACAGTTTTCAACATCTTCCCAAATAGGGGCAAACTATACACACCTAAAACTGGCCACTGATAACCTCTAACTAGTTTTTTGTCCAATTTCCACTTAAAATGGATAATTTGTCCTAAAAACACTAAAATGCATTAAATGAGTTGAAATTGACATATTCAAGTCTCAATTTTGGCCAAGGTATCACTAAATGGGGCAATGCAATTTATGGGTTAGCCAAATTTGATTAGATCATTTCGAGTTAAAATGCTAATTTTTCACCTAGGTGCTCTGGATTTCTCTTTATTATCAAATCTTCTATAAAAGACACATGCTTTTATTATTTACTATTATAACATCCTAAATAGGATAATGATTCTAATGCATCTGACATTAATTTCCAATTCTAATCCATTTGAATTTTGGACCAATAACAAGGCATTATGATCAATTTAGGTAATTTATGTACAAAGTGATTAATCATGCTTAAGATATAATTAAACCAAATCAAGGCCTAATCAATATTTCCATAAAAAAAATTGAATACTTATTTTTGGAAATGAATATTGAATATCTACATCATTAGGTGACCTCATTTCTTAGGAAGACATCCCTAGGCCATAAATGCCACAAATATAAGGATTCATGCTCTCCATGCCTCATCAATTCCTTCTATGATGTCCTCCATGCCTCTTAATCTCCCCATCTTCCAATGTCATGATGAGGATAATTATAAACTTAATTCCAAAAATTGAATTAATCCTCAACCACACATCTCAATCTCAAAATGGATGGTTCAGGTTGATTCTAAACATTCTCAAAAATCTATAAATAGGAGGCCTTACCACATGAATTTTAACACATGATTATGCAAAGTTATAATTTAGAATTGAATAAAAAGTTTTGAGAAATTAGTGTTACCATGACAATTTGATTCAAACCCAAGCCAAGCCACAAGCCAAAGGTGCCAAGGAGAGATGGAGGTAGCCAAGATTCCATTGCCAAGGACTTCATGAGCATAAAACAAGCAAGCCACTACAAATAACATTTTAGAGCATCCAAGGAAGGTAAAAGAGGATTTATTTTACATTTTATTTGTGTGTTTCATTCATGTTTGTTAACTAAGCTCTCCCTAGTGTCTAGGCCTAGAGATGTAATGCTAGTTAGCATGTTTCTTTCATGTTGTTTTCATTTCGAAACTAAACCCATACTAACCATCCTCTTTTGAGTCAAATTCATAGATCACATGTGCCTAAGAGAAATTGAAGAGAAATTCCTAACAAAAGACCCTGACATAATCCAATTGTTCAAGTTGTTGCCTACTATCCTAGAAGATGGTTCGACCCTTCTAGTCGAAGATACAATAGAGGTAAATATCAAGAATTCATCATACCTAAAATGGATAAAATTAGGTGCATCCCTCATTAAGGAGGAAAATTAAGTCTTTACATCTTTGTTGAGAGAATTTGTAGATATCCTTGCATGGGTCTATTCTGACATGCCAGGTTTGGACCCCACCTTGGTTCTACACCACTTTGTGGTTAATCCTGATGCCAAAATGGTAAAATAAAAGCTATGTAAGATGTATCCTCACATTGATATATTGGTAAAGAAAGAGTTTGAAAAACTCTTAGAAGTAGGATATATCTAACCTATTGACTACTCATAATGGATCTCTAATGTGGTACCTATCAGTAAAAACCTTAATGGGATCAGAATTTGTATTGATTTTTGAGACATCAACAAAGCTTGTCTTAAAAATGATTTTCCATTACCTAATATCAACATGATCATTGACTCCATGATAGGTTATGAATGCTTTCACTCATGGATGTCTTTTCAGGATACAACCAGATCAAAATAGTACTAGAAGACCAACATAAAACATCATTCACCACTTCATGGGGAACATTTTGCTATAAATTAATGCCATTTGGCCTTAATAATGCTAGAGATACATATCAAAGGGTCATGAATATCATATTCCATGATATGATGCATGAAATTTTTGAAGACTATGTCGATGACATATTAGGAAAATCTAAAACTAGGGTTGACCATCCAACAGTGCTACATAAGATATTTGAAAGATTATAGGAGTATAAAGTCAGATTCAATCCAAATAAATGTGTGTGGTGTAACTTCAAAAAAAATACTTGGCTTCATCATGTCTCATAGAGGTATTGAAGTTGATCTGATTAAAGTCCATGCTATAATTAAGATGTCACCACCAACCAATTTAAAATAACTTTGTAGTTTGTAAGGTAAGATCCAATAAATTTGACACTTTATCTCTTAGTTATCAGACAAGTGCCATCCATTTACATAATTTTGAAACAAGGAGTTGCATTTCACTAGGATGATCACTGCCAAATACATTTTCAACAACTCAAAGACTATCTTGTTAATCCACCTATTTTATTACCTCTTATGCCAGGAAAGCCATTCTTGTTATACCTATTAGTTATCGACCATGCTCTGGGGGAAATCTTGGCTTAACATGATGATAATGAAAAAGAGCATGTTGTATACTATCTAATTTGTATCTTTGTTATATATGAACATAATTATGCACCTATTGAAAAATATTGTCTAGTCATGGTCTTTATAGCTCAAAAACTATGTTATTACATATTGAATAATAAGACTATGGTCATTTCAAAAGTAGATCCTCTCAAGTATCTACTATCTAAAATAGCTTTGTAAGGTAGAATGGCTAAATGGATCATGCTTCTCAATGAGTTTGACATAGAGTATGTCAATCAAAAAACAATCAAGGGACAAGTTCTTACAGATCAACTTGTTAAAGCACCTCTCATAGACACACAATTACTCACATTTCAATTTATTGATGAATCTATAATGATCATCATTGACACACCCCTTGAGGAGTATCCATATAAACCATATTTGATAGTTCATTTACTACACATGGATTAGGGTAAAGCATATTATTTATTACACCACAAGGGAATCTCATCCTTAAATCATTCAGAATCACCTTTCTTTGTACCAACAACATGGTCAATTATGAAGCACTTATTATAGGACTTTGACAAGTAGTGCATTGGAATATATCTCATCTCCAAGTTTATGGTGATTCTTAGTTAATCATTAATTAGGTCACAGATCATTTTTAGACCAAAGATGACAACTTGGTTCCATATAAAGCCATGGTCAACACTCTTAAGCAACAAATTGGCAAAATTTAGTTTGAACACATACCAAGGGCTAGTAATAAAACTGCAAATGCCATGTCTACTATTGGCTCTCTTATTCAACAAATAGATAAAGCTAGAGAGTATCATTTCCTCATCGAGAATTTGTCAAAACCAGCTCATGAACCTTCAACCATTGCAATGATTTATGATATTATTGGTCCTAATTCTATCTGGTATTTAAAACTTTATAACTAGCTTCATGACCAAGTTTTTCCACCTAACCTATCTCAAAATCAAACTAAATCTTTCATTCATCATTCCACTCATTATACTCTACTTGGATCCACCCTTTACCATCATAGTTTTGATGGAAATCTACTTAATTGTTTAACTTTAGCAGAGTCTACACTAGCATTAAGAAAAGTTCATGAAGGAATATGTGGTAATCATTATAGTAGGGAAATCCTATCCAAAAATCTTGTGTACTAGTTATCATTGGCCCATAATGGATGCAGATGTCACTACATATGTAAAAAAGTGTGACAAATGTCAATGGCATGTTAATCTGATTCATGACTCAACAAAAACTCTAAAACTGATGTTGACACCATGGCCATTTTCTAAATTGGGCCTTGACCTCACTGGGAAGATCAACCCCACTTCATATAATGACCATAAACATATCCTTACCACCACTAAGTATTCACTAAGTGGGTTAAAGCTATACCCCTCACTTATGTGACTAGAAAGCAAATTTCCAAATTCATCTTTAACCATCTAATTTGTTGCTACGATATCCCCTCTAACATTATAGATGATAATGGATGATCATTAAATAACAAGGATGTAAATCATCTATGTACTTAACATCACATAACATTTTTCTACAACATATTACCCTCAAGGTAATGGCCAAGTTAAGGCATGCAACAAAACCATTGTCAATATTCTCAAAGATATTATCAATGATGTCAGTTGTGAATGGCACCTATAGATATTTCCTACCCTTTAGGCATACCATACCAATCATCATACCCCCATAAGAGCCACTACATACTCACTTGTTTATGATACTAAAGCCATCCTTCCTATTGAGGTCGAATATCCTTCACGGCACATCTCTTTTAAGCATGTCTTGGATGATCATGACTATCAAGTAGCTCACCTACAAGAGCTAGGCCTACTTGATGAGAAACACACAACTATACTTAACAATCTTCTAGCATATCAAAACTAACTCAAAGGCCACTATAATAAGTGTGTTTAGTATCAAACATTTGAACTTGGTGATCTTATTTTTAAATAAAACTAAAAGAATACCATAAGTAAGAAGAAGCATAAAGATAAATTCAAACCAAACTAGATAAGGCCTTTCATCATTACTATAGATTATGGATTAGGAGCATATAGGATTGTCACACCAGATGGAGATGAACTTCCTGAGATGATTAATATTATTCATCTCAAGTGGTAATATGCTTGAGAACTAAGGTGTATTGTCTATAAGGACCATTTTAGTTATGCCATTTTATCACTATTCTTGTTTGTACAAATATCATCCTTATCCATCCCCTTAGTTATATCCACTTTCCACATCTGACCTATTGGCCTAGTGTGTTCCAAAGCCTAGCATGTTTGACCTTGGTTTTTACCATTTATTATACATTTTTACATCAAGGTATCTAATCAATTTAATCAGTTGGTTTAATTACTTTAGATAGAGATCATATTTTGAAATAGTGTGACAAAAGTTTTGGTAGTTGCATCCTTTATTTGTTATTCCTTTCTTACCACCAATCTCGATACTAATTTTAACCACCTTTGGGAAAATTAGTACCATTGATCTATGATATTGTGTCCTAGTTATAACCTCCTATGGATAAACTAAGGGCAACATTAAGCCTTGACATACGAACTTACCACTTCTTATGTCATATTATGCCTTTTTACTAATTGTACCTATTTTGTTTTAATTGACTACTACACTAGTAGAATTTGTCCAATGTAAGGGTAGAACTATAGTGACTCGAGGTCCTACTTTAGGACTATGTAGGTAGTGCTTGATACTTGTTGAGGTCAGCTCAGTCACCCTAAGCCATGCTCTCACCATTTTATGAACTTGAACCATTTAGTGTCTTATCATTCTCGATTAAGTCGAGACACTCCAAAATAATTCCAAAAACATTTGAAAAATCATTATAAAAAAAAACATTGACCACTTCTTTTCCTTAAGGATTCTTGGAACCCTTACTAAGTTACAAACAAATCACTTATCATTTAGTTTCCCCATCTTTTTTGGCTTTTTTCTCTCATGCACTTGTCATTTTTCAAGACCATTCCTCTTCTTCTCTCACATCCATTTTGTTTGTTTTCATCAATTATCACATTCTTCCCATTCCCTAGGAGAACTACATTTGGCCTAAAGTTTTTTTTATTGGATATTACATCCATGGAACTATGTAGGCAACATCCACTTGCCTAATTCATATGGAGACAACATGACCACCCCCTTTTTTTTCTTCTATTTCCCCCATTTTATTTGTTTGTTAAAGTTGTTAGATATTTTCTAAGGGCATTATTTGTATGGTTTATTTTAAGTGTTTCTTTGTTTATTTTTTTGTTGTTTTTTTTGTGTGCATGTATATTTGCTTTCAACACTATTGCCTTGATTCATTTTATGTGTGTTCATTAGGTGATTTCTTGCCCACAGCTATACTTAAATCTATTCATATTCATATGTTTACATTGTCATCATGGTTTCTATCATTGGTGCATTATTTTCTATTGAGTATTAGATTATGGGAGTTAGTCCTTATGAATATTTTGACCAAGTCATCATGATGTTATACCATGATGCCTACCAACATGTGATATAATAAACTTTAGCTTTAATAAGTTTATTCAACAATGGTGGCATCTCTTCGGCACTGACATCTTGATTCAATCCCAATCATATCCCAAATAGAGTAATTAACCACAAAAGAATTTCAACCTTTATTAGTTTAGATGAGCATCTCCCTACTAGTAGGTTGTTCCAATCCATCATTACCCTATATGTTATGTTATCATCATCCTTAACCAATTTTATCATGTTTTCGATAATCAGGGTCTAATGATTATATCCACCTATGGGCAAATCATTGCACACCATCCCACATACATTTCTCAATGATTATATCCACCTTTGGGAAAATCATTGTGTTATTACCACTTTAATTTTTATACCCATATAGGGGCATGTTGTTATCTTGTTAGTCTGTCCTAACTAGGGTATCTCCATCTTCTCAATGATTATAACCGTCTTTGGGCAAATCATTGTGTTATCATACCACATTACCACTAGCGGGGTAAAATACTTATAACCACTTTTGGGAAAACCATTGTATACCATCCCACTTGCATTCTCAGTGATTTTGAATACTTTTTCAATATCATTATGTTTTCACCCCCATCATCTTTCCTTTATTTACTCCCCTCATTTTACTTCATATCAAGGGACCATTTGTCGACCTGCTTGTGCCAACCATTCCCTCAAAGGGGAATCATATAATTAGTTTATCATCATTACAATTGCAGGCATATAGGAACTTTTCATTCTTTGTGAAGATGTTATTATATTTATATCTTTCAATGCCTTCCCAAACAGGGGCAAACTATAGACACCTAAAACTAGCCATCAATAACCTCCAACTAGGCTTTTGGCCAATTTCCACTTAAATTGCACAATTTGGCCTAAAAAAATTGAAATGAATTAAATGAGTTGAAATTGGCATATTCAAATGCTAATTTTAGCCAAGGTATTACTTAATGAGGTAATACAATTTATGGTCTAGCTAACTTTGATCAGATCATTTCGAGTCAAAATGTTGATTTTGTACTTAGGTGCTCTAGATTGCTCTTTCCTATCAAATATCTTTCATGAGACACATGTATTTTCTATTTAGTATTTTTAACATACTAAATGGGATAATATATCTAACACATCTAACATTGCCTTCTAATTCTAATCTAGTCAAATTTTAGACCAATAACAAGGCATTCTGATGAATTTGAGTAATTTGCGCACAAAGTGCTTATTCATGCTTAGAGCTAATTAATCCCAGTTAGAGCCTAATTATTAATTCCATAGAAACTTGTTGAATAATTTATTTTGGAAATGAATATTAAATATTTTCATCATCAGGTGGCCTCATTTCTTGTGAAGACATCCCTAGGATATAAATGCCACAAATATCAAGATTCATGCCTCCCATGCCTCATCAAATCCCTCCATGCCTCTTAATTGATCCTGTATCCCAAATATTGATGAGAATATTTATAAATTTTAATTATAAAATTAGATAAATCCTTAGCCACACATCTCAATCCTGAGATAGATGGTTCAGGTTGATTCTAGACATTTTCAAAAATATATAAATAGAGAGGCCATGGACATCATTTCTAAGCTATTTTGGTGCAAATTTACTATGCTCAAATATCTTCAAAAGTATTGATAATTAAAATTTATAATACACAAATAATTCAAAAAGCCATTGCAACTAGTGTTACCATGCCAAATTGATTCCAAGCCACAAGCCAAAGGTGCCAAGAAGAGATGGAGGTAGTCAATCTTCCATTGCCAAGGACTTCATGAGCACAAACTGAGCAAGCCACTACAAAAACCATTTTGGAGCATCCAAAGAAGGTAAAAGAGGATTTATTTTACATTTTAGTTGTGTGTTTTATTCATGTTTTTCAACTAAGCTCTCCCTAGTGTCTAGGCCTAGAGATGTTATGCTAGTTAATGTGTTTTTTTCATGTTGTTTTCATTTTGAAGATAACCCCATACTAACCATCCTCTCTTGAGTCAAATTCCTAGATGTTAATAGCCAATACAAAGGTAACTACTGAGGTGATGGGCATTGTGGCTTTTGTTCATTAGAGGTTATAAAAGGTAGATGTAATTACAGAGGCATTGAGGCTAGTTTTCATAGAACATGGTAGGCTCATCCAAGAGATACCAGATTTGTTTCAACCTATGATCCTAGAATTAGCTTAGATAGACCAAGACTACTTGGCTTGTGTATAGGTATAGACCAAAGAATAAATAGATAATAAGTAAAGACAAGAACAAGAACAACAAGCCATCCAACCACCACCTCTAGGCCCAATAGAAAATATTTTATTTCATCTTGTAAATTTAAATGAAGAATATTCCTTTGTATTTTAACATTTTAGCCACTTGGTTATATTTAGGTTCCTTTTTTGGGCCCATTTAAACTTTTATTAGGCATTTTTTAAGCCTATGAATAGGGGTTTCCCCCTCATTTGTAACTAAAAAATAATTTTTACCACAATTAATACAAGGAGCCAAAGAATTTGAGAGTTTCCTGTAGTGTTTTCTTGTGTGTGTTCTATGAATTATGATTCTCATGATTTTAGATGGCTAATAGTTTATTTTATAAAAGATAATTTGGTAATAACACACATTATATGCATCTATTAGATTAAGTTTAACACTAGCTGACTAATTTGATAGTATACTTGCTCTATTTTCTTCTCATTTACAATCAAATGTGTCATGCACTTTACAATGTGTGATTAATTTTAATGCAAAGTATGTTGTTAGACATATGAATTTCCTTCCTTTTAAGCTTCAACTACATTTATTTAGCTTTGAGCATTATGCTAGAATTGGTAGATTCTAGTTTCATGTGTTTTTGCCTCAAAATTTATTTGAATTGGTATCTTTCATCATGTTGAGCATAATTTTTTTTTTGCTACCCTAATCACTCTTGGATCCACCCATGAATCACTTTATCTCAATTCATGTTGTAAATATACATTATTAATTTACATTTTGGGTAACAATTGGTAAAGATTGAAACACTTTTACAAATATTAGTAAGAATAAGTGTCACTGCATAAACTTCTATTGTCCCTACAGTAGAGTCTTCTATCATAATTTCAAATTGGTTATCACATCTCTACTATTCATACTATTTCTATTAGTAGATGTGTAAACAACTCATGGCCCAAGTCTACTAGGACTTAAAATTGAGGTTCTTACTTTCCCCTTCTTCCCTAGTCATATAAGGAGCATAATAAGAACATCAACAAGCCCAATAAATCAGCCTTTAATAAAAACATCAAGTGTCTTTGAGACACCTATAGTCTTGGTCTCAAGTCAAAATATGATATAGTCATGGGTCTAGTAGTCTTAAGACTTTGTTTTAGGTTTGTGGAGGTTATTTGTACCATCAAATGCATGAAATATTGAGATGAATAACCTCAATAAATAGCTCAATAAGGATACGTGTGAGGTTAAAATAGGTCTAGAGAAACACAAATATACATCTATATCTAGCTTCAAGATAACTACTACAATCAAGTGGGTGAACCATGCTTAATGGAGACTTCAAGGGTATAGAATTTCAAGTAGGGTAATGATATTTTTAACATATCATCATATAAATATCAACTCATGGGTACTTTATGTATTGTCAAAACTCCCAAAGCATCTGTATACCCTATCGTAGTCAATATAAATGACATCAAATCATGTACAATGGTCTATTTAGGAGAGGTTTGTTTTCATAATGAAAGAATGGTGAACATTTGAAGAAGATAAAAATATAAAAGGAATGCATTAAAATTTGGACTTTATGGAGATGTCAAGCATCTAAACTTAGTTAAATATTCAATTCCATGAAATCTTCACCTATAGTTGCTTAAGGGACTCAAAAAATATGTTGATAGTTAAGACATTAAAGCAATAAGGTCTTACATATTTTCAAAGTTCGTAGGGTTTTGTTATGTTTGAAGAATCATTTTAGTTTATTCCTTAAATTTTAATCCTAACATCTAATAGGTTTAGTAATTTATCCCAAATTTACATATTCAGAGGAGCTATCCTCAAAACTAGAGGTTTGGTATATATACAGGCATACCACAGTGTTAGATCATTCTAATGTTACTCAAGATATGAATCAGATTTGAGCAGTCTGATTTCAACAAGGTGCTATCTAGGTTGTTAATAGAAATCAAAGGAGATTTTTTTGTCTTTGTTATTACAAGGGAACTTTATTTTATTCCCTACCTTACTACCTCATTTTGAACATTTTTAACATGAATCACTTTAGATTAATGCTCATTATGTATATCCATTTGTTTGTTTAAGAGTTTGGGCTTATATTGGCAAATACAAATCAATTTAATTCATAATAAATTTAGGTAAATTGTGTCACTACCATCTTCTTATTGTCCCTATAACATGGTCTACTTACAAACTAAAAGGTGGTAAGTTATAACCACATAATCTCTCCAAAAAAATTGAATGAAGTCCCAAGGTTTTCCATGACATATACTATAATATGAGAAATGTTATTCTATTATTCACATTTCATCCTTGACATATACACACATCAATAGTCTGGAGAGACCTAAGGATAAATTAGAATATTCTCAACCTATTATTTCTTCTCATGCACTTTTAGGTATTATTAATCCTCCAAATTTCAAAGTGGTCAATCTCATCAATAAATAGAAGTCAACTATATTTATTTACTCTAGGAGTACACACAAATTCAACAACATTAAGTTGGCTACTCAATTAAACTATTTCATTTACATAGCTCTAGAATTTCAAATCCTAATTACAAGTGGGGGTATAGTCAATCGTTCCCATAAATGACATAGTATAAAGCTATGGGATATTACCTACTATATTCTCTTATGTTTTCTATTAACATGGATGGGGATAACATTTTTTTGGATTGTAATGGCTTACCACTTAATGCACAATTGAGATGAATTTTGAGTAACTATTCATGTTCATTCATTTAAAAGGAAAAACATTTGAACTACATGGTTTATTGGCTAAATATATGCAATTTATTAGTGTCACCCGATGATGAAGATTAAAAAAGGTGCAAACTAATTATTGTGCAACTATTTTCCATAGAATTTAAACCAAACAAGGAGTCTACCCATATTGAATTAAAAAAGGAGTCTACCCATTTTTGTCTTATACACTCACTTGAATCCTTTGACCTCTTTTACCTTTGTATTGGGCTTTACAATAGGGCTCACTACTGCTTAGGCGAACCTAGGGTCTCCCTAAGATTGACACACATTCTTAAAAATTGTACTATTTTTTATTAAAATTGATTGAAGTATATACAAACTAAGTATTTATAATTATATTTATTACATTATTTTATAAAATTTTAGTGTTACAATTTGAAAACCATATTTACCTGAACAATAGTCATGTTCACACTCCTTTAGTAGAAGGATCACTGACCTGACATCTGGGTATGCTCCAACATGGCCAAAAATATTACAATAATCTAGGTAGACTATTTGAATCTTAACAATTTCATAACATAAAGTGCTAAATAATAAATAAAAGGGCCAAGTTGACATAAATAAATCACACATTTTAGATAGAGTAAAAATATATATTAAACACTATTAAGGTTAAATACTCAAAAATAAAGATCTACAAAATGACAGTAACAAATATGGTATATGCTTCGAACACCTTACAACCTACTCTATTTTGATATATCAACGCTATATAGTTTATGTTTAGAAAAAAATTAGGAATATGTAGGAATAGGAATAAAACTAGTCAGACATGTTTGGTAGTTTTTGTTCCTCTTAAAAAGTGTAAAAATTATATGGACCCCATTTTGCAAATTAAATATGAATTTCAAATTCGTTGGGGACTCCCACCTAATTTTGAATGTAAATGTACCTTGGGATTAGTCATGTCAAATTGAAGGTAAGTGATATATTTAATATGTTAAAATGATATTTATATATATTATATTAATATATATAATATTTATTTAAAAGATATACTAAAAATATATATTATATAATGTAATATAATATTAAAATATTATATATTTTAATAATAATATTATTATTATATAATATATATGTTAATATAGTTTATAAATCAAATTACTACTATATTACACACACACACACACACACACACACACACACACACACACACACACACACACACACACACACACACACACACACACACACACACACACACACACACACACACACACACACACACACACACACACACACACACACACACACACACACACACAAACACACACACTATCAATTATAATTTTAAACTCTTTCTCTTTACATAACACCTCTCACCAATACATATATACATACATTATATATCATGATGTGTGTGTGTGTGTGTGTGTGTGTGTGTGTGTGTGTGTGTGTGTGTGTGTGTGTGTGTGTGTGTGTGTGTGTGTGTGTGTGTGTGTGTGTGTGTGTGTGTGTGTGTGTGTGTGTGTGTGTGTGTGTGTGTGTGTGTGTGTGTGTGTGTGTGTGTGTGTGTGTGTGTGTGTGTGTGTGTGTGTGTGTGCGTGTGTGTGTGTGTACACACACACACATATCATGACATGTAATGTATGTATATATGTACTGGTGAGAGGGGATATGTAAAGAGAAAGAGTGTAAAATTATAATTAATAGTTAAACCTAGTAATTCCAAACCCTTGACAATGTCAAAATATTAAATTTCATCTTTAAAAATAATTGTGGGTGCAGATCGATTGAGATTTGAATCACCATACAATGATTTAGTCTATGATGGATTTAATTCTACATGTAAATAGATATCCTCTTAGCATGTAATCTCTATGTCAAAATTTCAACTCCCTTGGTTTTCATTAGAGTGCATTTATATTCACTGGATAAGGAGCTCAGTTGTGGCTGATCATGTTTATTCTTGGTGATTACAATGGAGAAATTGTTTTGGTTACAATGGTACTAAGAAAATTAAAAGAGACCAAGAAGAATTTTAGTTTTAGAAATTGGATAAAAAATTGAAGTGGAAATATATGTTCCAAAGACACCATCTATTCCATATATGCATACTATGCCTAGTGATGATGCATTCTCAAGTATACCACCATGCTCTTGTTTCTCCTAAAGATACTATTAATATTACATGTTCAAAAAATGTGGATGAAATTCCACTTAATATTATTCAAGAGCCTATTTATAATTCATTACCATCAATTCCAAAGCTCCATGATGATAATTTTACTTCTATCTCCATATTTGAACTTTTGTAATTTTCATTATAATATGGTATTGCATCAGATTATTGAACATTTTCTAATTCTTATGATCCCCTAGATGTGATCCAAAACCCATGGTAGGAGACCCATCAAGTGTAATTTTTTGGGACTCATATAACTCCTAAAGCTTATATCATAAGAAAAAGCATCTGTTAGTAGAATGCATACGACCCTAGTGGAAATCACAATATCTATTCACATCATATTAATATCCCTATGGAAGAGGTTTACTCATATCAACCACTAATAATTCCTTAGTTTAGGGAGAGATATGATTTGACATTCGACCAACTTCTTATTAAGAAGCACCAAAGGCTTTGTGAATCTAGTATTTTTTTATGTGGTGAATTCTGTAATATAGCTCGATGTGATTCTTCCATGTTCATTATTTGATTCATATCACATTTCGGTTCATTTGGATTAAATTTGTAATATGGATTGATTTTAAATTTGTATTGGATGAGGCCAATGTAGTGGGCACATACTTTAATCACTTTTTTAATACAATGAGTTTCATTTCTTGGTCATGCTCAAGGTCACCCTTCATGTTTCTCATGAGTAAGAAATTTTAGTGCCACAAAGTGTGGTGGCAAGTGTTGAAATGATACCTCTAATGCGAAAGGGTTATGAAAGACATATTATGAATCAAGTGGGCCATATTTGGATGCCTTTTAGGTGTTTTTCTCAGTGAGATAATTTTTTTTGTCCAATGCTTTAATCATTTGTAATGAGGATTATGAAAAAAACCCACCTTGGTTCAAAGTATTCATTAAAGTTGACATCAAGGGGGATGAATATGTATTCCCACTCAATGTACACTAAATGTTTGATGTGATTAATGGACATGAAATAGGAACATCCGCCTTATTAGTCTCTATCATATTTGATACCTGACCATGTTAGATGTCTATTATGTTATTAAATTATTTAAATTAATTGATTGAGTCACAAGTATAAATTCAAGAAAGGTGACTCACTATCACAAGGATTTTAATTGGTGAATTTTATCTCAAATTTATTCCTTGGGGGATAAAAATTAAGGATTAAAATCCCTATTAGACAATTTCATGTTGTAAATTAACAAATATAAATAAACTTTTTTAACAAGAATAATTATAATAAAGGTAGCATCCTTGCTATGACACTTAGTGTCATCTATACTAAAGTTACACATGCTGGTTAAATCCATCATGTCTTCACATATATGGTTTTTCACCTTGAAGGTCCAAATCATGGCATTTCAATCTCACATTCATTTAAAGGCAAGGTAACATAATTATGATTAGAAGGCTTTGGAGGGCATCCCTCATATCATAAGCTCTAGCTATTTTTCCAATGTCTAAAACCCTTGACCCGCTCCATATAACCTTGTAAATCTTGTCAACATGGGTAGTGATAAAGACTAAATGGAGCCAATATCCTGAAAAGAGGTTCTTGAAAATAAAAAGGTGTGTAAAAATCTCAATAAAGGTGGGCTGATAGAGTATATGGATAATATTTTTGAGCATAATCCTCTAGTTGTAAGATATTTCCTTACTACTTGGTTGAAAAGGAAGGTTTCCATGAGGGGGATTTACATTAATTTTATTGAGGAGTTTATAGGAGAATTCATGAGCATGGCTTTCACAAGTGCAAAATAATACAAGGATCAATCAAAGAAACAAGAGGTGATACAATGATTTTTTTAAACCAATGAATTTGTGCAAATGGAGAAAAAGCGATTTCCCCACACTGACTTGACCAATTATTGGCCCAAAGTCTGCTTACAATTCATGAGGTACATGAACATAAAAGGTAAGTACACCTTGATGTTTTCACTCTATTTCATGTTGCTCAATCATTTCATCAGTTTTAAGATAAGCATTCCCTTTTTTCTCCTAAAATCCTTGGAAATCATAGTCCTCCTCTACCAAGTTAGTGCACCTAATCCAATCTTACATCAAGGCCTTAGATTTCTAGTGATGAAACATGGTCATACCCTACTTAGCAAAAAATTCCCCTTGAAGGATCCTCCTTTGAGGAAGACTCCCTAGAGGGCCCCCTAGAGGGGGATCCATCTATGAGCTCCCTCCCCACCACTGAACTTTCTCTTTGTAATAACTTTCCCCATTCCCCTTCAGATGACCTTATCTTGAAAATGATTTTCATCCATAAACCTAAACCCATCACCTCATCTCTCTCTCCACCTATGATAAGAAAGGTAAGGCCATTGTAACAAAGGAGCAAGAGAAAAACAAATTAATGTTGCAAAATTTCAACAAAAAGTCCATCAAGTGAGTTTTGGTTTGGTAAAACTAATCCAAGATTAGAATGAGCTTCATCAGAAAATGGAGGCCATGACCAATGTGTTGGTGAAGTATTCCCTAACACCTCCCCTTTTCATAGTTCTTAAATCCCATAAGGACCCCAAATCTCCCCCTAGGGTCCCCCAAGAAGGTCCCCCCTAATCATCCCTTCCCCTAGGTGAAAGCAAGAAATGCTTGAGGATGATTTTCCCTTGTGAACAAGCTAAGGGTCTTGAGAATCAGACCAGAGCCAAAAATTCAAAAGACAAGACCAACTTCTCACCAAAGGAAAATTCTACTACAAAGGATACCCAGGAGGGTCCCCCTAATTAACATGTTTTCTGTGTCTAATCTTGTTTATATTATTTAGACTTTTTCTTTTTATTCATTTCGGCCATGTCAGGCTTGGTTAAAACTCTTTATTTCACTTTTGTGGTTTTGGGTCCCTATAAAAACCAAGTTTACCTTATCGAATAGAAATATAATAATTATAATAAATGATAAAAAATTGTAATTATATTTATATATAAAAAGCATGTTTATTATTTATTTTTTATCATGTTTAAATATTTTTACTGAATAATTTATGTTTAAATGTTTTTCTAGAGTGGTTAGTTTTTTCCTCCTCATAAAATGAAATGTTTTTGAATGCAATGTTATTTTACTAAAAAAAATTATTCATATTCAAGTGGTGGTAAATAGAAGAAGTAAATCCATACTAATAAAAAGATTTAAACACTATCACAATTCCATTACAAATATTTTGACTTTTTTTTACAAGTCTATACCTCTCTGAATCTAGATAAGGTTTTATAGATCCTCCAACCATAAGAATAATTGAAATCCCTTTCTATTTACCAAAATGAACGATGCCAATTTTTGTATACAATTCCACCTGTAAATCAATTTTAATGACTTGGCATGCATGTTAAGAGTTGTTTATAAATTTCACTTGAACTATAATCAAATATTCAAAAACACATTTCATACTTAATATAATTTTGACTAGTTCATGGACCCCTAATATTTAATAGATTTTGGACTTATCAACAGTCTAACTTTTTGAAAACTATCAGAAATGAATTATACTGTATCAAGATTGAATTGGACTGTATTGAGATTAATTTAGACTTATTACAAATAAATCACATCTATCTAATGTATTTGTGATAAGTCTAATTTACTTGAAATTATCATAAATAATTTTTAGTTAAAAACTATCATAAATAAATTGGACTTCATCAAGAATCACTTGGACTTATTACAAATAAATCATATCTATATTACATATTTATAATAAGTCCAAATTATGTAGCCATTCAAATTGGTCACAAACCATGCATTTATAGATTATAAGTCTTGGTGGTTTATATCTTAAGGAAAAATAATTCATACATCAATCAAGTGCTCGATTACTATGTGATTTAAAGCACCTAGGTTGATTAGGATGCCGCATGTCATTAGTTAATTAGATCATGAACTATCTATTTAATTTGATTCAAGTGATATCCTCATGACCTTCGAAGTTTATCTTGTATTTATATACCTACCACATGTCGATCATGGTGTTATATTATTATATTATTAATATAATCTCCCACATAGTTGAGTTCCCAAGATTTTGATATGTGTTATAATCTCAAGTGCTTGCATTATTCGAGACTTTTGTTTGGACCAGTCAGCCTTCCACATATCTGAGTCACCAAGATTATTCCATGTGGCACAATCTTGGGTGCTTATATGGAGTGTAATTTGAAAAACTAAAAATCCAAATAATATTTATCGATACGCAAATTCTGAAGAACAAATCTTGACATACAAGTGGGACATTACTAGGCATAAATATTGAAGACCTTTTCACTTATATGAGAATGATGAAGTGTATTTTTCAAAATACAACATCTAAAGTATAAATTCTCAGATGTACAAATTATGAATACCATTTTTTGAATACCATTTTGAAGGATGCAAAAATGTGAAGTGGATGTTCCAATAGTCAAATGCTATTTAATAGTTGCATATTATTGAAATACTAAATTATCATAGTATAAAATGTAAAACTCAAATGCTAAAGTGTATTTTCCAAGACCCAAAATGAGAAGTTCCACTAGAAATAAATATAAATAAATAAAACAATAAAACATTATACATTCTCTAAAAATGGACTAAATTTGAAAATAAACATTCATATTTCTCATTCTAAAATTAAGGAAACACTATTTTAACATTCCCAATCCTTTCATCACTATTTTTTTTAGTGCCTATTGGGATGATGCATTCAAATTTTCTATTACAATGCCTTTAAAAAATTAGTGAGAACAAGTGTATGACCTCTCCAATTTTTATTTGGTTTTCAAGCATAGATGAAACTATCTGAGTATGGATGGTAAACATGTGTTAGTTGGGTTTGGCTTCCATTTCTTGTCGAAGTAGTCTGAATAAATTTTTGCTTCTTCTACATATTTTTTCCGTACATGAACTGGGATGAACCAAGCTACATTGACCCTTCATTATATATCCCCATTTATTTTTAGTATCTCAATATTGACTTTATCTCTAGAAATATATAGTGTGTAGTCCACTCCTATAGAATCATCATGTCTAAAAAATAACATATCTTTAATTTGCATATCTCAAGCTAGATCAAATAAATTTTTTGTTCTCTTACTTCTTGGACCAACATATGTATCTTTAGATTCCATTCCAAAATCAAGGGTCCTATCATGAACCATTTTGTGCAGATCTTTATGCAGGGGTATGTCATGGTGAGTTCTAGGCCAAAAATCTCCTATACAATCAACATCAGAAGGGAACATATCTTCTTTCATTATGTCATGGTTATTTTGGAATTAGTATGCTAGATCCTTCCACTTACTATCTACAGCCAAATCAAATTCATCAAATTGTTGAACATACTTATTCAATTTTTATTTAATTTATTTTTCATTCTTTTTTCTATTTCTATCTGATACTTTTACAACAACGGAATCTTTAGACATTTATTTATTTTTAGGGTCTTTGAAATATATATTTTTAGATTACCTTCTGGAATGTTTGGCTCACCGTTTTCTTTTATTCCCCATAATGTAATCGAGGGGGACCAATTTCTATCTCTTAAAGATTTTTTGCAATGTATAATAGGATAACCTTGCTCCATGAATAGAAGAAAGTATTGTCCTTTAGTCAAGCCTAATATTTCATTTCTTTCCTTCAGTTGGTTACTATTAACTTATTCTTTGAAATCTACTACCTCCCTAATTAAATATGGCATGAAGTTTTTTGTATTTTGACACGTCCTATAAGTATCCATTATCTCTACCACACTCCATACATATTTCCTCTTTATGTATTCAAAGATGTTTCTAAATGTGTCATCGATGTCCTCATGGGTATGTTTTATAGGGAGAAATCTAACCTTGACATTGAGGAAAACACCTTTTTATACAAGGAGAGATAAATATTGCAACACATACCTATTAAAAAAACATGATTTTGTGAATTTATAAATGTAACATTAGTTCCATATATGGTTTGACATTTTTAAAACATAATTATGGATGGAAATACCTATTCTTATTATCCCCACAACAATTGTCTAGTTGAAGGTATCACCAAGAAGGAAGTTTATTTAAGGCACTAATTGATTTTGATTCTTCTCTATATTTCTTGCATTCAAGGTAGTAGTTATTAGACAAAAGTGCATCATACAATGGATATTTTGAATTTCTAGGTTTATCTAGTAAAGATCCATAAGTATATGACATTGTTGTTTCTATATCCCTGAATCACTTGTTTAATGAGGTGATACTAAAGTTAGACCCTCCAAGAATGTATGATAAAAATAAATGCCCATATCCACCTACACCATGACCATGTTTTATAATCCCTACCATTCACAACTCTAATATTCTATTAGTAACTGCTTTGATTTTTGTCAATGTCCTTAACACAAATGCTTTTTGACAATCCACCTTATCATGAGTGACACTGAGGCATTCTTCAAGGTATTGCTCTGACAGGATTTTATATGTGTAATACATTTGTCTTTTAGAAAGTATTTGATCTAAGTGAATCATAAATTCTTGAATGATACATTGTTCCTAATCTCTATAGAGGGACCTAGTGCATTTTTTTTGAGTAAAAAAGATGCATGTTTTATACCTAGTGATGTCATCAAACATGGCAATGGTCACATCAAGAAAATTATTTCTCTACATGTTATTAAAATTTGGCTGGGATATTGGCTCATATTCCATATCTGCTATTTATGCATTGATGTGGTGCCTCATTAATTCTTGAGTGAAAGAAGCTAGAATATGTTGAACATTTTCTCATGAGTCATCTGTATCTACTTGGCATGTTAGTCATGGAGAAACATCTAAAAAATTATCCACTAATTGGTCCAATAAATCTTTAGCTACCATTGTCTTCTTATATGGTTTTGTCAAAATCTCCTTACATGGAGTGTATTTCATTCCCCATATTTGTGATAATTTTTAATGTCAAAAAGATACTTCTCTTTAGTCCATATATTTTAATTCAAGCTTCCAAATAGATATTTATACCCTAAAAATTAATGCTAGGTTTGTTTTTATTTTTATTAAACAAACTGACAGAAAGGGCATCCAAGACATGTTGCCTCCTATCTATTGTGGTGGAATCAAGCAACTTTATCTATACAAATTTTAGAATCTCAAATGATAATCCTAACTGAAAACATTTTTTGGTGTAACATTTATCTACACACATTCTTAAAATCTTACTATCTATGCTTTCATCAAACTCCACTTGGTCGAATGAAGTGTTTGGATGACCTTTTTTTAGCCCGAGTATTTCTAGGCATGAGCTAATTTTTGTGGATGCCTTTGTGCTAGGAATGTCAAGCAAGGTGTGAATTCATTATCCACTATGTCCCAAACATTTATAATTTATTTCTCCTTTGGTGTCATGTATTGTAAATTGATTACTCTACAAGTCTCAGTGTCCACTATTTTATTGGAAGGCCATCTAATGATAGATGTTTTAGTTACCTTTGTACTGTAAGTTTCACAATGTTGTATAACATGCCTTATGTAAATTCCCAATTCTTTTTCTAACATTAGGATATGAATGCAACCAAAAATCTCACTGGTTGTGTAAATTCAACAAAACCAAAAGTAATTTTTCATCATTTGTAAGAGTTGTACATTTGTGCAACAAATATACCCTTTTCTCAAGAACAGTTTTTCTTAGGATTTGAAATGTGGTAGGATCAATGATATATCAAACAAATGAATCCAAGAAAGGTTTTTCTTATTATAATGGTTGTATATGTAGAACTAAAATCACATTAATTTTTATTTGTTCCATGTCATTGTCTATAGAAAACTTATCTTTGACATGTTACATCATTCTTGTGTTCCATATAGTAAAACTATCAACTACATCCCCCTAATTATCCATAAAAGATGTAGGAAATGGAAGCAATAGAGTAAAATCAAAATCTTTAGTCATATTAACACTTACACATTCAATAGGTATTTCCTCATTATGGCATGTGGAAGGGAGATTTATGGGTTTTAGGGATTTAACATCTAGACTAGCCACTTTTTATATTCTTCCTTCACCAATGACCTTACCATTATTTATGAGAGAAATATAGTCTCCACATTAGAAAGCCATTGATGTATTATTTTTTAGCTTAGACATTTTCAAAATACATGAGAAGAGTTGTTAATTATATTATTTATACAATTCATCCAATTTATACCTATATAAAGGAGATAAAGCTATGTTAATAGTAGAACATAAGCATGGAGATATGTTAAAACCTAAAAATGTTAAAAAGATAATGCACAAGATTGTTTTTAATGACATAATTTATGTCAATCCAAAAAAAAAATATCTTTTAATATCATATACTTCATACTTCAATTCTCGCTTCATCCTAATTTGAAGGTATCTCCTAGGATATACATTTCAAACATGCATTAGATCGGAATAGCAACATAGAGAAAAATAGGTAATTAAGTCAATATTCAATCATGTATTTTATTATAATATAAAATGGTGTTGAGCAATGGGAATTTTGAGAAAAATTATGTAAAATGATTAGCTTATTATATTTTGGGATCTTGTATGTGATTTAAACCCTTGTTGTGGACCCAAAATTTTGAAGGTATCACTTAGAAGATACCTTTCAAACATGTATATAGGTACGATTGAAGGTTTGAAGGAAGTACTAGGTGATACCTTAAAGATCCTTGTAATACCTTCAAGTAGATCCATGACATTAATCTTAAGGCTTAACTTTTAAATAGTCAAGGACATGTGGCATGCACTCACAAACCTGCGATAGTTCAACACTCAAAAAATATTTCAAGTTCACCATGTAAGTGACTCTCTGTGATTATGCCAAGTGTCTCCATCCTATTTTTTCAGAGACTAACATATTGAAATTAATATATGAAATCTTAGGGATTTTTAAGAAGCATTATGGTGATGCATGTCTCCATATGAAATGCCTTTAAAATTCTTGTTAAAAATGGGGCCCACTTCCCTTAGCCAATGGTGTGCCTTTTCTTTAAAGAAAAACTCTCTTCTTTCCTAAGGAGTGCCATGATGACATGTGTCTTTAGTTGAAGGCATTGAGACTTAGAATTTGTGGCCATGATCACCTGTGTGTTTGGTCACTATGAGTTTGTGATGAACTCAAGTGTTGGATTCAAGTTTGTGGCCACATTCTTTATTCTCTCCCAATAGGGTACATATAATTGTTAGACCATGGGGACTCGCATAGGTTATATTTGATGTTAAACCCTACCCATTAATACTTTTTTTGGTTAAAATTTGTAAATCAACGTCCAAGAAAGTGGTAGTGATAAGATAGGTATGGTAGAAGGATAGCTAATGGTCATGCAAGACCATTAATGACATGGTGTTTCAAAAGATTACATATTATTCTAGGTAGATCGTGTTGGGATTAATGACATGGATTACAACACATGATATGGTGTAATTTAAATATTTTCAAGACAAAAAAGATTACCATCAAATCTAAAATATTAAATATGAGGAAGAGTGCTTGTGCACAAGTAGTAAGTGCATTTAAAGAGGTCTACAAGAACAAATTGGATGCCAAAAGCCATAAAATAAAGGGGAGGAACAACACAAAAACATTACAGACATTTGTGAACAAGACTATTCTACTATCTTCTCTTAATATACTCTCATGTAGAAAAAACATTTAATATACTCCTGTATAAAAAAAATGAGACCTAGATTTTGGTAAAACAAAGCAATCAAATAACATAGATTACAGGTTTAGTCATAGATAGGAGCAAGTTGTTGATCCTACTCATAAATGTAGAGAAAGAATAAATGGGGATTTGGATAGGTTTTCAACAAACTAAATTAAATGACCCAAATCCCTTCAACTTTGTGGAAATAACTTAAGTTATTCTCTTTGCCCTATCAACATAACCAAGTGCACAAGTAAGAGCTCTTACACTTCAACATCCACTTCGGGGTTCTAATGTAGAGAGGCTAATCAAGTTAACTAAATTTAGGTAATTGGATGAGGTCATGCATACCTTTTTAAGTATACATAACTAAGGGGCTATTTATTTGTCTAGAAATATCACCATTTAGATCAATGTAGAGACCATGCGAAGAGCCACAGGCCTCCCAAATCATGGAAAATACTTATTGCCATATAATTCCACTGCACTACCAATTCATCCATATGTTTGGGAGAAATTTCCCACTAGGGTAGGTAAAGTAACTCTAATTGACTATATTGAGGACATTATAATGAACATTCTAGTAGAGTGTATTACAAAGAGGTTTTGGTAGACAATAAAGCAGGCCAAACAAACAACAAAAGGAGTAATTGACATTATGTATCGTATGATACATAAGAATGAGAATTTCAATTAGCTTGATTTTCTTACATCTGAGCTTGTCACCAATATCAAAAAGGTACTTTTAGGTAGTTCACAAAATTTCTAATATTAGTTTTTGGTTTTGTTGTTATGATTCACCCAATGGAAGTCCCTGCTAGGCCAGGTTAATGTTATTATAGAATTTTGGATTGCTACTACCCTTGAAGACATCACTTGGACTCAGATAGGGCAATATTATGGTCAACTAGGGTGTTTTAACACATGGTATCTTTAGGCTCTAGCTTTGATTAGGTCACACCCTCAAACTCCATAGGATGTCATGCAATATTTGGGGTAACATTCATCGACAACCAAGTTATAAAATGGTATTGAAATCAAGGTGCATGAGTTGTCCATGCCAACTATAACTCTAATGCCCTTTTTCATCATAATGGTTGAAAAATAAGCCAAAGTATAGATGTAGATAACCCTAGTCACATAATAATGCTGGTAAGAGTAATAATAATTGTAAATAATTGCACAACCATAGGCCTCACCCCAACAATTCATAGCTCCTCCATAGTAAGAAGAATGCAAATAGATGGGACTTGCACAAAGATCCTCATTACCACTAGCCAGAAAAAGATTAAGGGAAATTAAGTCTTCGTTGGATAACCCACATGTGCTAAG
The DNA here is from genome assembly GCA_037957365.1 of Torreya grandis. Lineage (NCBI taxonomy): Eukaryota > Viridiplantae > Streptophyta > Pinopsida > Cupressales > Taxaceae > Torreya > Torreya grandis. The sequence continues at coordinate 1,538,306 of JARHVA010004122.1, forward strand.
GATAGCTTGAGAGTATGATCTTTTAATGGTTTGGGTTGATGAATAGGAAGTTATTCAATGCATGATCAAAGACATCAGTCAAAAGGTCTAAAATAAGGAGAAGGAGTTATTTTTATGGAAAGTAGTGCACACATTTCAAGTGTAGAATAAGGTAATATGTGACCATTTGGTAGACATTATGTAACCCCCTCCCTCTATTATTGTGTATAATATAGGTCACGAAGAAGATCATCATGAATTTATGGAAGAAATTTTCCAAAAGATCTAGAATTTGGTTCATTATATACACATTTTGCATATCTACTAGAGGAATGGAACTTGGTATGGCCACTAATGTACAAAAAAGGTAGTCATCATCAAGTGAGGCCTTCAACCACCATGCTCAATTTTTTGGGATATCTTTAGAGATCCAACCATAACAAGTAGTTCTCACAAGGATACACTTGTCATGGTTATCAAATCCAAATCTTTGGAGCACTCACAATCTGATATGGAAATAGATTATGTATATGTAATGGAGGGATCCCCAAATACCAATATCTAAATGAGATCCACCATGCTTATTTCCACTTCTATGGAGACATTTTTGGATGCTTTGCAGCTGTCATTGTCTAAGGAAATTGAAGGAGTAGATGCGTTTAAAAAATCCATTATGTAAAAGGCTTCAAAATTGGAGCATATTGGTTTTAAGTATGTGAGGAGAAAGTAGAAGCACAAAATCAAAATTTTAAGGCTAGGAATCTCATAAATACCTCTTCTCCTAATCTAGTTGTGCATGTCCTTGGTGATCAAGTAATGTCCAAGGATAAATAGCTCACTACATTGCTAACTTAGTTAACAAAGGATTAGGTAGTCACACATAAACTATGCACACAAGGGTAGGCTATCTACACTAAGATGGAAGGAATTTATGAACTTCTATATATATATATATATATATATATATATATATATACACACACACACACATACATACATACATATATACATATACATATATATACACACACACACATACATATACATATATATACATATGTATATATATATATATATATATAATAAATATACACACACACACACACACACACACACACACATATATATATATATATATATATATATATATATATATATATATATATATATACATATATATATATATATATATACATACATATATATATATACATACATATACATATATGTATACATGTGTGTGTGTGTGTGTGTGTGTGTGTGTGTGTGTGTGTGTGTGTGTGTGTGTGTGTGTGTGTGATAGATACTATTGTGCATTAGGCTAAGTAGATTGCACAAGGAATACTTGATTAGAGGCAACACCTTGACAAATCCTTGAATTCTAATAAACTAGAGTTCACAATGGGAGATAAAGCTAAATTTGTATTAAATGATCAAATGGATACTAAGGAAAACTGAATGACACATTTAAATAGTTTTTAGAAGACAGGAATACCATGATGAAGAATCTTTAGGTTTGGTAGAATGAGACAATGCAAAAACCATTTACAATAATCCAAGCCCAAAAGACTACAAATATGTTAGATGATATTGTGTCAGATATCCAGCTTAAGCTGTCAAATGCTAGAGACTTCCTTATCATCATATAATAAGTATATCTGCACAATTTGATGGTCATTCATAATCTACTACACATTTTGCTTACCAAGGTGCGAGAAGTAATTAATAATTGGAAAATGTTAAATCATTAACTCTCATAAGTTAAAATAGATGTTGTGCATATAATAGATGAACTTAAGTTCATTCTACCATAGGATCTCTAAGAAATTTTTTAGAAGAGAAAGTTGGATATAAAGGCATAGTCTGGACAACCACAACCTAGTTAGATAAGAAAGTGTTAAATTTAAAGTAGGGACTCATATTTTGTCTTGGGATGAAACAATAGTTTAAGTTCAAGAAAGTTTTAGATGTAGAGTAGGTCCTTGTAACATCATAAGTTTATAATTGATGGACATGTGTGCAGGGTATCATTTTGTCATTTATATGATATTTTGGATGTCTTCGGCCTTGTTAGCCAAGAAATATATATAAGAATGCCGTGACTCTTTTCATTTTGTATGAAAAAAAAATTATAATGTAATATTTTTTTGATGTGTGAAGATATTAATAGACTAGATCTATTATTGTTTTCCTAAGATTCTTTTACTTATGCATAGTGTGCATTATTTAATTTGTTTTGTTTTAGCTTATTCTATCTTGTATTATGTTGTTTATGATCTAGAATTATTAAATCCATGTTAGTTTATATTTATATTTGTTTTGGTTTATAAAATTAAATATTTTTTAAATTCACTCATGCTATTATGATTCTTTTCTGCTTCCTTCTATAAAATCTATAGCTATAATTTCCATGTTCTAGAGAATTTCCAAAAAAATCTGCTAACATTCCTTCAACATGAGCATGATTGGAATTTTATTTCAACGTATATTTGAGGAGATACCTTTAAGGTATTTTTAGTAACTTTGAGTTTACCCTAATTCATGTTTGTAAGGTATAAGGTATCTTGTAGGAGATACTTTCAAACATGTGTTTATAGTAATATTAATGGGTATCCTAGTAGATACCTTGAAAATGCACACAATTGGAATTGTATTTCAAGATATCTCTTATGAGATACTTTGGAGGGCCTTGTAATACCTTTAATGGTTCATTTATTCATAAATTTATCTCTTACAATATACCTTTAAGTTATCCATGAAGGTAATACAATTCCCTTCAATGTATATTATTGGGGATACATATTTAGTTTCCCTTTTGTTTAAATGTTTCCCTTTCTTTGTTGTTTGTTCCCCCTTTCATTGTTGTTGTTTCCCAAAAAAAAGTTTCACTAGCATAAATTTTTTCCATTATGTGCTAAGTGTTCTCACCTTCACCCTCCTTAACATTAAACTATCTACTGATAGACAATTATCTACCCCACTCCCCTTATAATTAATGACTAGGCACTTCATATTGCATGATCCCCCATAAAGATCACTAAAAATATTTTATGTGACGCTCCTTAAGTATGTGTATCACATTTAAAATTTATGGGCACCAAATTTCAAAAAAAAAATGCCATGATGATCACATTTGTCACGAATTTGTCTTGAAAACTATTTCGTTGAGCTTTTTATTTTTGCAACTTTACTTGAAAGAAATTTGTCTTTGTCTTTAGGAATTTTATTTGTGTGATATTATTTAAATAAAATTTTTATTGATTTAAATCAAAATTTCATCTGATCTCCTACCATCCAATGTATCAAAGATCCCTAGCTACCATCTATAAAGAGAATTACAAGTAAAACATCAACCAAGTCAGAGCTGAATTGATTGTATAGCATACATAACACATAAAAGATCACTACAAGTAGGACAAGGCATATAAATTATAATGGAATATTCATCTAGGACATTTATATGGAAAAATACACCATATCATTATTCAATTAAATATTCTATAGAGTTCATGGACACAGTGTTTGACACCACCATATTTAAGGATAGGTACAAGAACTATTCAGAATTATGGGATGTGATCGATTAAATGGATGTATTTTCATTAGGAGATGATATGACACTATAATATAGAGAATTCATCAAGGAAATACTATATTTCAAAAACCAAAGGTTATATTATTTTTCCACTAAACTAGAGGTGATGCTATGCATCGAACTTCTATAGGATTTGTTTTTCTCAGGAAGGATATCATAGGATGCTTTCCTTCATCACTCTATAAATAACATAGTTATTGTGTGCATCTGAAGACATGAATTTTAAATGTATTTATCTTTATTCATACTTGATTATTATTTTTAAAAACACACATTAGTACACTTCAACATAGAAAGCTCAATCGAGATGGCACTCTCTTCGTGGTTGCTCCCAGACCAAATCATTATATAGAATGGGAAGAAACTAAATTAAGAGGTTCCTATTGAAAAATTAATAATGGGCATATGCTTTGGGATGTCACTTCTCTATCGACTCCTTGATATGCTAAGTATCCATTTTGTCAATTTAGATTGGGTGCCATTATTTCAAATAATGCTCACCCATGATGTTGCATACGTCCTAGGTGAGACAATCAACTTCCACCTTAAAGAGAAGATAATAAATAAGGAAAATCATCCCATGCCTTCAAATAATTTCTATATGATGTCTTATTTACTTTATGCAATAATGGGAACTTGTTGTAAAGACCTTAGAGAATTTTAGACTCTAACCATAGACTGTGAGAAGAATAGAATCTATGAACATTATCAATTTATTCATATATACACCTATACCAAGCATATGGTTAGGATATCTAAATATTTATATCCATGGGTTTGAAAATCCATTCATGGCTTGCCTATGCCTAGGATTATGATAGATACTACAAAGAACTTGGTTGGAAACTGGCATTATTTACTCTACCCAACTTTCATATTAGTCATGATTTGTGGGAATAAAGTTAATCCTTTGTGTCTTCAAAAATTTTACCAGACAAGCTAGTTGAATAGGAATCACCTTTCAGCTATGGTGGAGTATTAAAGAGGACCTATCAAAGTAGAATAAATCCTTGTATTTTTTTACACTTTTTAACAATTGGTATAATGGTTTATACCATGAGGAATCATTTTTTAGAGGTGGGTAGAAAGTGCAAGAGTTATCCTTTTCATGTGCTTCCACATAGAGAGTGGGATCCACATGGGATGATTCAAAATCACATACAACGATTCAACATCCCTTACAACCATGTTCCCTATGCATATGATTATTTATTTATTAATTAAAATAAATATGAGGGCATTTTGGAGAGAGATAGGGTCATTAGACTAAAATAAGATCATTTGTGAATGATCCAAGATGACCCCACAGTCACTGCTAGAGAATTAGATAGAAGGAAGGATTTATACAAGGAATGGGAACATTATAACTTCTAGAGAGGATAGTCTGAAGAGAAATCCAAAGACCGAGAAGCTTCCTTCTCCCAAGGACTCCCTTTGAAACTAAATTTGAAATTCTTGAAGAGAGATCCTGGGTTGATTGAACCAAGAATGAGCAAGGGAATAAAAGTAGGGGATCCAATCAGTTTGGATTTTGATGAGGAAGAGCAAACATAAGAACAAATAGCTATGAGTACCATTCAAGTATCTACTATTATGACCTATGTACATATCGATTCATCTATTGGGATAGAAACATCAAAAGTAGCAGTGTTAACATCACAAGGCCCCTCCACACAACTAGAGACCCCACTAGTTTATATGATGAAACCAAGGACTCCTACAGGTAGTCCTATACTATAAAAATCATAAGGATTACCTAATGCATTACAATGAGAAGATAGGATGATAATAAAGGACATTGAGGATGATTCTAAGGAGGAAGTAAATTTATAAGCAACTAAGTCCATGAGCTTCTAGATAGGACTCATAGCACCAACTTCTCTAAACACTCAACCTTTTGTAAGTTTTCCTTTATCTTTTGTACCCATTTTTGGTCATGTTTTAATTTCTTCTATGTTGGGATCACCTAGGGTGGAAGCATTTAATTCTACCTACATTAACACCACTAAAATTCATCCACTCCCCACTTTTGTTACCACTTCCATCCCACTCACCATGCCAATCCCCTATATCCCTACTAGCACTTCCACTATTAGAGCCTTAAAGAAAAATAAAGTGTCTAAGAAGGTGAAGAATGCATTATCCACCATGCAAATCCATGTCCAATCCACATAGCTTTATGTTCCCATTCCTTCTACCATGTCATCCTAAGATACCACCTTGATAAGTTTCATTAGGAGAAGGAAGGCCAAGCCATAATTAATTATAGTCCATCCACTCCCTTAATTTTGAAGACTGTATTGGTCCAAAATCATTTGGCCTTCCCTACCTGATGTCCTTGTCATGTCTTAGAAGAAATGTCCATCTCAAGAGGATACTAAGACATGTTTTTGGTTACAACTTCTGATGCATCACAATTAGACATCACTCTATGGTCATTGGATTTAAGAAGCAAGGCATCTCAAATGCCTAGCTTCAAGATCATTGTCTTCCCTCTATTTCCATTCTATTCGATCTACCATTCGATAGTAGATAGAGGATGGTAAAAAGGAAAGTGGAGGATGATAAAGGTACTGAAATCATCCTTAAATAAAGGCATGAAGTGTTTTCCCTCACTAAGAGATAGAATAGACAACTAGGATAGTCCCTATACATTGAAAATCTGGAAAACCTCACCCAAGTTCATAAGGATGACATTGTTTCTATCCATGAGGGAAAAAATATGGCTTGATAGGAGCTATAGGCCCAAGTTGAATAATTGAAGGAGTAGGTGAAAATAGTTCACATTCTTTTAGGTATAAAAATAAAAGGCCAAGAAGTATCCTCTAGATGCTACAATTCACTAAAATAAATGGAGTTTATGAAGGAAAAAAAGGCCCCCATGTGAATAACACTAATTAGTTGTACAATACTTTAATAGAGGATAGTGCCAAATTAAAAATTATTGTGGCATACACATGCAACAAGTTATATAGTCATCTAGATTTAATGATGACACTATAGGTATATAATGCCTTAAATTTGGTAATCATAAGGTAAGAGGAGGCCAAGGAATGGTTACAGTCAGTTAGGGCCTTGATCCCTAAGTACCAAGGTCATGAGGTACAACTTCTCTAGATATTTCATGATTTAAATTTATCCAAGGTAAAAGACTCCATATGAAAATTGATCAACAGGATCAATTTTGATCACCTTGTAAAAGAAGCAGTGAATAACTTCAAATTAAGTAAGACTTAATGTTGGAGAAGAAAGAGGACGAGTTATGTGATATAAGGAAAAAGGTCACTAAACTCGATATCTTCAAGAATAACATTTAGTTTCCAAGGGAGAACATGTAATACTCCTCACCTAGGCCAGTAGGATTCATCGACCACCACTGCTAGATTTGAATATTATTCGACAATAGTATACCATAATACATAAAGTATATCAAGATAATGAGGATAAGAAAAAAAACATGGTGAGAATTTGCCATCCAATTTTTTTTCTACTACTACCTCAACTTCCATGCCAACCAAAGTACATATAACGGTTCATATGATGTAGTCTTGAGGCTAATATTTTGTACATGTACAATTTTGTAATGATAAATATATTTATAGTTTGAGCCTTTTTATTGTAAAATTAATTTTATATTTTGTACACATGTACACATTGTATAGTTTTAAAAATTTAATTTATTTAATTGATAACTACAGGTTATCTCTCATATAATTTTAGACCAAAGTTATAACTACATGTTCTAACTACTTCATGTAATCACTCTGCATAAACTTCGAAGATGAGGCAAACCCTTCCCTAAGTTTATATATACAGTTGTAACCCAACTTGGAATTTTTTTAGAGATTTTTAAATACAAGAGCAACATCATTTTAGATTGTTAGTGAATTATTTGAGTATTTATTTCCAATTTTTGTGCAATTAGTTGTTATTTCCATGGTTGTGTGTTTCAATAATCTTTAGTGTGCAGTAGCTATGAATAGATTATTGATTGTTTGATTGATATGTTAATATATATATCTGAAATAACTATTTAAATATTGGCAAATGTGTTAATTAAGATAATTGAGTTCAAGTTGATTCATATTTCTAGATGTGTACTAGTGATTTCATTGGTGTAGTTTTATGTGTGTGCAATGTTGCCTCAGATAATTCAAAAGCCTGAACCAGGTTTTTAGACATTCTAGACCTATTATTAGATTTTGGTCTTCAAGTTTTTGGTTTGAATATTTTTTTTGATTGATTTTTGTCTTTGGAATTATTAGTTGGGACTTTGGGTCTTCAAACTTTTTTATTTGGAGTTTTTGCATTAGACATTTTGTGTGAATAAATGTTATGAATGACTTGTGAGAATAAGAAATGATTTCCCATTTAAGGTATCTCCTAGGAGATACATTTTAAAGAGGGACAAGAGTGGATTTATCCTTCATGGAAGGATTATTATTTTCCTTTACATGGAAGGCACTATTGGATGCCTTAGATGAAGCAGTCCAAGATATGAAGGGGCACATTGAACAACAAATTTAAACCCAAAATTAATTTAATATTTCACCCCTATAAGTAGATAGAATAATAAAATCTATAAATGTAGAAAAAATAAATCAAAGTAAACTAGATAACTTTAACTAATTTTGCGTATGCACAAATTCTTATTCGATGGGAGCCTTTATTTAGATTTTACATAAAAGCAAATATAAATATGCCATAGACTTTTTTGCTGAGGCTTAGTCATGTTTATTAACATGCAAAAAACTTAGTTTAATGATCCATGTTTGGTCCTTCTTATGTCTGATACCCCCTTCATTCTTACTATTATTCATGTGGTCTAATATTAATCTAAACACAAAGTCCTTTTGTTATCTTTCTAGCTGTAGAGTTTTAACTATTGGGTTCTATATTTAGACTTATTTTTTTGAGATTGATTTGATATTTTGATCAATAATTCCTTTTATACTTATGAAATTCAATAATTCTTTCAGACATTTTGCCCACAACATCTTTCTCGTAACAAATTACTTGATTCATTTTCCCCAATACAATTTTAATGAAAGTACTCTTCAGGATTTTTAAAAGAATCCTTCAAGATTTTTGGAATTACCTAAAAAAACATTCATCCTTTTGTCTTATACAATTTTTAATTTTGAAAATACCCTTTATACTTACGTCATCAGACATTTTACCCTATGCAAAAAGCTTGAAACAATTCCCCAAAACAATCTTGCCAATGCAATTTTGCCAAAACAACGAGCCCAAAGGTACATACCCTTCGGTCTTTATGTAAATTACCCTTAGGAAGTTTGGGAAAGAAAAATTTACCTATATAATTTCCTTTAAACCTTTTTGAAATGGCCCATTTCCCTCCATGATTATCCTTCCATTTTTTTGGAATGGCCCTTTGCCCTCTAGACTTACAATTTGGGACTTTTGTCCTAAGCCTTTTCCCTGATGCTAAGTGCCCTTCCGACCTTTTGAAATTTCCATCAAAAGCTTTTTAAAGTTACCTTCATACCTTTTTAAATTTCCCTTTTGACATTTTTTAAAAGTGCCCTTCAGACCTTTTGAAAGTGCCCTTCAGCCTTTTTTGCATAGACCCTTTGGGGTTTTTATCATCACCACTTTCACCTAAGAAATAATTCACTTGACACAATTTCCCTAAGACATTGAATTCATAAAAAAAAAATTGTGCCATGGTCATATTATCATGTTGAAAAATTTAATCTATGTTACTTGGTTTAAGCTTTTATATGTTCCCGAGCCCTAACTTTAATATTTCCTATTGTCTACATGAACCAATCTCACTCACTATCAAGTGATATTTTCCAATTTAGAGATCATCCACACTATTTTATTTGTACATTATTATATAATATAATTTAGATTGATGGACATGTTTTCAGATGATTGTGGTTTTGCACCTTCCAATGTTGCTATGAATTGTTACTTGTGTTTCTATATTATAGGTTCAATATAATTTTATTTGGAAATGAACATGCTTGGGTTATTTCAAATGTATCTCCTAGGAAATACCTCAAAGTTCCTTATAATACCTTTTGTGTTAATTTAAAATGTCCTTGTAAAGCATTTTATATAACCATGACACCTTTTTATTTGGCAAGTACCCTGATGCACATGATTGGAATTTTCTTTCAAGGTATCTCCCAGGAGATACATTGAACATGCACACAATTGGAATTTTATTTCAAGGTATCTCCTAGGAGATACCTTGAAGGGCCTTGAAATAAATTCCATGTTTCTTGAAAATGTCCTCGTAAATTATTTGATATAACCATGACAATTTTTTATTTGGCAAGAACTTTAATACACACTATTGGAATTTTCTTTTGAGTTATCTCTTAGGAGATACCTTAAACATGCACATGATTTGGAATTTTATTTCAAGGTATCTATCTCAATGTAACTTGTATTACCTTCCATTTTGATTTAAAATGTTATTTTAAAGGATTTGATATAACCATGGCACATTTTTATTTAGCAAGAATCCTAATGCACATGATTGGAATTTTTTTTTGGAGGTATCTCCTAAAAGATACCTTGAAAAAGCACACGATTGAAATTTTATTTAAAGTTGTATCCTAGGGTAAATAATGAAGGGCCTTAGAATACATTTCATGTTGATTAAAAAGGTCCTTGTAAAGGATTTGATATAAACATGATAGCTTTTTATTTGACAAGAACCCTTATGTACACTATTAGAATTGTCTTTCAAGATATCTCCTAGGAGATACCTTGAACATGCACACGATTGGAGTTTTATTTCAAGGTATCTCCTAGGAGATAACTCAAAGGTCCTTGGAATACCTTTCATTTGGATTAATAAGGTCTTTTCAATGGATTTTATATAACCATTACACCTTTTTATTTGACAAGAACCTTGATGCACATAATTGGAATTTTCATTCAAGGTATCTCCTAGGAGATACCTTGAACATGCACATGATTGGAATTTTATTTCAAGGTATCTCCTAGGAGATACCTTCAAGTTTCTTAGAATATGTTCCATGTTTATTGTAATTATCCTTTCAAAGGATTTGATATAACCATGGCAGCTTTTTATTTGGAAGCACACTATTGGAATTTTCTTTTCAAGATATATCTTATGAGATACCTTAAACATGCACATGATTGGAATTTTATTTCAATTTATCTCCTAGGAGATAAATCAAAGTGTCTTGGAATACCTTCCATGTTGATTTCAAAGGTCTTTGCAAGGGATTTGTTATAACCATGGCACCTTTTTATTTGGTACGAACCCTAATGCCAACTTTGATTGCTACAAGAATGATGCATGGCACTCCCCAAAAACAACCAAAATTATAGGGCCCCACCCAAAATCACACCATGAATGTAAATATTCCATGTGACAAGTTTCTTCATCAAACATGATGTCTTTTTCTTTTGAATATAAATATATATTGGCATCTTCTAAATGAACCTTGAGATCATTGATAACTTTCTCATCCTTTTTGGCATCTTTATTCAAAGTACATATTTGATATTCAAGTTCCTTGATCATATCCTTCAACTTTTGATTCTATTTATTCAAGTGTTTAGCCATCTTTGTACCTATTCAAATTCTCCTTCAAGCTATTAATCTTTCTCCAAACAACTTGCTCTAATATTGATTATTAGAGGTACAATCATTGAGAGTGGGGGTGAATAAACGAGCCCCGATAGTCCAAGTTCAATTTTTAAACTCTTAATTAATTATCACAATCATTTAAAAATCATACACATCATTCATAGCAATGAACAAGAGAGATAATGAAATATCAAGCACATAAAATTAGTTATACATGGAAAACCCTTTTGGGGAATAAAACCCACTAGAACTTATAATTGGAATACTAACCTGTAATTAAAAAAACCAATTTAGACCAACTATAACTTATCAAGGAACTACCATCCCTTATTTAGTGAGACTACAATCCCACAAGGTGCTACTACACCTGTTTAGCTAAGAAACCAAAACAACTTGACTTTTAGCAAGTTTCACCTTGAAAGGAGGAAATAACCACCTTAGATTTTGAGAAACCACAAAAACACCTATGAAAAACTCCACCTTTCAACTAATGTCTTCAACACCTAATTATGGAACTATGATTATCACTTTTCACCTTCAACAACAAATTTGTCATCCAATACACCCTATTGGACAAAGCACATTACATACATGAGCCAACACACAAAGATCAATTAGGACACATTAAAAATCCAAACTAAACCCACTCCTCAACTATGCACACTCAATTCATCCAAATCCACCTTTTGAATCACTCTTCAATCCTCAGCAACAACTTTGTTACCACATCACCAACATGACCAAATGGTCATATACATTGTCCACACACTGATTTGCCTCTCAAATCAACCACCAAGCTCACTCAGACATCAATAATCCTTTTCTCACACATAAGGCATCCAAACCATCCTTTTATATGATCCTATAGCTCTTCACTCATCCTCAACCTACAAGAGCACTATTTTGACATCAAATGATCATAATCACCTTTGTGTATGCTCAATTAACTCCAACATAGACCTTATACATAGGAATACTATGAATGAATACACAATCAACTTCTTAAGATTTATTAATACTAAATATGGATTGTTCCCACCTCCAAATGCCACATAGATCATCATCATAGAGTCTATATCACCTTTTAATAGATAATTCATCATGAGACATCTAAACAACATCAAAACAAGCTAAAATATCCTTCTTGATTCACTTGTAAAATAAAATTAAACACGCAATCAACTATGAATCTCAATATATTTTATTGTAAAAACATTCAAATAATCTAACTAGGTTTCATTAGAAACACCATGAAGTCCTCTACAACTTTGGTTTTTACTCCATCAATAAATTCATCTTGGATCAAAAGTTATGGATGAAATATAGAGCACTCATTTTTCCCTTTATAAATTTGAATATTCGAATTCAAAATATGGACTAATGTGATTAAAACCATATGACTAAATATCCTAGACTCATCCATACATGGTAATGGTGACATCAGTAAACTACCTACTCAAATTTCCTACCACTAGACCAAAATGTCTAAATAAAAACAATGATCAACCAGATGAAGTCCACTCACTTCCATACCCATTATAAGCACCCTTGACACCCCATAGGGTCTTTTTAATATTTCCATTCTAGTAATATCATCCATAAAATTCCTCCCTTACTAAAACATTGAAAAACCATGTAGAAATATTGAGGCTTATTGAAGCACACTTTGTCATTGTCATTCTAGCACACATGATACCTCATCAACATCCTTGGTCACTTTGGAGACATCATTGACAAACCCACAATAGTTTCCCCCTCATTTTTAACTACAAAATATTTTTTACTAGAATTAATACTTGGAGCCAAAGAATTCAAGAGTTTGTTTGTATTGTTCTCTTGTTTGTGTTCTATGATTTTTGATTCTCACTCTTTTAGATGGCTAATAATTTCTTTTTTTCAAGATAATTTAGTAATAACACATTAAGTTGTGGACTTTGGAGGATACCTCAAGGAACAAAACTTAGTTTAATATTTAATTCCATGAAATTTTCACCTATAGTTTCTTAAGGGACTCAAAAAATATGTTGACAATAAATATATTGAAGCAATAAGGTCTTGCATATTTTCAAAGTTCATAAGATCTTGTTATGTTTGAAGAATAATTACAATTAATTCCTTACTCTTTCCATCCCAAAATATAATAGGTTTAGTAATTGGTTCTAAATTCACATATTCGAAGGAGCTAGCCTCACAACTAGAGGTTTAGTCTAGATATAGGCATCCCATAGCCCTAGATCATTCCAATGTCTAGATATGAATCAGATTTGAGCAGTCTGATTTCAGTTGGGTACTATCTAGGTTTCTAATAGAAATCAAAGGAGATCTATTGGTCTTTTATGTTTCAAGGGAAATGTATTTTATGCCCTACCTTACTCCCTCATTTTGAAGCTTTTTTAACATGAATCACTTTAGATTAATGTTCATTATGTATATCAATTTGTTTTTTTAAGAGTTTGGGCTTATATTGGTAAATACAAAGTAATTTACATCATAATGAATTTAGGTAGATTGTGTCACTACCATATTCTTGTTGTCCCTATAGCAAGGTTTGCTTGTAGTTTACCCATTTTTATTTTATACACCAAATTGACTCATTTGACATATTTTCCTTTTGAAATGGGCTTTACATCAGGGCTCACTATTGTCTAGGCCAACCTAGAGCCTACCTAAGCTTGACACACATTCTTAAAATTTTATTTAAGTATATACATGTAGAGCATTTGGAATTATATTTATTATATTATTTTATAAAATTTTAGTGTTATAATTTAAAAACCCTATTTGCCCAAACAATAGTCATGTGTACACTCCTTCAAAAAAAGGCTAATCATTAACATCATAGTTGGGTGCCCTCTAGTAGGGAAAAAAATATTATAATAATCCAAGTAGACTATTTGAATCTTAGTGATTTCATAACATATTAAGGTGTTAAACAATGATTAAAAGGGCCAAGTCAACACAAATAAATCACACATTTTAGATAGAGTAAAAAAATATATTGAACACTATTGATAATAAATACCTAAAAATAAGGATTTGCATAAATGAAAGTGACAAATATGGTCAATGCTTTGAACACTCTATAACCTACTCTATTTTGATCTGTCAACACTCTATAGTGTATGTTAAAAAAAACTAAGAATATGTAGGCATAGGAATATATCTAGTCAGACATGTTTGGTGGTGTTTGTTCCTATTAAAAATGTGTGAAAATTATATAGACCCTATTTTATGAAGTAAATTTCAATTTCAAATTTGTTGGGGACTCCCACCTATTTTTGAATGCAAATGCACTTCGGGAGTAGTCAAGTTGAATTCAAGGCAAGTGATATATTTAATATATTAAAATGATATATATATATATATTATATTAAAATATATAATATTTATTTAAAATATATACTAAAAATATATTATATAATGAAATATAATATTACAATATTATATATTATATTTTAATATTATTATTATATAATATATGTTAATATAGTTTATAAGTCAAATTATTGTTATATATTTTAGTTTAATATGTTTAATAAAACATATATCATTTATATATAATATTATTCATTTTAATATATATACATTCACATGCACACACACATATCATGACATATAATTTATGTATGTATGTATGTATGTATGTATTGGTGAGAGGGGTTATGTAAGGTAACCTTGACAATGTCAAAATATTAATTAAGTTCATTTTTAAAGATAATTATGTGTACAAATCGATCAATATCTAAATCACCATGTAATGATTTAGTCTATGATGGCTTGCATTTTGCACGTAAATAGAGAACCTCTTACATGTAATCTCTATGTCAAAACTGCAACTCCCTTGGTTTCAATCAGGGCCCTTTTATACTTGTTAGATAAGGAGCTCAACTGTGGCAGATCATATTTTGTCTTGGTGATTACAATGGAGAAATTTATTTTGTTACAATGGCACTAAGAAAATAAAAAAAGACTAGGAGGAATTTTGGGTTTAGAAATTGGATAAAGAATTGAAGTGGATGTATATGTTCCAAAGACACCATCTATTCTATTGTACAAAGAACATAGCACCATAATTGGTTTACATAAAATATAATTAGAAACACCACCATAATTAGTTTACATCAAATCCTTATCATCATCTAATTTAAGTTTCAGTGCATAAAGAACCACATGATCTGCATTAGTGTGGTTGAGTAGTAGTGTTAGTTGGACCATCTTCATGTCCACTCTCATAAGAATCGGTATGGGAAAATTAACTCATATATTACACAAGGATATCACATTAAGATCATATAAAATATCAATCTTTAAAACATCCTTCACTATAGAGGGGATTGTCTCAAGCTAAAGTGGTTATTTCGTAGAGATTCTTATAGGTTTATTAGGCACATGATATGCACCCAACCTATCCTGTTGAAATATTTTTTATTGGCCCTAAAAACTCTTAATAATAAAATTAATAAAGAATTTCATTTAGGATATTAAAGTTTCATTAAATTTTTATCATAAAATATGAATAAACCTCATTGTTCATAATCATCCACCATTAGTCCCAAAAATTCTTTCTCATCAATGAATTGTGGCAATAGTGGATTGGGAAATGTTTGAACTACAATGGAAGTGGCACATTGGTTTTTGGATTACTAAAAAATGAGTTTTTTTTTAATCTCTCAAACTAATTTATAACAATTTTACATCATCATACTGTAAGAATTACATATCTCTATATATTAAGATTTCCATCTGTTATTTTCACATGTTACCATTTAATCAAATTCACCTATGTAAGGTAGGGGTCCCATGATGGGGGATTACTAATTATTTTTTAGGGCATGTTGCTAAGAAATTGTAAGATTATTTAACTAATTTGAAGTTATACATTATTTAAAAATTTGTGTAATATACGTTACTCAAAAAAATTATGAGTATTTTACTTTTAAAAAGTTATTTGAAAATAAATAAATAAATATGATTGGATACAAAACTACAGTTGAAAACAACGAATTCATATTATATGAAATAAAAATTTTATAACATTATATTACAAAATTTTTAGCTCGCTTCAAGGTTAAACAAACTCTATGGGAATATTTATAGATGTGGGATTGAATATGATCTATAAAGCAACCTCTGAGATTTTAGAACCTGACTCTTCATTCAATTTTGGGGGTGAAAAGGGATAGAAGAAAGGAAAATAAATAACATGGGAAGTAAATCTAATCTAAGGTGATGTGTTGATAGATTTGAAAAATTAACCTATAATTTTATAAAATAGATTAGATTCTAAATCATCATAGACCATAAAGGATCATACAGCATGAACTAGAGTCTATTATGTGAGCAATGACCAAAACTATAGAAGTAGAAGAAAATAAATAGTAGATAGAGATAATTTTCCACTCCAAATAACATAGAATATCACATCCTCATAGATGGAGAATAGAATATAAAAGGTTACAAGGACACATACAAAGCATCCAATCACATTCGTGAGGTGCATCTACTAAGATTTTAGAATGAAATAATGAAAAAGTTTGCTAATTGTAGCTATTCCTAGTTTATTAGAATGTTTGGTTATCATTTATTTGTATGCTTGCTTTTGTAAACAAGTGCATCACATACATGCATCTTAGTAACTATGCATTAAAAAAAACTATGAACAAGGCCATAGTATACATGAATAAAATATTCCAACTAGTATTGCCTATGAAAACCAATGAACATATCTCCAGCTCACTTTGTGGCACCTGTAGTCAGAAAAACCAAGAAACACATCTCATAGACAAACTTCAAAATTGAAGTTAGTAATCAAATTATCATTCTAGTCTTACAAACTACAAAAATAAAACAAAGGATTTGAGTGGAAAAATAAACTTAATGATACAGATATTTACTGTTACTTTATCTTAATTTGAATCTTTTCAATAGAAGAATCACATATTACTAATTTAAATTGTATCTCAAAAGACCTAATGGATAACTAAAATTTGATGGTCATTTTGTAAAGTAGAATAAACTTGAATCCTTTGTATAAGTTGTATGCAATTTAATAGTTCATATACTTTTTATAACCATGTTCAAAGGGCTACTGAAAACTAATAATTTGCATTACTTGAAATTAACTGATTGTACATCTACTTTACTACCAACTGTCCCATGCCAAGTTTCATCTGCAACATCAAATTTAATGTTTGTGACATGATTTAAACTTCATGATATGTGATTGCAACTTTTAATTTAATTCCTCCCAAACATAATAATGTTTGATAGATTTTCTCTTCAAAGTAATCTACCTCATCTGCTATGCACATGGCGAAGCATCGTAGTTTTTTAATTTCATACTTGTGATCGTATTTACCCATTTTATAATGTTACATGGAATTATATAATATGTTAAATGCATAAAAATTCATTTAATTTTGTTGAAAATTTAATATTATTTCCATACCATAACAACATATAGATATATTATAATTTCTATAATCTTGATAAATGATTTTTTTATGATTTTTGTATTGAAATATTTTTTCAAAAGTAAAGTTGTTTAGCTTATAGTTTTCTCTTTAAATTTAATTGATTTTACATTGATGTGATTTGGCCCTATAAATAATGATTTTCAAATCACTTCACTACATATCCAATTGATAATGATGTTTGGATCATTTACTTCCATTAATAAAAAAGCACATGTCATTATGGAGAAGGGATACGTGATTTAACCTTACTAATATGTGATTATTTTAATTTAATGTCCATTACCTACCAAACATTATTAATGTTCAATATATTTACTCTTCGAAGTAATCTATTAGGCACATGGTGAATCACCACAAAGTTTTAAATATGTACCAGTGATCATATTTTTGACCCCATAATGTTAAAGCCCATTTTCATGTTATGTGGCATTATACACTACATTAAAGGCATAAAAATTATTTAAATTTATTAAAAACATAATATCCTTTCTGTATTATTAACAATATATAGAATATTGTATTGAAATATATAGTATGTAATATTGATTTATAACCTATATTAATATATATTATATGATATAATAATATTGATATTAAAATATATTTTACAAAATATATAATTTATATATAATTAATTAGTTTAATATATAAATTTTTTTTGATATATATTATAATATATCAATTATATTTATTTAGTAATTAATTAAATTCATGTGTGTTGGGGTAAGAGGGGTTATGTGAAGCAAAAGAGTGTAAATGAACAATTAAGCCTACTAGTTACTCTAAACCCATGACATTGATGTCAAAATAAGTTCATCTTAAAAATAATTATGGGTGCAAAATTATCATGATTAGAATCACCATGCAATGCTTTAGTCTACGATGGCTTAAATTCTTCATGTAAAGAGATAGCCTCTTACCATAATCACTGCATCAAAATTGTAATTCCTTTGGTTTTAATTAGGGGGCATCTGTATTCGCTAGATAAGGAGCACCATAGTTGTGGGTGATTAGGATTTATCTTGGTGATTACAAAGGAGAATTTTTTTTGTTAAAACGGTGCTAAAAAAATTTGAAGCAACTAAGAAAAAATTTTGGCTTAGAAAAATGATAAAAATTTGAAGTGGACATATATGTTCAAAATACACCATCAATCCAATGTCTATGCCTACTATTATACCACCACCACTTGTTTCTCCTAATAATTAATAATGTTAATTCTTCAAAAAAAATTGGATGAAACTCTACTTATTATGCATTGAAGAGCCTAATAACTATTTCTAAATCATTACCATCTATTCCAAATTTCCATGATAGTTTTACTTCTATTTCTATATTTTAATTTTTATAATTTCCATTGTAATATGGTCTTGTAGCATACTATTGAACATTTTCTAATTTTGATGATCCCCTAGATGTGATCCGAAACCCATGATAGGAGACCCATCAAGTTTAATTTGTTGCAATAAGTCTGTTGTTATTTTATTGAAATGAAATTCCCTAAAGTATACAAATCTACATTTAGATACAACCTATAAATGGATTCAAAGTCTATATATATATATATATATATATATATATATATATATATATATATATATATATATATATATATATAAATATATATATAGTAGTGCTATGAGGTAGACTGCTTAATATGCCCTCACATAACCATAATTTAGATAAGCACACAAAATCCTTTCCCAAGATGTCTTTGAGTTACTAGGTATGATTTTGTGTCACTTATTTTAATTACCATTTTGGGGTCAATTTCATCTCCAAATATTAGTTTTTAAGTTCAAGAAAGGCGAATCACCCTCATAGGTATTTGAATTGGTAAATTAAATTAGCTGAAATGTATTCCTTGAGGCATGCTAAAAATTAAGGAGACAAATCCCTTTTAGACAATTTTCTTATGTTACATCTTCAAAAAATGTGGATGAAACTCCACTTATTATGCAAAAGCTTAATATTTCTAAATCATTAGCACAATATCTACATCAAAATTTCAACTCCCTTGGTTTCGATCAGTGGGTATCTGTATTCATTGGATAAGGAGTGCCACAGTTGTGGGTGCTCAAGTTTTGTGTTGGTTATTGTAATGGAGAAATTACTTTTGTTAAAATGGTGCTAAAAAAAGTTAGAAGCGACTAAAAACAATTTTGGGTATATATATATGATAAAAAATTGAAGTGGACATATATGTTCGAAAGACACCATCTATTCCAATGTGTATGCCTACTATTATACCACCATCACTTCAGTTTCTTCTAATAATTAATAATGTTACATCTTTAAAAAAATGTGGATGAAACTCCAATTGAATTAAAGAAATAGTACTTTCACAGTCCATTAATTACAGTAGAGAGCTTATGGATTAAACTATGTTTGATTTTTTGACTGATGTTTCAATTCACACTCCATGAACCATCATGAAACTCCACTTATTATGCATTGAAGAGCCTAATAATTATTTATAAATCATTACCATCAGTTTCAAGGTTTCATGATGATAATTTTACTTCTATTTCCATATTTGAATTTCTATCATTTTCATTGTACTATGGTCTTGTAGTGGATTATTGAACATTTTCTAATTCTAATGATCCTTTGGATGTGATCCAAAACCCATGGTAAGAGACCCATCACGTGTAATTTATTATGATGAGTCTGTTACTATTTAATTGGAATGAAATTATCTAAATTATACAAATCTACATTTATATACAATTTATAAATGGATTCAAATTCTATATATAGAAATAATATATAGTAGTGCTCAGAGGTAGACTACTTAATATGCCATCACATAACCATAATTTAGATACACACACAAAATCCTTTCCCAAGATATTTTTGAGTTACTAGGTATGATTTTTTGTCACTTATTTTAATTACCATGTTGGGGTTGAATTAATCTCCAAATATTAATTTGTAAGTTCAATAAAGGTGACTCGCCCTCACAAGTATTTGAATTGGTGAATTGAATTATCTCAAAGGTATTATTGGGGGGGGTGGGGGATAAAAATTAAGGAATAAAATCCATATTAGACAATTTGCTTATGTTACATCTTCAAAAAATGTGGATGAAACTCCATTTATTATACAAGAGCTTATTATTTTTAAATCATTAACATAATCTCTAAGTCAAAATTATAACTCCCTTGGTTTATAAATATGATAAAAATTTGAAATGGACATATATGTTCAAAACAAACCATATATTCCAATGTGTATTCCTACTATTATACCGACCACCACTTTAGTTTCTCTTAATAATTAATAATGTTACATCTTCAAAACAATGTGGATGAAACTCCACTTATTATGCATTGAAGAGCCTAATAATTATTTTTAAATCATTACCATCAGTTTCAAAGTTCCATGATGATAATTTTACTTCTATTTTCATTTTTAAATTTCTATAATTTTCATTGTACTATGGTCTTGTAGTAGATTATTGAACCTTTCTAAATTCTGATGATCCCCTAGATGTGATCCAAAAGCCATGGTAGGATACCCATCAAGTGTAATTTGTTGCGACGAGTTTGTTTCTATTTTATTGGAATGAAATTCCCTAAATTATACAAATCTAAATTTAGATACAATTTATAAATGGATTCAAAGTCTATATATAAAAATACTATATAGTAGTGTTCTAAGGTAGACTACTTAATATGCCCTCACATAACCATAATTTAGATACACACACAAAATCCTTTCCCAAGAGGTTTTTGTATTTCTAGGTATGATTTTGTGTCACTTATTTTAATTATCATTTTTGGTTTGAATTCATCTCCATATATTATTTTGTAAGTTCAAGAAAGGTGACACCCTCATAGGTATTTGAACTGGTGAATTAAATTATCTCAAAGGTATTTTTGGGGGAATGGGGGTTAACAATTAAGAATTCAACTTCCTATTAGACAATTTACTTATGTTACATCTTCAAAAAATATGGATGAAACTCCACTTACTATACAAGATCTTATTATTTATAAATTATTAGCACAATCTCTATGTCAAAATTGTAACTCCCTTGGTTTAGAAATATGATAAAAAAAATTGAAGTGGACATATATGTTTGGAATAAACCATCTATTATAATGTGTATACCTAATATTATACCACAACAAATTTAGTTTCTCCTAATAATTAATAATGTTACATCTTCAAAAAAATATGGATGAAGCTCCACTTATTATGATTAAAGAGCCTAATAATTATTTATAGATCATTACCATTAGTTCCAAAGTTCAATGATGATAATTTTATGTCTATTTCCATATTTTAATTTTTATCATATTTATTGTTCTATGGTCTTGTAGTGGATTATTGAACATTTTCTAATTCTGATGATCCCCTGGATGTGATCCAAAACCCATGGTAGGAGACCCATCAAGTGTGCTTTGTTGTGACGATTTTGTTCCTATTTTATTGGAATGAAATTCCCTAAATTATATAAATCTACATTTAGATACAATCTATAATTGGAATCAATGTCTACATAGAGATATACTATATAGTAGTGTTCTGAGGTAGACTGCTTAATATGCCTTCACATAACTATAATTTAGATACACACACAAAATTATTTTCCATGAGGTTTTTGAGTTACTAGGTATGATTTTTTGTCACTTATTTTAATTATCATTTTGGGTTTGAATTCATCTCCAAATATTAGTTTTTAAGTTCAAGAAAGGTGACTTACCCTCACATGTATTTGAATTGCTGAATTAAATTATCTCAAATGTATTCTTAGGGGGCTGGGGGATAAAAATTAAGGAATCATATCCCTATTATATAATTTTCTTATGTTATATCTTCAAAAAAATTGGATGAAACTCCACTTATTATGAAATATCTTATTATTTCTAAATCATTAACACAATCTCTACATCAAAATTGCAACTCTCTTGGTTTAAAAATATGATAAAAAATTCAAGTGGAAATATATGTTAAAAATACACCATATATTCCAATGTGTATGCCTACAATTATACCACCACCACTTCAATTTCTCCTAATAATTAATAATGTTACATCTTCAAAAAAATGTGGATGAAACTCCACTTATTATGCATTGAAGAGCCTATTAATTATTTTAAAATCATTACCATTAGTTTCAAAGTTCCATAATGATAATTTTACTTCTATTTAAATATTTTAATTTCTATAATTTTCATTGTACTATGGTATTGTAGTGGATTATTGAACATTTTCTAATTCTGATGATCCCCTCGATGTGATCTAAAACCCATGGTAGGAGACCCATCAAGTGTAATTTGTTATGATGAATCTATTGCTATTTTATTGGAATTAAATTCGCTAAATTATAGAAATCTACATTTATAAATGATCTATAAATGTATTCAAATTTTGTATATAAAAATACTATATAGTAGTGTTCTAAGGTAGACTGATTAATATACCCTCACATAACCATAATTTAGATATGCAAACAAAATCCTTTCCCAACAGTTTTTGAGTTAACAGGTATGATTTTGTGTTAATTATTTTAATTACCATTTTGAAGTCAAAATTTTCTCCAAATATTAGTTTGTAAGTTCAAGAAAGGCAACTCACCCTCACATGTGTTTGAATTAGTGAATTAAATTATCTCAAAGGTATTCCTATGGGGTGTGGGGGATAAAAATTAAGGAGTCAAATCCCTATGAGATAGTTTACTTATATTACATCTTCAAAAAATGTGGATGAAACTCCACTTATTATGTAAGAGCTTATTATTTCTAAATCATTAACACAATCTGTATGTCAAAATTACAACTCCCTTGATTTAGAAATATGATAAAAATTTGAAGTGGATATATATGTTAGAAAGACACCATCTATTCTAATGTGTATTCCTACTATTATAACACCATCACTTCAGTTAATCCTAATAATTAATAATGTTATATCTTCAAAAAAATGTGAATGAAACTCCACTTAGCATTGAAGAGCTTAATAATTATTTCTAATTCATTACCATCAGTTCTAAAGTTCCATGATGATAATTTTAATTCTATTTCCATATTTGAATTTCTATAATTTTTATTGTACTATGGTCTTGTAGCAAATTATTGAACATTTTCTAATTCTAAAGATCCCTTGGATGTGATCCAAAACCCATAATAAGAGACCCATCAAGTGTAATTTGTTGCGACGATTCTATTGCTATTTTATTGAAATGGAATTCCCTAAATTATATAAATCTACATTTAGATAAAATTTATAAATGGATTCAAAGTTTATATATAAGAATACTATATAGTAGTGTTCTGAGGTAGATTGCTTAATATGCCCTCACATAACCATAATTTAAATATAGACACAAAATCCTTTCCTAACAGGTTTTTGAGTTACTAGGTATGATTTTGTGTTACTTATTTTAATTACCATTTTGGGGTCGAATTCATCTCCAAATATTAGTTTGTAAGTTCAAGAAAGGTGACTTGCCTTCATAGGTATTTGAATTGGTGAATTAAATTATCTCAAAGGTGTTCCTAGAGGGTGGGGGATAAAAATTAAGGATACAAATCACTATTAGAAAATTTGATTATATTGCATCTTTAAAAAATGTGGATGAAACTCCACTTATTATGCAAGAGCTTATTATTTCTAAATAATTAGCATAATCTCTACATCAAAATTGTAACTCCCTTCATAGACTGCTAGTGATGCCCTCACATAACCATTATTAATTTAGATAAGGACACAAAATCCTTTCCCAAGAGGTATTTGAGTTACTAGGTATGATTTTGTGTCACTTATTTTAATTACCATTTTGGGTTCAAATTCTTCTCCAAAAATTTGTTTGTAAGTTCAATAAAGGCAACTTCCCCTAAGAGGTATTTGAATTGGTGAATTAAATTATCTCAAAGGTTTTTTTTTTTGGTGTGTTGGGGGGGAGGGGGGGTGTGCATGAGCTAAAAATTATCTCAAAGGGGGGGGGGAGGGGGGCTAAATATTTTTATTAAATAATGCACATTGTTTAAATGTTTAATATGTTTAAATATATAAATATATTTTTTTAAATAATTTTATATGTTACAATTTTTTATATAAACTTTTAAATTAGTATAGAATTTAAAATTCCTACATGCTTTAAAATTAGGTTTATGTTTATATTTTTCTCTTTCCATTATTTTATCTCAGTCTTTCTCTCTCCCTTTTGAAGTCCAAAAAGCATTCTTTTATTTACTATTAGGTTAACTATGGAGTTAGTGATTCAAGCATTGACCCCATTTTTCACTGTAATTTTTGTAGCTATGGTGTTAGTGGTGGAAGCATTGACCCCATTTTTCATTGCTGCTTTTATAAGTATTTCTTGTCAGGTATTTAATCTATGTAATGTATTTTTTTGATGTATCTAAAATGTGTGATTTTTTTGGCTTGAAATGAACCTATTATTCATTATTTACTACTTAAATTATGAAATCATTATGATTCAGATAGACCCAGATTTTTGTTATGAAATGGCCAAGATAATAAAATGGTAGAGGTTAGGATTTTTTAGAGCTTACTTGTATTCAATAGGGACCCAAATGGTGAATGTGAGGGGAAAACATACATTTTTTATTAACTATAAGCAAATAATGAAATGGCTGAGATAATGAAATAGCCAAGATTAGGATTATTTAGTGTTTATTTATATTCAATAAGGATCCAAATGGTGAACGTGATGGAAAAGTAGACATTTTTTATTAATTGTAATAAAATAATGAAATGGTAGATATTAAGATTGTTTATGGCTTACTTGTATTCAATAGGGACCCAAATGGTGAATGTGAGGGGAAAACAAACGTTTTTTTATTAACTGCAAACAAATAATGAAATGGTAGAGATCAGTATTATTTAGAGCTTACTTGTATGCAATAGGGACCCAAATGATGAATGTGAGGGGAAAGCAGACATTTTCTATTAATTATAAACAAATAATGAAATGGTAGAGATTAGGATTGTTCAGCATTTGTATTTAATAGGGACCCAAATGGTGAATGTGAGGAGAAATAAGATATTTTTTATTAACTATAAGCAAATAACCATATTAAAAAATTCTTGTGATGCAAGAAGGTTTCAATGGTTCTATCATCTCTATCTCATTGCATCATTTATCTACTGGCTCTATTTGGGATACTATGAATTATTTTTGTTTTAAACTAAGTTAAAAATTCATATTTTGTCATGTTTTAGGTTATTATTATTTGATTTGAATTATTTCCATTTTAGATTGAGTTAAAAATTAATTTTTTGGGGTGGTGAACTTTTCTCTCATGTTGTGTCATAAACTTTAATGAATAAATGATTGAATAACACCTAGAATTATTTTTTAGGGTGGTGAAAATGTCCTTTGTGCTTTGATATTCTTAGGTAGAGAGATCCCATGCATAGTTATGTATTAAAAAATTGCTTATTAAATATCGACACCTATGATATAAGAACAACTATTATTTAGGGAGAAGTTTTTGATGGGTGGGAAGTAGAAGGAGGCTGAGTATTTGTATGGTTTCTCCTTTTTTTTGGTTACCAACTATCATTTGCATCCAATCAAATTTTTAATTTTTTTAAAACAATTTTTTTATTAAAATGCTCCTAATTTCTCTTAGCAGCATGTATTACACATAATTTTTGTAGTCTTAAAAGCACATCCTAATATCTTTGGAGCATCCGGTATAGGTCTTTTGATCACCCTATATAGATCTTTGGATAATTCATAGACTTCTTCAGAGCATCCTTTTTATGTCTTTAGAACACACTTATATCATATTCAGAGCAATTTTAGAGTATCTTTGGAGTGTCTTTGAATAATTCAATCATCGAAGCTCACTTGTTGAATCTTTAAAATTATAGCCAAAAAATTTGTAAAAACTATGTGTTACCTTCTCAAAATTACCCCATCATTGGGATGTTTTGATGTACCCAGAATTACCCCATACTTGGGATGTGTTCCTATACTCAAAATTACCCCATTCCATGGGATGTGTTGCTATACTCAAAACTGTGCTATTCATCCAAGTTAGACACAATAACAAGGTAAAGATTCAAAAATATATTACATATAAATAATGAATAAATTGTATCCATATCCTACTTAGATCAGACTTTAACTATTAAATGCAATATAATATATAACCAAACACAACACTTTACGGATATTTTATATAACTATGATGAACTATATGAAATTCTCATCATTTCTCCCCCACACTTTATCATTTACAAGTTCTCTCATAAAGATCCTTAATCCAAATTTCTTGATTCAAACCTCTGATTTAGATCATAAACTTCAAAATTATGACCCTAGTCATGGTGGCCCCTTGGCAAGAATCAAATATCTCTGACAACTATACGTACCCAAGCTTCAAATTCAACTTCTACTTTAGAATTCCAACACCTCCATGGAGATAAATGACACAAAATGATAGGAGACCTAAACCTCATCTCAATCCAAACATCTAAACCTCTTTTCTATAAGCACCAAGTGATTATATAGAAAACTATTGTGGCTCTTCTTAGATTTCATTTAATATTTTTGGGGATGAGGACTGCCCTCCACTTCAACTCAATAGGTAATGTTTTCCACCTAGCAAGACTTGCATTGAAACCATTGGAATAATGATGGATAGAA
Organism: Torreya grandis; assembly: GCA_037957365.1. NCBI lineage: Eukaryota > Viridiplantae > Streptophyta > Pinopsida > Cupressales > Taxaceae > Torreya > Torreya grandis. The sequence continues at coordinate 1,565,587 of JARHVA010004122.1, forward strand.
AAGCTTTAAAAGAAACAATATTATATCTCAATAGCTCATGATACTTGTTCTTCATATGCATATGATACAGTGGTTGAAAATAAGAAATAAATTTCTTTGCTTTTAGACATTGTGGTCTCATGAATAACCTAGTGGTGCTTTGTAATTCTATAAATCTATTACTAGTTTATTTCTATGCCATTTAGTTCCTTAGAGTGGAGAGAAAGGCATATAATTGTGTCTCTCCAACAAATAATTTTATCAAAAAACTAGATTGATATCCTAATAACAAATTGAAAGTATATAACCCATAAATGGCATCCTACCTTTCTTCAGTTCTCTTTAGAAAAATGTCCATCAATACATGGTTATCTTCAATGATATGTGAAAAACCAAGGGAAATTAACTAAATCTACCATTTATAAAACTACTCATGTAAGAAAAGAACATAAACTGATGAAGGCTATTTTAATGTTAATAGTTTCTTAGAAATAACACAAATGTGTTGGATTAAATACTATGTTTTTTGTAATTGCAGTTGGGATTCTAACAATTGATTATGAGATTCCTCCTTAAGTTTGGCATTTTCATTCATCAATTTTTGAATTTTATTCTAGGTGATATGCAAGATAAATATTATTTCATGTAATGGAATAGGAAAGGAGGGAATAACTCTTGTTGGACCCTCTATCTGAAATACAATCTCTCATGTTTCTCTTTGCATGGCCTGAATAGAGGCTTGTAACTAAAAATTCCAAGTAGCAAGCTTTATTATTCTATTAGTATGTCAGACAATCATTGTATTTCTATCTTAAATAATTTATATTAGATTATTTATTAAATTACACTTATCAACATTGAAATTTTAAAAATCATTAATATGAGTGTCTTTGATAGCAAGATAATTTTGTAAATCAGTAATCTAAGTGTCCTTGATTTTAAGAGAATTCTATAAATTTTTCAATTCTTGGGTCTCTAAAAACATTACATTGTGGACCCTAGTCTATTCATCTTGTATTCTTTGAAGAATTATTTCTTATTCACCAACTCTAGTAACATATTTTTTCCACCTTTTTTTTAAATTAGAAATCATCAAGTCCTTACCTTTAAAAGTTGAATGGAGAACATTTAACTCTATTTGTTGTAATTTGATTGTTTCCTCATGGTTTGATAAATCCATGGCATACTAAAATTCCTTTTCTTCATTGATAGAATGTGGAGAAGATGTATATTATTCAATCAAGGTTGTAATGCTTTGATTCTTGAGATATAACTTCTTTTGTGAAGGTTCCCTCTATAAATACAACTTCTTCTGCGGCCTGTACATTTTCCTCTCCTTCTTCTTCCTATACGATAAGTTGGTGAATGTGCTAGAGTTTTGTTAGAAGAAGATGAGGGGTGTCTGAAGAAAGTCCCATTTGTCACTTTGATCTCTGACATAGTGTCTTCAGAACCAGTGCTAGAAAAGATGGCCATTCTATAATTTCAAATGTGGGTTATTCAATCCAGATTGCAGTGGAAGAGGAGAGGTAGGGTGTGGTGTCTTTTTGGTAGGAACTAGAGAAAAATTTCAAAGGAAAGAGGACCAAACCTTTTCACCCCTTGGTTTATAGAGAAAATAATAGAGACAAATGAGTGTAACCAACCCATGATGGTGGGTAGACCTAGTGCCTCATCTTATCTTTCAAGGCACATTAATCAAAGCAATATGAAGGAAAGAGTGAAGATCGATCCTATATTCTTCTCAAATAACTCCTTTCCTCAATTGAAGGTGTCTCATAGCATTTCCACCCACTAATATAAACTAACCATCACAAGTGATATATTTAATTATCCTAAAAATAACATTTTTCCAAGGTTGAGGAAGACTTTATCTCAAATTTATCTTAGACATTCCTCAGGGGAATTTGGCCAGTTTGGGGTGTGTCACTTTTCCTTCAACAAACATATAAATTAAGTTATAAAAATTGATCTTTTCAATTTCAACTACTCCATCCTTAGGAATCCTAAATGGAACATTGATTATAGAGGGATTTACTAGAATTTTATTCCCTATGATAATAGCATGATATTCATCAAAATTCTCATAGAATTATTGCATAATTTTTTCATGGAATCCCTGAGACATTTTAAAGAAATTCAACCAACCTACTATTTCAAAGATGTATCTAGTTACTTCATCTTGTAGCAATACACTAGAGGATTATGGTTCACTTTTTTCCTTCTCCCACCCATCTTTGGAGCAAGCACTATTTAATTGCAATTTTGACTATACTATAAAGACACAGAGCTCAAATTCACAAAGGGAATAGGGGAAGCAAGAGGTTAGAGATACAACATAGAATTTGTTGGTAGTGATAATAGAAAAATGAATATCAAATTAGGTTATATGATGTGATTATGATAAGAATGATGACAGAAGTTATGGGTACCTCTTTGGAGCATGCCATGTGAGATATAATGAGAAGGTGATTTATTCGGTCAAGTAGTAATGATGTGTCATAAATGTCATTATTGGAAGTAATGAGAGTAATAATCACAATTAGTTATGCATCATACAAAATCTTTTTGAAATACCCTCTATTGAAAACATAGTTACATCAATCCTATTTTAAAAGATTATTTGGAAATATCATCACAAAACACCATCACATCAATTCTTTTGGAGATATTTTGAAAACACTGTCACATCAAATTATGGATTACAACATTGTTGGTCTAATGGCATTATTTTGATTCTCAATGATGGAGGTGGATTCTTCCCATTCATGATTTTTCATCTTAGGAGCATAGTTATAAGTATTTAGAGCATAGCTTCCAATCTTTAGAGCCAAGTCACTAATCTTTGGAGCTAAACCTTCAAACATTAGAGTAAAAATGTAGTTTATATATTTAACACTTTATATATATGGTGTTGTTTGTATGTATTTGTATCCAATTGCATCTACTTAATCCATGTCTTATCTAAAGAATAACTTGGAGTCTCTATTGATGGAGGCAATGGCTAAGCTGGAGTTAGCCCTTGGAAGGTAGACATTTGGGGAGAAAACATTTCCATATGGTAGACTAATTCATTTTAGTGTTTGTCATCCATTGCCAATGCAATGGTATTAAAACTATAGTCTCAAAAGACTATGTTTATCCAATATGAATAGATAAATGGGACCTATTCTACCTTGGCAGTTCTAAATGTTCTTACTTCAGCCATGGGTTTTGAATTTTGATTGACGAGATCATATATTGTCTTAATGTGGTATGAATGCAAAAAAGACCTTTTTGGCAAGCTTGATTAATGCAATGCTAATGGTGATCTTAATTTATGCCATATTAATGGGTAAGATTATCAAACTTCAAACTATTGCTTTTAGCAATTAATTGATTTAGAATTTAGTTTATTTTTAATTTGAATTTGATTTATCATCATTTTTAAATTTAAAGCTAAATATTGCCACCTTTTAACACATGGCTACCACCTCAAATACAAATAAGTACTCACGTGGCCTAAATATTACTAAGCTATCTATTTGGCTCAAAATCTAGACATGTGCCACCTTTTGATTGCCTCATGGATTCTCAAAATCTAGCTTTTCATGATGACTCATCTATTTTTTGCCACCTTGTGACCCTCAATTCATAGCAAGCTCTTGGGTGGTGCCTTTTAATCTTGATACCTTGAATGGCAAATCAACTCTTGTGCCTATTTGAAAGGTATCTCTTAGGAGATACCTTAAAGGGGAAATCCACTTTTTTCATTCTCAAAATTTATCTCCTAGGAGATACCTTGAAGGTATTATAGGCACATTCAAAATATCATAGAGTAGTGTCTTCCATGTAAAGGAAAATTCCACTTGTTCCTTGAAGGATATATCCTCTCTTATGCATGTTTGAAAGGTATCTATTAGGAGATACCTTAAAGTATAAATCCACTCTTGTGCATGTTTTAAAGGTATCTCCTAGGAGATACCTTGAAGGTATTATAAGCGACTTAAAAATATCAACCAGTAGTGCCTTTTATGGAAAGGAAAATTGCACTTGTTCCTTGAACGAGAAATCCACTCTTGTCCCTATTTGAAATATATATCCTAATAGATACCTTGAAGGGGAAATATAATCATGTGCATTTTTGAAAGGTATCACATAAAAGATACATTGAAGGCATTATAGGGGCCTTAAAAATATCACTTAGTAGTGCCTTTTATGTAAATGAAATTCCTTAAAGTAGAAATAAACTCTTGTGCCTATTTGAAAGGTATCTTCTAAGAGATACCTTAAAGGGGAAATCCACTTTTATGCATGTCTAAAAGGTATATTTTATGAGATTCCTTGAATGTATTACAAAGGCCTTCAAAATATCACCCAATAGTGTCTTACATGTAAAGGAAAATTCCACTTTTTCTTTAAAGGAGAAATACACTCTTATGCCTATTTGAAATGTATATCCTAAGAGATACCTTGAAGGTTAAATCCACTCTTGTTCATGTTTAAAAGGTATATCTTAAAATATACCTTGAAGGTATTACAAAGGCCTTCAAAATATCACACAGTAGTGCCTTCTATGTAAATGAAAATTCCACACTTGTGCCTATTTGAAAGGTATCTCCTATGAGATACCTTGAAAGGGAAATAAAATATTGTGCATATTTTAAAGGTATTTCCTATGATATACCTTGAAATTATTACAAGGTATTTAAAAATATGACCTAGTATTGCCTTCCATGTAAATGAAAATTCCGCTTGTTCCTTGAAGGAAAAATCCACTCATGTACATGTTTGAAAGGTATTTCCTAGGAGATAACTCAAAAGGGAAAATCCACTCTTATACATGTTTGAGAGGTGTCTCCTAGGTTAACCTTGAAGGTATTATAAGGGCCTTAAAAATATCACCTAGTAGTGGCTTCCATGTAAAGGAAAATTGTACTTGTTCCTTGAAGGAAAAATCCACTCTTATCCCTTTTTGAATGTATCTCCTAGAAGATACCTTGAAGGGGAAATCCACTGTTGTGAATGTTTGAAAGGTATATTATTCATTTTTTCCTCTATAATAAGTGTCATTGGCACAACTACACCTCTATTTTCCACATGCCCTTGCCCTAGCCCTTCTAAGTTTTAAAAGCATTCCTTGAAAGACAATTATTAACTCACCTCTCCTATCATTAATTTTAGAGTATAAATACCCATTGTAAGATAATTATTATGAGCTTTCTAGGGGGCATTAAAGTATAAATATCCATCTCCTTTTTGGCCAAATAATTAGATGCATTGAGATTTTGATTAAATTAAGTAAATATAGAGAGCATAAAGAGCAGAGAGAGCTAAGCTGAGAATTATGAGAATTTGTGAGTAGGCATTGTTCATCCAGTACCTTCAGTAAGACATAGAGTAGTTTTAAAGAATAATTATTGATTGAAATTTCTACATCCTCATTAGCACTAGAAAAATTATGGGAAAAACCCATTTGGGGGTGAAGAACAATGCAGATGCAAAATCTAGAAGGCTTCATCCAATTATTACTTACAATGCAATGGGTTGGTGGAGTCTAAAAATAAAAATCTAATCAAAATGATCAAAATAATGTGTGATAACAAGCAAGAGTGGTACCTTCACATGAATATGGCCCTATGGGTAGATCACATCACCCCTAAATAGGTTCTAAAGACTTCCTTATATGATCTTGTATACAAGAAGGAAATAATTATGCCAATATCATTAGAAATCCTCACATAATATCTCTTAAAGGCTATTGAAATTGAAGAAAATAGAGTAATGGAGGTTTAACTTGTTTAATTCATCAAACCCCAAGAGGTGAGGGAACATTCAAGTGATGTGAACCTCATTTGACAATAATAAGTTAAGTGATGTTTGGATAGGAAGTCATCATGACCTAGATTTAAAATTAGAGACTTAGTTCTTAAATATGATTAGTGGGCAACAAAGCTAGGATAACATGTGAAGCTCGATTCTCTTTGGATAGGACCATTTCACATCATTAATGATAGGCGGGTGAATGCTTATGAATTAGAATATCAAGAGGGAAATGTATTGGAGATCCCCAAAAACAAGATCAACTTTAAGCATTTTAACTAACTTACCCATATTCCCTTTTGTACATAATTAGTTAGTTTCCCTTTCTATCATGGGTTTCCTTTTTTGTGTTATTGATTCCCTCGTTTCCTTTTCCTTCCCTTTATTTTTTATTTTTAAAATAAGTTCCATTGGCACAAGTGACTCTTCTAGTCACCATACATCCCCTCCCTTATCCTCTCAAATCTTTAAAAAACATTCTTTGAAATATGGTTATCTACCTTCCTTACTTGCCATTAATGCTAGATGCCCCATTTTTGCATGAATTCCCATAACGATCACCACAAATCTATCAAAAGTATCCCTTCAAGCATGTGTGCCTCCCTTGACATTTATGGGGATGCCTGATTTTAAAAGTTCTCATCATGGGCCTGCCTAGTGGCATCGATGTATTAATACACTCACTTCATCCAAGCCAACCATTAGAAATATTAAGAACATTGAGTAAATTAAGAGAAGTAGGAAGGGTCAAGTCTATATTTATAAGTAGCAAAGCATAAAACCATTAATTTTGACCTTCAGTAGAAATATAAAGTGGTATTGGATAAAAATACTCACCAATGGAAGATTCTACATCTTCATCAAGAAGTGACTAGCATCCCATCAGACAAAGATCCTATGGGTCAAGTACTAAGGGTGACCTTTCCCTCAAGCATGCAATCAAAAAATCCATTGCTTCTACCCCTACTCCAACAAAATAAAAGGTGAACAACATTAAAAAAACATCTAAGGGGGAATGGAGGGACTGAACATTGGTCACCAACTTCACAAATAATATCTTCGACCTAAAGTTGGCCAAGAACCCCAAGAGTTTGAGAGAGGGTGATTATGCCTGAATGCTCGCAAGGGCCAAAAAAAATGACTATTACTCATTCAACTATAGGTTATGGGATTGAACATTGGCACATTTCATATTGCCTTATGTTCATCCCTTCCTAAAGATCATCACCCTCTACATGCACAGATATGATAACTGCTTTGACATAATTAATGGCAACACCCATTTAAGGGTAAAAATTAACATAGATAACATTAGGGATATGTTTCAACTCCCTAATGATCTAGAGGCCAAGATCTATAGTGTAGATAACCTATAGCTTATTTATAAATCCTAGGTCCATGAAAAGGGAGACTTCCTTGGATTTATCCTCAAAAGAAAAATCATAGAGATGCCTCATATGCCCATTTCCATCAAGAGGTTTCTTGAACATCACCTAAGAGAAACTCTATCCATGTTAGCCTTCATCTTTGGAATGGAATCTAACACCAGCATTGAAGACTTCTGGTTGGGGGCACTCTTTATCATAACCTCAACATATAAGGGACAAAATGTTAGGTTTGATTTTGTATAATCTATCACCACCTCCATAAGAGATGAGTTGGAAAAAATTTCAATAGTGGGTACCTTATGATACTCACCATTCCTTCTAGATCTCATTTTATTCTAGCATCCCTAGTTTTCCAAATACCTTGACATTAACTCCTTTGAAATAGATGTCTTCCCTAATGTGGTGAACCCTATCACTGTATAGACCCACATTTTATTTGTCACTATGGAATACTACGAGTTTTCAAAACTTTTTATCGATCTAATTCTCATTGACCTCAATATAAATCCCCTTACATTTGTAATGATCAAAGCACAACTAACATGGATCACTGAGATCAATGTTCTAGTCAATTGGTTCTAAATAACCCACTTCTCATTCATTCAAGTGCATAGTTTCTAGGGAGAACCCTTTCAGCTCTTATACATGTTGACATATCAAACTTTGGCCTTAGAGGATGCTCACTAACTCAATATGGTAGATTCCATCTATGAGGTAGAGAAGAATAAAAAATCCTATATGGTGTCCCCTTCACAAGAGGAGGCATTATAGTGTACAAAAGGCACTAAGAATGCCTACTGATAGCCAAGATGGTAGAGCTTGGCCTAGACCTAATAGATGATAGATAGAAATATGATCTAACCAGATACTTAACAAACTTAAAAACCACTAGTGCCCTTAGGCATTAAGCTCAACCTTACCTAGAGTAGAAGAAGTCACCTGTGGAAGACATTCCCCAAAATTATGTGGACTTGGCTCATTTCTCGCTAGACACAGTCAAACCATTTGAGTCTTTCTATGAGAAGGTTCTAGATCACAACCCAACCAAGAAATTTTTAAAGGTGATGAAGAAGCAGCTCAAATATTTAAGATGGAATGAAGAGAAAAAGGCTATCATTATAAAAATAGGTATGAGATCAACCTGCCCTATGCCAAGCTTAATGAGGATGACATAGATAGAATCTTTGATAAGATTTTAGAGGAGCATCATCAAGAAGAAGGCTTAGTAGAGGAAGAATCCTCCCCTAAAATATTGATAGGAAGAATAGGAGAAGAAGAAGAAGAAGAAGAAGATACTCCTAGGTTTGTAGCAAGAGTCATGACACTACAAAAAGAGGTCAAGGTCTTAGAGGTTCAAAAGCCTTCCTCATGGCCTTCTATTTTGTACTCACACTCCATAGCTCTGTAATAAAAATAGTCTCCCTTTAGGCACCTAATGACTAGTTCATCCTAGTAAAAGTGGCCCAAGGCTCCCAAATCTCGCCCTCTACCTGAGCCCATGTAGAATAAAATCCATTTCTTAGGTTCCCACCTTTCCACCTCTATCTCTCTCATCACTTCCATAGTTCCATCCACAATCTTACCTCAAGATATGGTAGTATATACTACTCAAGAAAGCACCACATTGTCCCATCTCTCATCTTATTCTACCCAATCCTCCATCAAGATCACATCTCTTTCCTCTATAGTCATGATTTCCTCTTACATGAATTTCTTCACCCCAGTACCTTAAACTTTAGCATCATCCTACATAATGGTGTCCTCACCATTCCCCCCGACTCCATAGGTTTCCATTGTTTTATCCTCCCAACCTTGCCCTACATCCAACTTCCTCTAGAGAAATGATGCCCTCTACTTCATATTAGCAAATAACTATTCCATTCATGCTACCATAGGGACTTCCATTCATGAGGGAGAGCATTCAATGGCTAAATAAGTACTAATAGTAGGAAAATGCAATAAGAGTATCTTGAGAGGCTTGAATGGAAAAAAAGAGAGGGAAGTAGGCTAAGGTATATGATAAAACTCACATGTGGTCATTTTATGACCCTACACAACAATCCCTTATGGTTGCTCATCTGACCCCCCCCCAAGTAGTTAATCCCCAAGGATAGATGCAACCAGGGACTATGATATTTAAACTATCAGTCTCAACTTCAACTAGGCTAGGCCTACTGATAGAGTCAAGTTGATGGAAGAGACACAAAAGTTCATTACCATAGAATACATCAAGGTTACCTTATATCTAGAAAAGACCAATTTATATCTTTTAAAAAGTGAAAGATACGATTGAATGCCTCAGTGTTGAGGCTAAGGCCAAAGATGTGGAGCTCAATAAATCAAGGTTAACTTACAGAGTTACATCTCTAATGAGAGATTCTAAGTGGAAGTTAACCTAAGAGTGGCCACAAATAATGAGTTGTAGGAGAAAGAGATAAAATTGGATTGAGTCTATAGGGATCTCTCTAATTTTTATTGATCATATCAGTAATTGTAGTAAAAGGCATAGCAAGAATCCTCAATCAAGGACCAAGAAATTGAAACACTGACGAATGACCTTGATGCCCATCTATATGCCTAGTAAATCCTCTCTATGGTGTAAAAAATATACAAATCCTATTGGGAAAGGATTAAGGTCATGATAACAAACCTAAATACAACACTAAATTTCATTATAGAAGCATAAATACTGGCCTCTCAGGTGATCAAATCTATTAACCAGGTGATCACCTTCATCTCCCCCAAGGTTTTATAATTATATAGCCTTGTCTAAAACCTCTAAAATACTTCTCACAAGATTATACAATAAGTAGGGGTGATCAATCAGAGGGAGGTGATGGCTAAGTTCAATGAGGTTTTTGGCTATATCAAGGTAACCAATAAGTGTAAGGCATTCCTTAATGCTTTAAAACATGTGGTCCAAGATAGGCAAGGATGCATCAAGTATTTAGTCTTGGAGGGACTTCCCTCCCCTTTCTTGGTAGATAATAACATCCTCACTGAGGGCCAAATCAAGGCACTACTTGAGCAAAATTAGAATGACTAGACCATCTTCATGGCTCTCGATAAAGTGTCTGATGTCGCTAAGGTGGAGAAAATTTTACACCCATTCACCCAGCTAGAGTTTTAGATGCTGGTAGTGGTTAAAGGCTTGTAAAACATATTATTTAAGTATATAATAGGTCTAGATATATCCTTTGAGGCTCTAAAAATGGAGACCCAACCAAAGGAGGAAGAATAGGTGCCCTTATAGGCAACCCTTCAAAAATTGTATGTATCCACACTTTCCTCCCATTTTTGTAATTTTGCTTTAATTAGTTCAAGTACTAGAGTTTTGGTTTCTCCCATCTATAGGTGGATGTAACTATGAGTTATCAATAATTGTGGATCAAAAATCCACATTTATTAGTTTTGGAATAACTCATGTTTGGCTTTAGGCTCTCTCATAAATTAACAATTCCTCAACACCTTTTAACGGTTCCCCTTTTGGACCCTTTCTTCTTCAGGGGACATTTTCAATTTTTTTCCTAAGTACTAACCTTCATATACGTATAACACATGGAACCCACATGATAAATATCATCAAAAACTTCCCCAACACCCCTAAAAAAGTGCCAACTTGATGCATGCCATCTCTGCACTTGTTCGAGAGTGGTGTCAGTTTACCATAACTTAAAGGAGCACCATTGGAAGAGAGTGTAAGTCCCTCCTTTCAAGAAAAACTTTTAAAACACTTTAATCCCAACTTAAATTGTAATATAATGATTCCAAGGGGGACCAAGGCCATTAAACACAGTATAGGTGGGACTTTAGAAGTATACAAGTGGTACCAACTCGATTCTCCTAAGCATAATAGTCATAACAAAATAATGTAGTTGTGTCATATTTAGGATCTATAGGCTAACTAAATTCATGATCTCAAGACCCTATTTTAGTTTCCATAGCACCATCATGGGCATGAGTGTTAAAATTTCTAGGTGTTATTTCCCTAGGGTGTTGCCTTGACTATATATTCTAGGCTCTTCCCTTTTAGAAGGAGTTGGTTATTATTTTTCACTAGTTATCATATTTGGTATTCTTGCTTTTTTAGCCACTGTAATATACTATGATAGTAGCAGTTAGCATTTTTCTATTCTAAAACCTTAAAAAATTCACCTCATGTATGTGATTAGATGCTTTTTATGTGTCTTTCATGGCCTTTTATATTATGTTCTCCATCTACAATGAAGAGGATGTGATGTTCTATGTTATTTGGAGTAGATAATAATCTCTATCTATTGTTTAATTTCTTTTTCTTCGATAATTTGGTGTCTTTGCTTACATAATAGACTATATCTAATGTTTTATGCTCCTTCATGTTCCATATTTCTTAAGGATATAATCTCTTTTATGCAATTATATATTAAAGTTTTAAATATCTCGGTGCATTGCCTTATGTTAAATTTACTTTACATGTTATTTGTTTTCCTTTCTTCAAACTTAAATGAAGAGATGGATTCTAAAATCCCTGAGGTTACTTTATAAATCATAATTCAGTCCCACACTTGTAAAGCTTCTACCTTCTATGTAAAGAAAAATTACACTTGTTCCTTGAAGGATAAATCCATTATTGTCCCTATTTGAAATGTATCTCCTAGGAGATACATTGATGGGGGAATCCACTATTGTGCATGTTTTAAATGTATCTCCTAGGAGATACATTGAAGGTTTTATAGGGTCCTTAAAAATAACACTCAATAGTGCCTTCCGTGTAAAGGAAAATTGCACTTGTTTTGTGAAGGAAAAATCCACTCTTGTGCATGTTTGAAAGGTATCTTTGAGGAGATATCTTGAAGGGGAAATCCACTCTTTTTCATGTTTGAAAGGTATCTCCTAGGAGATATCTTGAATGTATTATAAGGGCCTTAAAAATATAACCCAATAGTGCCAAAATAGGATATTTCACTTGTTCACCACTTTTATATATAACAACCAATAGTGATTTCCATGTACAGGAAAATTCCACTTGTTCCTTGAAGGAAAAATCCACTATTGTGTTTATTTTAAAGGTATCTACTAGAAGATAAATTCAAAGAGGAATCCACTCTTGTGCATGTTTGACATTGAAAATATTAAAAGGGCCTTTAAAATATCACCTAATAGTGCCTTCCATGTAAAGAAAAATTGCACTTGTTCCTTGAAGGAGAAATCCACTCTTATCCTTGTTTGAAATATATCTCCTAGGAGACACATCTAAGGTGAAATCCACTCTTTTTCATGTTTTAAAGTTATCTCCAAGGAGATACATTAAAGTTATTACAAGGGCATTCAAAAAATAACATAGTGGTGCCTTTCATGTAATGTAAAAGTTCACTTGTTCCTTGAAGGACAAATCCACAAAATGGACTTTAGGCAACACAAGCAATAATTCATAGCAACATTGGAAGGGATAAAACCATGATCATCTGAAAACATGTTCATTAATCCAAATGAGAGTCAGGAATAATATACAACCAAAAAAATACCCTAAGCATGTTCATTTATAAATAAAATTCCATTGAATCTACAATATAGAAACACAAACAACAATTCATAGTAACATTAGAAGGGGTAAAACCATGATCGTTAGAAATCATGTCTATTAATATAAATGAGATTTTGGAACAATATATAATTAAAATAGGCATGGATGATCTCCAAATTGGAAAATATCACTTGGTAGTGAGCGAGATGGGTTCCTGTAGACAATAGAAAATATTAAAATTGGTACTTTACCTATTTTATTTATTTAAAACTGACATGTCACCATAATGCTTCTTCTAAATATCATGGGAATCCTGAAGGTTGCTTCATAGATCACAATTATCTCCCACATCTATAAAGCTTTACTAGGAAAATATTCATTGAGAGCAAGAGTTTTAGTCATCAATAATATCCACTAAGATATTCCTTCATGGATAACTTGAAGGCAACTACTAGGAGATACCTTGAAGATATTACAAACTTCAATAACATGAGGCTTGTTCAATATTGATATCTCTAATAGGAGATTACTTTGAGGGCCTTGTAATACCTTCATGATAAATTAAAGGTATCTCCTAAGAGACACCTTAAAGATATTAAAAGGACCATCAAGGTAAAGGAAATTTTTAGAGGTATAATAGGGTAATTATTTAGATCTGAAACTATTAACGTAATAGAAAAAATAATGAAACTGGATTGAGGTGGAAAGAGCATGTGTCCAAGAGGACATAAAATGTAAGCTCTCTTAGGTATTATTTTAAGTTATCAATTTATCAACCAGTAATGCTTTCAAAGGGAAGGAAAGATCTATTAGGAGATACATTCAAGGTGAAGGAAAGTGCTTTTGAAGTGTCCACTAGGAGATTCCTTCAAAGGCCTTGAAGTACACTTGTAATACCATTATGGTTAACTTTAAGGTATCTCTTATGAGATGTCTAATAATAAAAATTCACTCTTGTGCATGATTGAAAGGTATCTCCTAAGAGATACCTTGAATGTACCTATTGATGGGTGTTTTGACACATATTAGAAACATACTTCCCCTCATCTTTCTCATTTGAAACAAATGTTTGTGGATTATTTTGCCCTTCAAATTATATTGACTACTATACATAATTTATTTGTGGTTTGGTCATACCTTTTTATTTCAAGTTTGAGTTAATGTATAAATTACAAATATTTGATACGTATTTTGTATTTTAGTTTAGAATTAACATTTGTTGATATACATTTAATCATTTCTCAAATGCAAAAAAAATCATGAACCGATGTAATATATATTTTGTAATATACAAAATATCAATATTTAAATCATTTCAATATCTTTGTAGAATGTCTTTATATGAAAAAGGAATTTCCAAACTTAAAAGGTAGAAGAAGGCCTCACTCGAAGAGAATTTAGATTAAAGGCATAAGAAGGCCTCACTCTAAGAGAATTTGGATAGAGTATCATTTAAAATACCAACACTCAAATTGAATCCACATCAACATCTTCCATTTTATGGTGGTGATGAAATTATTTTGTTGATTGGTATTTTGAATTGTTTAGTCTGCCAAACATGCATGTAGATATATACTTATTTAGCACTACATCAGGAAAAGAATCTTCTCTAATTGGAATAATCCTTGATTGTGATAAGGATGAACTTGAATATGCCCTTCAATTATAACTGGAAGTATGAAATAGAGAAGAGGAAATTCTCCATCGAGATATAACTAATTTTAGTAAATTTACACCCAGTAAAATAGAGTTGACAAAAATTAAATTTTCTCCTTGTGAAACAATTGGGTTACATTTGAATAGTTATGACAATCTTTAAATGTTGAGGTTGATATACAAAGATAATTTGGTCATTAGAATACAACATATATTAAAATAAAAACATGAACAAGGGGTAACAACTTGTACTTACCACCATGTAAACATATATTTAAGATACACTATAGTCATGACAAGAAAAGCATTGAAGAAAATAAGACAAGCAAGGGAAACATATTTGTATGAAAATTTGAACGAATCCATACAAGTACTCACACTAGTGGATAAAAATAAAATCAAACAAAAGGTTAAAATAATTTTGTTGACACAAACTTATAATGAGACACACAGTGAATTCTCTACATGTTATATTTCCTCTAGTAATTATGCCTTGAACATTCCTATAGGGATTTTTGAATTTGGGGATGTTAATATCAAAATAAAAAATTTGAATGAAAGATGGCTGAATGATATAATTCATTCATTTGTAAAACATAATGAGGTTTTGATGAAGGATGCTTTGTTAATTCCTTTTGATCTAAGCAAACATGAATGTATTATTGAATCAAAGGAAGTTCTAGAAGATATGATGGATAAAAAAACCATAAGGTTCAAAATTATAGATGGCCAACACACAATTACAACACAACAGAGAATTATTTCAAAGGAGGAATAAAATTCACAATCATTAAGAAATAAATTTTATGTTAGAAGGGCAAGATTTTTGAAAACTTGTACTCCATTCTATATTGTTCAAAAAATATGTAACCAATATAATTAAGTCAATGAAATAATTTATAAGTCTCCATTTTTAAAAAGATTTCAATCTACACGTGACCTTATCAAACTAAGAGGTTGCAAGAATCTTGAAATAGGAAATAAAAAGATGGAATAAATACATGAACAAGATAGACACTTGTTCACACAAATGAACTGTTCAGCACAACAACTGTAAGAGAGAAAAGGTCTTCTTTTCATGGAATAACCCATTTAGGATTGTTTTGATAAGGTATTTGATTTATTTAAAACTGGTACTTTACCTATTTTAGATAAACAAGATTTAAGTATGATTGGTACAATAACACTTATAAATATTCAAGGGCTTTTAGACAAACAAAAAATAGAACTAGTAGATTTATTGGAAAAAGGGACTCTTTCCTTCTTGAAAATCTCTAGGTACAACAAAATGGATAATTGGTGCAAAAAGGTGAAGCTAGAAAGTAACATATTATCAAAAATTGCAAATTATTTCAATAACCATGATATGACACTACCATCAGACCAAACAATCACACCTACAGAGGAAATGGAGAATTATAAAAAATTTATGAAAATGTTTGATGATTTATGTGTCCTGAATGAAGGTATTTTAAAAAATAGAAAATTAGAGGAATCATTATCTAAAGATTCATTAATCATATTAAAAAATTATCTACATAATGATGGGCATCAGCTTCCCAGGATAGATACATAAAGATTTAGCTACCATTATGAACTCCCATGTCTTTGGCCATCCATTTTATAATATTTTAGTGAAATTTTTATTCTTGGTTTGAACATTGATTTGATAATTATTGATCTCTTGAATCTCACTAAATTTTTGAAGGAAGAACATATTCACCTATTTCTACAGGCATTTATTGAAAAATTTATTATCAGGTCCTTTAATTTATTCATCATCCACAAACTAGAACATTATTTTACTATTCAAACCTCTCTCAAGAATCTGCATGTTGATGATTTTCGTTCCATCCAAGATATGGGTGTCATACTATGGGGTCTAGATAGTTATGGATTTGAATGGACACATATTATAGGTATCAATTTTTATTAGGGTCCCACTCATTTTTAGTTGTAAGGTTTCAACCTCCATTCATAATAAAGTAGATTAGAGGAAGTTTTTGACATCTACAAAGATGTATCAATATTTCAAATGATTGGTTTGCATAAAATAGGAAGGCCATTCAAAAATAAATTAGATAACATATTTTGGGAGAAACTTATCTCTAATTTCAACAATTTGGATGCATGTGACATGTTAAGGGTATATAAAGGAGTTGGATTAGTGTGTGCTTATATAAAATTGGAAATAAATTTATCTTACATTATAAAAAATAAAGAGCAAATAATTTTTAATGTTCAATTTTAAAATTGTTTGACAAATTCAAAGCAACCAATACAAGAAAAACTAATTAGATCAATACCACCAGGTGCATAACATTTTTAACTTATTTTATAATCATGTTTCATTTTCCAAATATAATATCTTAATAATCTTTTGGTGTGTACACTTTATTTTTCAAACCTAATAGCTTAGCAATCTTTTAGTGTGTAACACTAATGGCATTGCATGCAAGTGAAGAAACCATAATAATGGAAGATCATATCAATGAATATGACACATCACAGGCTATAGAAGGTAACATAAGATCATGCATATTTTTTCAATTATATAATTTTTTATTTATCAATGATTCATAACATTGACAGAATATTTATTCATATGATTATGTCTCAATTAAAATAGTTCACAATGTAGCTCTAGAACTTTGTGTCTCCAACATAGCTCTATAGGTTGGTGCCTCCACAAAAATAACACAAGGTAAAACTCTATAGCAAGATACATTTTTAAAATACAATTATCAAATCAACTGATGATGAGAATTTTTAGTTACTACATTATATAATACCTTATAGGGAATAAAGAACCAAAGTTTTAATGAAAGAGTTGACCCATACAAACTATAAAAAGGCAAAAAAAGGTGAAACCCCCTTTCAATAAATATATAATTATAAAATTTCATACAAGTATATAATATATTAATTATCTTTATATATTTAAACACATTACAATTGAATTATTCTTCGTGGATAAGACATTGTAGAAGATAATAAAATATAGACTTGCATTAGCTTAGGATTTGGAAGTGTAGGTTTATTTTATTGTTGTGTAGATTTGAATGTGGTTGTATTTACCCATTAAAATGATGTTTACATGTTTAATTTACCAATGGTTTTAAATTTGATGTGTCTTATTAGAATTATATGAAGGGGGTTCAACTATTAAGGTGTATATTTATTTGAATTTAGTGATAGTTAACTATGGCTTAGAAGAGTAAATCCCATTTTGTTTTTTTGTGATGGGCTGCATAAACATATAAATATGTATTGGTATGCATAAGAATAGTTTATAATTTCGTTATTGTAATAATATAGATGTTGTTCAATTAATTTTAAATTCCTATCAATGTCTATGTGAAATGATTTATGGAAAAATAACACTATTTCATAATATGATAAAGTCATGGTCAAGTTATAAGGATTCAATATGAACTTTTATATGCATATGTTAATTAAAAATTTAACAATAGAAATGGTACATCTATGTATAATGAGTATTATATTTACAATATGCATGATCATGTATTATTTTTATATGTGTTTTAAATATGAATATTTATAAGATATAAAGAAATGCAAAAAAAATGAATCAAATGAAATACATTATGTTTTAATCTTACAATAAGAAATGCAAATCAAAATCACATCAATGACTAGTATAGTAACATGTAAAACATTTTCTTAGAAAATTTTCATGTTTTATTTATTAAACTATAATATTTTTAATAAATGATTCATTTCTTTTTTAACAAATTGTAGACATTTCAAAGGAGCAACTAAAACTGACTTCTAAAAAACTATTGATTTTGGGGTTGGATGACTTAATATTATTTTTTGTGCACAAAATAAAATATATGTAAATTCATGTTATGATAAAAAAAAAGATTATAAAATATAAAATATGTCATACTACATTAGAGATCATTCCAAATAAATTTTGAAGGTAGAACTACTCTCTCTTTCTCACATTGGCATTTGGTTAATGATAGAGGACAATCATTTGAGGACACTCATTCAAGCCATGGGTTATACATGTTCAAATTTCATGTTTTTTTTTTGTGTAAATATATTATAATCCATTCAATATAAACATAAAAAAATTGGATAAATTTATTTTTAAAGGGACCTTCAAAGATGATTTTTCAATTGCCAACATGTTGTTCATTGTTTGTAATTCTTAGAATTGTGTTATAAATTAAAATTTGAAAATGAGTTATGTTATGTCAAGTAGATATAATGGAAATGGAATTAAAAATATGAAAAGGATTAGAGAATCAATATGAGGTCAATCATCACATTCTTGGGAGAAAGAAAGAAATTCATGCCAACAACTATGAACTAATGTTTAGAAATATGTAACTTCCCCTGATTCTTTCAAGTGTATTTATTTATTATAAAATATAATTATATTAATAAAAAAAATCATAAATTTCATACAAATCAATTATAAATTATGTCAAATGTAGATCAATTAATTTCAAAATAATCGATTCTAATTTAAAATTACTTTGATATGATTAGGTGCAGTTTGATTTATAGTTGGAGATTCCTTGAAATTATTGAATTAGTATATTGATACTTGCTCATAAATATCTTCCAAATGAATAACAAACAATTTTCAAGATATTTTATTATGTATATTAATTATATTGATTAATATGTTTTCATCCATAATTTGGTCAGTCAAACAGTGCCACATGTCCTAGCAACATAAGCCCAAATGCTTTGAAGCAGTCCAAATTTATTTTGAATATAACAAATTTATTTTTGAAGAAAATTCTCTTTACTCCAATTTAGTGTGTACAAGTCCATTTTATTTAAAATAGACCAATTTATTCAAAATGATCTATGCTCAAATGGTTTTAAACACTCCAATTTATTTAGAATATAAAAAATTTATTTTATGGAAAAAATAATCTCCACTCCACTTTAGTGGGTATAAGTCCAAATTATTCAAAATAGTCCAATTCATTCAAAATTGTCTATGTCCAAATGGTTTGAAATAGTCCAATTCATTTGGAACATAAGAAAATTGTTTTTAGAAAAAAAATTCTCCACTCTACTTTAGTGGGTATTCCAAATTATTTGAAATGGTCCAATTCATTCAAAATGATATATGCCTAAATTGTTTTAAATAGTCTATTTTATTTGGAACATAAGAAAATTATTTTTGGAGATAATTTTCTCCACTCCACTTTAGGGGATGGCAAATTATTCGAAATAGTCCTTTTGAATTAAACAAACACAAACCATTCAAATAGTGGTAGTTATCTAGGTTTCTCCAAAGAATTATTGAAAGTGTATATCTTTAACTATGACTTATAAATATGAGTTGTTTCATTTGACTAAGACTAAAAATAAAAACAACTATTAGATGGTTATGTAGTGTTGAATAATTATTTTTTTAGTAAACCTCATCCATATGCATATTTTAATACAATCATGAACTATTTATACATCCCATAATATAATTATCATAGTGTCACTCCATGGTGCATCCATTAAATTTCTATGCCTCTCCATAAATTCAAATACAATAAATTAACACACCTATAAGTATATGAAGGACAAAATCACTAGTTATTTAAAATTATGATAGGAATACATAATTTAGTTGGGCATTAAAAATCTTACCATATATTTTCAATACTACCACAAGAATATATGGTGGACATATTGTGAATATAGTAATTTTTTTGGCATGGTGCATTCTATGATACAACTCAATGTGGTGTTGTCATGTTCATTATTTGATTGGTATCACATTTTGGTTCATTTAGATTAACTTTGTAATATGGATTGATCTTAAATTTTATATTGGATGAAGACAATGTAGTGGACCCATACTTTATCTTATTTAATTCAAGGAGTTTCATTTCTTAGTCATGCTCAGGGTCACCCTTCATGTTTCTCATAAGTAGGAAATTTCAATGCCACAAACTGTGGTGGCAAGGGTTGAAATGACACCTCTAATATAAGAGGGTTATGCAAGACATATTATGAATCAAACAGGCCATTTTTGGATACATTTTAGATGTTAGTCTCAATGAGAAAATATTTTTCTTCCAATGCTTTAATCATTTGTAATGAGGATTTTGAAAAAGCTCCACCTTGGTTCAAAGTATTCATTGAAGTTGACATCAAGGGAGATGAATATATATTTGCACTTGATGTAAGCTCAATCTTTGATGTGATTAATGGAAGATAAAGAGAAATTTTCTTATTCATATTAAATTGGTGATAAATAGAAGAAGTTAATCCATACTGATAAGAAGAGATAAACACTATCACAATTCCAATGTAAATATTTTGACTATTTTATACAAGTCTAAATCCCTCTGAATCTACATAAGGTTCTATCCTCCAACCATAGGAATAACAAGAATCCATATACCATTTACCAAAATTAGCCATGCCAATTTTTGTATACAATTCCACCTATAAATTAATTTTATTGACTTGACATGCATGTTAAGAGTTATTTATATATTCCACTTGAATTATAATCAATTGTTTAGAAACACATTTCATACTTAATATAATTTTGACTACTTCATGTGGCCGTGATATTGAATTAAATAACCACAAACCATTCATTTAGTGTTAGTTATCTAGGTTTCATCCAATAATTCCTAAAAGTGTAGATCTCTAACTTTGGCTTGTAAATATGAATTATTTTGTTTGACTAAGACTCAAAATACTAGCAATAGATAGATGGTTGTGTGGAGTTGACTAATAAATTTTGTTAGAAAAACTCATCCATATGCATATTATAATACAGTCATGGACTAATTATACATCGCATAATATAATTATCATAGTGTTATTCCATGGTGCATGCATCTAATTTCCATGCCTCTTTATAAATGTGAATATAAGAAATTAACACAACTACAAGTATATGAAGTACCACATCACTAGTTATTTAAAATTATGATAAGAATCAATAATTTAGCTGGGCATTGAAATCTTACTATAGTTGATCACTACTACAACAGGAAGATATGGTGGGCATATTAGTACATTATGTACTACAACTCGATGTGGTGTTGTCATGTTCATATTTTGATTGGTATCACATTTTGGTTCATTCAAATTAATTTTTTAAGATGGATTGATCTTAGATTTTGTATTGTATGAATCCAATGTAGTGGCCCCATACTTTAGCTTATTTAATGGAAGGAATTTCATTTCTCGGTCATGATTAGGGTCACCCTTCATGTTTCTTATAAGTAAGAAATTTTAGTGCTACAAAGTGTGGTGGCAAGGGTTGAAATGATACATATCATGTAAGAGGATTATACAAGACATATTGTGAATCAAGCAGGTAATATTTAGATTCCTTTTAAGTGTTATTCTCAATGAGATAATATTTTTCCTCCAATACTTTAATCATTTGTAGTGAGGATTGTGAAAAAGACCCATTGTGCTTCAAAGTATGCATTGAAGTTGACATCAATGAATACTTGATGTATGCTTAATGTTTTATGTGATTAATGGATGTGAAAGGAGAACTTATTTATTCATATTCAAGTGGTGATAAATACAAGATGTAAATCCATACTAATAAAAATATTTAAACACTATCACAATTCCATTGCAAATATTTGATTATTTTCTATGAGTCTAAATCTCTCTGAATATAGATAAGGTTCTATCCTCCAACCATAGGAATGACAAAAATCCCTTTGCCATTTACCAAAATAAACCATGCCAATTTTTATATACAAGTCCACCTCTAACTCAGTTTTAAAATAACAACAACTGTCAGATGGTTGTGTAGCATTGACTAATTAATTTTTTTAGTAATCCTCATCCATATGCATTATTATTATAATACAATGAACTAATACATCACATAATATAATAATTATTAATAATCATAGTCTTACTCCATGGTGCATCCATCCAATTTCCATGCCTTTCCATAAATGTGAATACAATAAATTAACACACTTATAAGTATATAAAGTAAAACATCACTAGTTATTTAAAATTATGATAGGAAGCCATTAGTTGGATGGTAAAAATATTATTGTAGCTGACTTGATACTACCACAATAAGATATGGTGGACATATTTGACCCATAAAATTATCCATAATCAACTAAAGGCCAACCATATTCTATATGATTAGTGACATGGTGAGATAGAAATATTTAAGGATGTGATCAGCTTCTTTTGATGACATGTGACGTATGATCAAATAATAATATGTACAAAATAATTATATCAAGGTCAAATGTATGTATGTACATATATAATTCTTAAAATAATATGAAATATAAACATGGGGGTTATTATGTTAGGAAATTTATTAAAACAAATCCATATTTACACTAAAACATAATTTACAAGTTTGACTCACACCTCATTAAGTTGTTGAACAAATGAAATCACATTAGTAATGCCTATGTATGCTCCTACCCATATAGATGGAGGAGTCTCAAATGAGGTCAATAATGAAATAAATAAAATATCATCATTAGTAGATAATATATATAAAATTATATTCATATACAGAACTGATAACTTATTATATTCAAAATTACCTCTGTATATAAACATCAACCAAGTAGCTATAACAATATATGAGCTACAAGATAGTTCACAATATGGATACAAAAATTTGGTATTATCTCCTATTAAAACTTAAAAAATTACATATATATTATTGTAATTTATTATTATTTAAAATAATTATTATCTTTTAAACACTATTTATAATTAAATAGGTCTAGCAAAAAAAATTACATGTCAAATTTAAAATATATTTGTAAAGGTCCAGGTGAGATTTCTAAACCAAATATATCTTTCAAAAAATTATAAATGAGAAGCAAACGAAATTATACTAGGAAGTACTCCCATTTAAAATAATGGTCAAAACAATGCTTATGATATTGATTAATCTCCATATATCTGTCATTACCAAATACTAAAAATTACAGATGTTGAGCTTAAAATACTGGGTATTGTGTTAATATGGCTTTCCCTGACATCCCAAAAATGTTGTATGAGTGACTAAACGTCTAGAAATAGCCCCAAAATGTAGTCTTAGTAATAAATCCATCAAACATAGCCCTAAAATTCCATTTATGTGGTGTCCATGTTTTAGGCCATGAAAACATACAATGACAATTAGCCATCATGTTTCTTGCAATAGGGGTCAAAACCATATCATTTATCCAATTAGAAACACCATCATAATTGGTTTACATCAAATCCTTATCATTGTCTAATTTAAGTTCCAATGCATAGAGCACCACATGATCTACATTAGCGTGGTCTAGTAGTAGTGTTAGTTGGACCATCTCCATGCCCACTCTCATAAGCATCTATATGGAAAAATTGGCTTGTATGTTACATGAAGGTGTTAGTAAGTGCCTTAAGTGCATGTATGTTTTAAATATCTAAAACATCCTTCACTGTAGAGGGGATTATCTTAGGCTAAAGTGGTTATTTGATATAGATTCTCACAGATTGATTAGGCACATAATATGCATGTAACCTATCCTATCAAAAGCCTTTTTGCTGGCCCTAACACTCGTAATAATAAAATTAATAATGAATTTCATTCAAGATATTAAACTTGGAATAAAATTCTATTAAAAAAATGAAGGAATCTCAATGTTGTTAGAAGGTGCAACATCATAACCATCCACCATTAGTCCCAGAAATATGAAGGAATCTCAATGTTATTAGAAGGTGGGACATCATAACCATACACCATTAGTCCCAAAAATTCTTTCTCATCAATGAGTGGTGGTATTAGTGGATTGAAAAATGTTTGAATTACATTAGAAGTGGCATATTAGTTTTTAGATTACTGAATAATAAGCAATTTTTTATTTTTTTTATTTTTTATATCTACAATTTGACATTATCATATTAGGAATTACATCTCTCTATAATATTGCCATCTATCAATTTGACATGTTACCATTTAATCAAATTCACCTATAGTAAGGTAGGGGTCCCATACTCAAGGATTGGTTATTATTTTTAAGGGGGTGCTGCTAAAAAAATTGTAGGATTATTTTTCCTAATTTGAGATTATATGTTCTTTAAAAATTTGTGTAATATATGTCGCTTAAATAAATTAGGAGTATTTTAACTTTAAAAAATTTATTTGAAAATAAATAAATAAATATGATTGGATATAAAACTATAGTTGGAAATAGTAAATTCATATTATATAAAATAAAGAGTTTATAACATTATATTACTAAAATTGTAATTGAATACAAGTGCATGAATACATGTATCTTAGTAACTATGCATGACAAAAAACCATCAACAAGTTTGTGGTATACACGAGTCAAATATTCCACCCAATCTTGTCTACAAAAATTGATGAACACATCTCCATCTCACTTTGTGGCACTTGTAGTCAGAAACACTAATAAATACATCTCACAATCAAAATTCAAAATTGAAGTTAATAATTAATCATTCTGGTCTTAATAAATTCAAGTAATAAACCAAAGGATTTGAGTGGAGAAATAAACTCACCAGAATAGATATTCATTGGTGCTAAATAAATTTTAACTTAATTTTAATCTATTCAACAGAAAAATTGTGTATCACTAATTGAAATTATAGCTCGAAAGACCTCATGGTTAACTAGAATTTGATTGTCATTTTGTAAATTAGAACATAGATTCCTTTGTATAATTTTTATGTAATTTAATAGTTCGTATAATTTTTATAACCATGTTTAAAGGGACACACAATTAATCATTCACATTAGTTGAAATTTGATTGTCCATCTGATTTGCTGCCAAGTGTCATCTGTAACATGAAATTCAATTGTTAGTGATACAAGATTACAAATTCATGTTATGTCATTGTAACCTTTAATTTAATTCCTACCAAACATTAATTTTTGATATATTTACTCTTCGAATTAATCTACCACATCTAATATGCACATGGTGATGCACCACAGAGTTTTAAATCCATATCTGTGAGCATATTTATTACTTTAAAATGTTAAATGAATTAGAAAATTAACCCATTTTCATGTTACGTGTCATTATATAATACATTAAAGGCATAAAAACTCCTTTAATTTTGTTAAAAATGTAATATTATTTCTATACTATTAACAATATATAGATATATAATTTCTATAATCTTGATAAATGAATTTTTTGGGATTCTTGTATTGAATTTTTTTTTTCAAGAGTAAAGTTGCTTGGCTTACAATTTCCTATTTAAATTCAATTTATCTTACATAGATGTGATTTGACCACATATTTTTGAATTGTCATTTTATAAAATAGAACAGAGATTCCTTTGTATAATTTGTATGTAATATAATAATTTATAGAATTTTATAACCAAATTCGAAGGGCCACAAAAATAATCATTCACATTACTTGAAATTAATTGATTATCTATATGCTTTACTATCTCATGCCAAGTGTCATCTGAAACACCAAATTTAATACTTCATGATATATTATTTAACCTTCGTGATACATGATTGAAACTTCTAGTTTAATTCCCATTGCTTACTAAACATTATTAATGTTTGATAGATTTTCTCTTCAAAATAATTTAACTCATTTATGGTGCACATAGTGAAGTACTACATAGTTTTAAATCCATACCTATGATCACATTTTTGACCCCATAATGTTAAATGAAACAAAAAAAACCCATTTTCATGTTATGTAGCATTATATAATATGTTAAAGACAAAAATTCATTTAATTTTTTTTAAAATATAATATTATTTTTGTATTATTAACAATATATAAATGTATTAAAATATATTATACTAAGATAGATAATATATAATATTGATATATAACCTATATTATTAACATATATATTATATGATATAATAATATTTATTAATATTAAAATATATTTTACAAAATATATAATTTATATATAATATTAATACATAATTATTTGGTTTAATATATAAAAATATTATTATATATATTATATGTCAATATTTATTTAATAAATAATATAATTTTTGTGTTTGTTGGTAAGAGAGGTTATGTGAAGTGAAAGAGTGTAAATCGATAATTAAACCTACTAGTTATTCCAAACCCATGACAATATTAAAATAAGTTCATCTAAAATAATTTGGGGTGAAAACCTATTAGGATCTAAATCACCATGCAATGCTTTAGTCTATGATGGCTTGCATTCTTCATGTAAAGAGATAGCCTCTTAGCACAATATCTACGTCAAAATTACAACTCTTTAGTTTAGATCAGGGGGTATATGTATTCACTTGATAAGGATCTCAATTGTGTGTGATTAAGTTTTGTCCTGGTGATTGCAATGGATAAATTGCTTTTGTTTATAATGATGATAAAAAAATTAGAAGTGACCAAAAAAAATATTGGGTTTAGAAATATTATAAAATTTTGAAGTAGACATATATAATCAAAAGACACCATCTATTACAATGTGTATGTCTACTATTATACCATCACCACTTGTTTCTCGAAAAGATATTAATAATTAATAATGTTACATCTTCATAAAATCAGGATGAAAATTCACTTATTATGCAAGAGCCTATTGTTTCTAAATCATTACCATTAGTTCCAAAGTTCCATGATGATAATTTTACTTCTATTTCCATATTTAAACTTCTATAATTTTCATTGTATGGTCTTGTAGCATATTACTAAATATTTTTTAATTATGATGATCCCCTAGATGTCATCTAAAACCCATGGTAGGAGACTCATCAAGTGTAATTTGTTGTGATTATTCTATTGCTATTTTATTTAAATGAAATTTCATAAATTATATATAGTAAATATTCTTAGGTAGCTTAAAATGGCATCGATCATCTTGGGATGTACCCGTTTATAGTTATCTAAATCTACTTAAACATAAAACTACCTAACTAATATCTAAAGCCATTATAAATAAATGAAATAGATGAATTCACAATTTAAATCATCATTATAATCTTGAAGTTAAATGTTTTAAATCATGATTAAACAAAATTTGAAAATAAGAGGATTGGATTGATTACCTTAGACTCAAAAATTTGACATTATGTTGGCATGATCATGGATTGTTGATGATGGATTAGATTATAATGGAGACTCTTGATTGATTTAATAGTTGGACATGGATTTTCTATATGATTTTTAATTAGCTCCAATGGAGGAATGGAGTTGTTTAAATATAAAGAGGAGGGGAGAATTAATGCTTGAGATTCAATGTTGGCTTGGGGAGATCAAGGGTTGGGGATTATTCTTGGAAGACTCTAGATTAGAGGCCTTTATAGAGGAGGGGTGAGAATAGAGATGATTTTATAATTGAAGAATTTTATAATCCTCCTAGGGACTAATTATTATTAGGTAGGGGATTAGATAGGGATTAGGTAGGTGATTAGGGACTAGGGGTGTAGGAAAGCCTAGGAATAGGCTAGTGTAGGTAGGTGTGGGCCATGGATAGTTAATATTATCAAAAAATAGATAAGTGAGGATTAGGATAAGATAATGGGGATTTGAGATAATTAATTGATTGGTGTGAATGGATAAGGTTAGTATATGACAAATAATGAAGGGGGACATTAGATAAATAATTATAAAGGGGTGATAAATTAGTGGGATGAAAGGAGATAAATTAGATAAGCAAAATTAGTGTTGACTAATAATAATATTATTGATGTTAAATGGATTGAGAGAATTTAGATACATACATCTTGGGATGTACCAATTAATAGTCAAAATTCCCTTGAAAATATTTCCAAGAGAATAAATTTAAATCTTGTGTTTCATCAGTAATATACTTTATATAACTTGATAAATGAAATTTTTATGATACTTGTATTGAATTATTTTTTAAAGAAGAGTAAAGTTTCTTAAATATAGTTTCATGTTTAAATTTAATTGATTTTACATATATGTGAGTTGCCCACATATTTTCGATCCCAATATTGGGCTTTAAAATTGAAGTACTTATGTTGTTGGTTGAAATGTGCATTGA
This sequence comes from Torreya grandis, assembly GCA_037957365.1. Taxonomy (NCBI): domain Eukaryota; kingdom Viridiplantae; phylum Streptophyta; class Pinopsida; order Cupressales; family Taxaceae; genus Torreya; species Torreya grandis. The sequence continues at coordinate 1,593,895 of JARHVA010004122.1, forward strand.
GATATCACATGGCTTGTTGTCATGAATGAAAATTTAATGTTTATAGATTGGTATGGTATAGACTACATTACCCTTACATAACCATAATTTAGATAACCCCACAAAATCCTTTCTCAAGTATAGGTCTTTGAGTTGCTAGGTAGGATTTTACATCACTTATTTTAATTACCGTCTTGGGGTTGAATTCATCTCCAAATATTAGTTTATAATATCAAGAAAGGTGACTCACTCTCATAGGTATTTGAATAATTGAATTAAATTATCTCAAATATATTCTGTAGGGGCTAAAAATTAAGGATTAAAATCCCTATTAGACAATTAATCATGTAATTTAATGAACAAATATAAATAAACTTTTTTAATTAGAATAATTATAATAAACAGTAAAATTTTATAAATATTTTTATATTAAAAAACTAAGTTTATTATTTATTTTTATTTATGTTTAAATATTTAAATAATTTAGATTGTTTAATATGTTTAAATAAATAAATATTTTTATTAAAAAAAAATTATATGTTACAAAATTTTATATAAACTTTTAAATTATTATAGAATTAAAAAATCTCACATGCTTCAAAATTATGGTTGAGTTTATCTTTTTCTCTTTCCATTATTTTCTCTCAATTTTTCTCTCTTCCTTTAGAATGCTGAAAAACATTCTTTTATTCAATGTTAGGTTAATTATGACATTAGTGGTGGAAGCGTTGACCCCATTTTTCACTGTCATTTTTGCAGGTCCTTCTTGTTAGGTATTTAATCTATTTAAATTATGGTTTTACTATATCTAAAATGTGTGATTTGTCTGGCTTGACATGACCATTTTATTCACTATTTATTGCTTTAAGTTATGAAATCACTAAGATTTAGATAGACCTAGATTTTTGTTATGAAATAGTCGAGATAATGAAGTGGCACAAATTAAGATTGTTTAGTGCTTACTTATATTCAATAGGGACCTAAATGATGAATGTGAGGGGAAAGTAGACATTTTTTATTAACTGTAATCAAATAATCATAATAAACGAGTGCCATTATGTGAGAGGATTTCAATGGTTCCACCCTATCTCTATCTCCTCACATCATTCATTTGTTGGATCTTTTCAAGATAATACATTTTTTTTTAGACTGAGTTGAAAAATCATTTTTTATCCTATTCCATATTATTATTATTATTTGAGTTGAAGTGTTTTCATTTTTTATAGAGTTTAAAAGTCATTGTTTTGGGTGGCAAACTTTCCCTCATGCCACATCATAAACTTTAATGAATGAATGATTGAATAACACGTAGCATTATTATTTGGGGTGGAAAACATTTCCCTCTTGCTTCAATATTCTTGGGTAGAGGGGTCCTATGCATGGTTATATATTAAAAGATTAGTTATAAAATATCTACACCTTAAAAATAGGAGTAGCTACTATTTAGGGAGAAGTTTTTGAGTGATGTGAAGCAACAAGGGGATAAAGATTTGTATGGCTACTCCTTTTTTCTGGTTTCCATCTATCATTTACATCCAATAAATTTTTTATTTTTTTCAAACAAAAGTTTTATAGAAAAATGCTCCTAATTTCTCTTAGCAGCATGTATTACACGTAATTTTTGTAGTCTTCAGAGGACATCTAGATATCTCCAAAGCATTTTGTACAGGTTTTCAAATCACCCTGTAAAGGTCTTCAAAGAATTCCTAGACTTCTTCAGAGCATCTTATGTATGTATTTAGAGCACACCTAGGGCATCTTCAAAGCAATTTTAGAGCCTATTTGGATTGCCGTATTCAATCTTCAATGTTCGCTTTCCAAATCCTCAAAATTATAGCCAAAAGAGTTATCAAAATTATGTGTTACATTCTCAAAATTGTCCCATCATTGGGATGTGTTGTACTCAAAATTACTCCATCTTTGAGATGTATTATTTTAATCAAAACTATGTTATTCATCCAATTTAGACATAATAATAAGGTAAATAATAAAATATAAATTACATACAAATAAAGAATAAATTTCATTAATATCCTACTTAGATCAAACTGTAACTATTAAATTTAATACAATTTATAACCAAAAGCAACACTTTATGGAAAATTTATATAACTATGATGAGCTATATGAAATGTTCATCATTTCTCTCACAAAGTTTACCTTTTGCAAGTCCTCTTATAAAGAAGTGGGATGACTGATCCTTATCTAAATTTCCTGAGTTAAACCTCTGACTCAAATCATGACCTTCAAAATGATGGCCCCAATCATGGTGGCCCCTTGGAAAGAATCCAAGATCTATGATAACTTTATGTAACCAAGCTTGAAATTAAACTTCTTATTGAGAAATATAAAATTTACATGGAGATAGAGGATACAATCTGATAAGAGGCCTAACCTCATCCCAATTCAGACATCTGAACTTCTGTCCTCTAAGTGTTGAGTGATTAGCTAGTAAACTACTTTGGCTCTTCTTAGACTCTATTTAATATTAGTGGGGCTGAGGACATCCCTATGATTTAAATGAAAATGTAATGAATCCCACATGGAAATACTTGTATTGATAGCATTGGATTTACAATATTGTATTCATGAAAACTACCTAGTGCATAGATTTCTATGTGTTTCCAAGTACCAAATCAGCCTGCATAACACTTTTCAAACACCATTATGTAGGATCAAATCAAATCTAATAACTTTAAAATTTCACATGATGGTATCCAAATTTGAGAATAATGTGAGGGTAAAAAAAGTCTTAGAAATTTTCTCTCATGTGTGAAATACACATCCATAAAAATTGGCTTCTGAGATGATTTTTTCTTGGTCAATTTTTTGTGTTTCCATTTTTTAGATCTAGTCAATGCACACATTTCAAGATCATTTTATTATTATTAAAGGAGGTTAGATATTTTTAAAATTTCTCATATTTATATCTAAATTTCATTATAGTCCAATGGAAAAGATAGTGCACACATATTAGATATAATGTGTGGAATACACAGCTATGAAAATCAACTTTTACACTAATTTTTAATTAGTCATTTTCTACATCTCTTGGTTGTTAAATCTGCCAAGTGAGCACTTTTGAATCTAATTTACGTTAGATCAAATGGATTATAAATTACATGAAATTTTTTATGATTGTATCTTGATGGTATAAAAAGGTAATGCATTTTATTTTATAGCTATGTGAGCTTCCAATGAAAAGTTATCATGGTGCGAAGTGACCCTTCTAGGAAGGTTTATCACTCAACCAAATTTTCACCAAAAAACACTCAGAGGGAAGATCATAAGGGTTGTTTTGATCTTTAAAAAAAAAACCTTTTTATGTGTCTTTTCAAAATATTTATATAAATATAAGATATGATGGGTTTTACTCATATATTTCTCTATGATTTTCCATTTTTCAATGTTCTAAAGGTGTTTATGCTACTGTGTGAAATTATGTGTTTGTTTTTTAGCCATATATTTTAATATTCATCTCTATTTTTGGTACCATTTATTGGGTTATAAATATACTTCTCCCTATTTACAATTTGTTGATTTAAAATTGGATAAATCTATAATTTAAATTGGTTAATATCATAGCTACAATGATGTGTTTATTTGATAAGCCTTCATAAAGTGTCTAAAGGATTCTAGAAGACCAAGAGGGAGATTTGACTAATTTAATAATCCTTCTAGAATAATGAATAATTTCTCCATGTAGGATGACATCACTCAAGTCATCATCCATTTTCCACTTTTTGTCTTCCATTTTCTTCTATATATCTCTTAGTTTTCTCATTGTAAGAGACTACTTGATCTTATGGTATGGCTTATCCTTGCCCATTTTGTAATGAAAACACCTCTTGATAGAAATATAAGATTTAATTTACCTTTATATATACTTTCATCTTGTGTTTAGTTGAGTTTGTGCATGAATACTTTGTGAAGGATATCTTTTTCTTGGTGTTTGTCTTCTCTCTTGCCTTTATGCAAGATAGTTTTATGTTTGTAAGTCTTAGGATGTATTATATCAATCATGATATGTTGTATCAGTCATGAGGTGAAGATAGGTTGTGGATATGATCATACCTTCCTCTTCTATCTTATTTCCTTGAGCCTTCTTAAGAAACACTTATGCAAAGAGTTAGCTATAGATTTTTTGTGAGTGTATGAGTTTTTGGCTATCATATGTGTGTGTCTTAGAGAAATTGGGAGCATCAAAGATTGGTGTATCATTTTGTTTAGTCATCCCTTTCTCCTCTTTATAACCTATTTCTTTGGTAATCAATAATTTAGTGTAGTTTTCTAAGAGCCTAATTGATATATCTAGTGATAGGTTGTCATTATACCTCTCATTTAACTAATAAATAGACTGATGTCATTTTCAACTAGGGTAGTGTATGGTGGTTGTTTGAAATGAGACCATTTGGTATTGGAGTTGTATAGTTCACTATTTTGGGGGGTTTACTTTGTTGTGATTTTTAAATCCTAAAAATATTAAATGAAACTCTAACTCTAGTTTGGAGGAAAGTAAATCTATTTTTTTTTTAATCATTCACACTATCAACACCTAGAACTTAAACATCCAAAACTTCAACATCCATAACTTTGAAATAGGAACTTAACAACTTCTTGGAATGAGAAAGAGATGTATATTTAAAATAATCTCAACATCTATTCACAAGATACAAAATCTTTGTGATCCTAACACCCAAATCTATTTATTCAAAATATAGACAATATAGGAGTTAGATCCAATTCTTATAAGAAGGAATTGAAACTAAATTGACTAATCATAGATAGGAAAAAACTAATCTAAAATAGAGATACTTATCTAGTTTACAAAATAAAGATACAAATATATCCAAAATATTTTAATCCATTACCATGAATGGTAATGTATAAATAAGACATATAAATATATAAAGTCTACTATAAACACCCACAAAACTACTATTCTGAGTAGTAGGATCCAGCTAGTCTCGAGAGCACATCTAGGTATCTTCAAAGCATCTTATATAGATCTTTAAAGCACCCTATACAGGCCTTTGTAGCATTCTTATAATTATTTAGAGAATCCTATGTATGTATTTGGATAACACCCATGCATCTTTAAAGTAATTATAGAGCATCTTTGGAGTGTCTTCGAATCATTCAATCTTTGAATCTCACTTGATAAATCCTCAAAATTATAGCTTGAAAGAGTTATCAAAATTGTGTGTTTCCTTCTCAAAATTATCCCATCATTGGGATGTGTTTTTATACTCAAAATTACCCCATCTTTGGTATATTTTTTTTTACTCAAAATTACTCCATCCTTGGGATGTGGTGATGTACTCAAAATTGCACTATTCATCCAAGTTAGACATAATAACAAGGTAAAGAATTGGCAACAAATTAAATATAAACAAAGAACAAATTACATTCATATTTTATTTATATCAGACTTTAAATATTAAATTCAATAAAATATATAACCAAAGGCAACACTTTATGAATAGATTCTATAATTATGATGATCTATATGAAATGGTCATCATTTCTTCCCCACACTTTACCTTTTGCAAGTCTTGTTGTAAAGAAGTGGGATGACTAATCTTTAATCCAAATTCCCTAATTCAAACCTATGAATCATATCATAAACTTCAAAATGATGGTATCGATCATGGTGGCCCCTTATAATATGATATCTATAACAACTGTATGTACCCAAGATTCAATTTAAAATTCTCCTTGAGAATTCTAACACCATCATAGAGATAGAGGACATAGAATGATAGGAAGCCTAAACCTCATCCTAATCCAGACATCTAAACCTATTTCCTCTAAGAGCTAAGTGATTATATGGAAAATTCCTTTGGATATTATTAGACTCCATGTAATATTGGTGGGGCTAAGGACTTCCCTATGCTTCACCTCAACTGGTAATGCCTCCCACCTTGCAAGACTTTTATTAAAACCATTTGCATAATGGTGAATTAGAAAATCTCTAAAAGCAACAATATTAGATCATAATGGATCATGTTACTTGTTATTCATATACATATAATATAGTGGTTGAAAAGAATAAATAATTTTCTTTGCTTTTATAAGTAGTGTTCTCATACATAACCCAGTGGTGTTGTGTAATTCTAAAAGTCTATTATTGACCTATTGCCATGCCATTTGGTTCCTTAGACTAGAAAAAAGGGCATGAAATTATGTCTCTCAAACAAATAAATTTATTAGAAAACTATATTTATATCCTAACAACAAATTTAAGGTATAAAAATCATAAATGTCATCATGTCTTTCTTTATTGTTCTTTTAAAAATGTCCATAAATACATACTCATCATCAATGACATATGAATATACAAGGAAAATTAAATAAATATAAAATTTATAAAAATACTAATGCAAGAAAAGAAAATAAACTGATGAAGGTTGCCTACATGATAATAGTTTCTTAGAAATAACACAAATGTTTTGGATAGAAGATTGTGCTTTCTGTAATTGTAGTTGGGATTTTGCCAATTGCTTTGAGATTCCTCCTTAAGTTTGGCATTTTCATCCTTTGATTTTTGATTTTTCTTATGGATGATATGCCAAATAGATATTATTTCATGTAATGGAACAAGGAAAGAGGGAATAACTCTTGTTGGACCCTCTGTCTGAACTACAATTTCTCATGTTTCTCTTTGCATGGCCTGAACAGAGGCTTGTAACTCAAAATTATGAGTGGTGAGATCTATTATTCTATTAGTATGTTGGGAAAGAATTGTATTTATATCATAAATAATTTATCTCAAATTATTAATTACATTATGCTTATCAACATTGGAATTTTGTAAATTAGTAATCTCAGTGTCCTTGATAGCAAGAGAATTCTACATATTACTCAATTCTTAGGTCTATGAAAACATTACATTGTATACCCTAGTCTATTCAACTTGTATTCCTTGAAGAATTATATATTGTTTACTAATTATAGTAATTGATTCTTCCTACATTTGTTTCAAATTATAAATCATCAATTCCTTGCATTTTAAACTTGAACAAAGAACATCTAACTTTGTTTGTTGCAGTTTGATTGTTTCCTCATGGCGTGATAAAGCCATGACATGCTACAATTATTTTTATTCATTGAAAAAATGTAGAGAAGATGGATATTATTCATTCAAGGGTTCATTACCCTTCTCATCAATATAAGGCACATGAACTCTCATTCTTGAGCTACAAATTCTTCTACTAGGATTCCCTCTACAAATACAACTCCTTTTGTGGCATATACATCTTATTCTTCTTCTTATAAGATAATTCAATGAATGCAATGGATTTTAGTTGAAGGAGGATGAAGGGGTATGAAAAAATTATTTTTTGAATATTTTTAAATTATGTCTCCAAGGTGACCAAGGATGTTGATGAGGTGTCATGTGTGGTAGAATGACAATGACAAAGTGTGCTTCAATGAGCTTTAGTGTTCCTACATGGTCCTTTAGTGTTTGACTTAGTGAGGCAAATTATGGATGATATTGATGGTATTGACATGTTTTAAAGACCCTATGGGGTGTTATGAGTGATTGGAGTGCTTATTTAAGTGAAAATAATTCTTTGAAATAGTCATATGAGTGATTAGGTTTAACTAGTCATCTTGACATATAAAGCTAAGTAAGTAATTTGATGACATCATTTTTCACACATGTGAAGGGTTAAAGAGTAGTGTATATATGGATGGATTCCAATATATGAGGATATAATATGGTCTATATTTCAATATTGAACATTGATCATATTAAAATTTATAATAGTGCAAAGTTTGTCTCTCAGACAGACTTCACTAAGTTCCCATACTTAGCCAAATTTGTAATATCAAAGATTTACATTGAGTGTTTGATATTCCAAATGAAGATATAATGTGGATCATCTAATTTTATAGATTCATATTTTATGGTGATCAAGTGATCATGTAGATATAGATAATTTATCCACATGATGTCATTATGTCAAAGGTTCCTAAGATTGCACGTGCTAGTGACATGTGTCTCAATCATGATGATTTGACGAAAGATCAATGGCATGCAAGAATGACAAGTGGAAAAAGATTGGGGTATGATAGAAGTATTATTAGAATACATGTAGGAGTACCAAGTGGTGCAAGAGTGGGGACTAAAAACAATGTGCTCAGAAGGCATGCAAGGGTACCAAGTGTCTTAATCATAGAAGCCCAAATCAATGATCAATGATGAGCATTAAAGAGTTAAAGTTAGGAGTCTCACAAAGATATTGATAGAGCACATTTTAGAAATTTTCCAAGGGACACAAGATGAAGACACATGTTTTCAATGTATGTATTACATAATGACCATTGGCATTTAAATTAGCAAAGGGAAAAATTAGTCTGTAGTATTTTGATAATATTTGTTGATGTAAGAAAAATTTCTTGATTGTATAAAAATAAAAGATGAAAAGGAATTTAAGGAACATATAGAGAATTTAGTTAGAATATTTGAATATATTTATAGTCATATTTATTTATCTCTAAAGTTCAATGTTTGTTCATTGATGATGTTCTTATGTACAAAATGTTGTTTAAACAATGTGTGTTTTAGCAGATCAATTTTTTGGTGGGAGTAGTCACCTGAAGATGTCATAATGGTCATGTGGATTGGACCCATGTATTTTAAAGTATTATTTTGCTCTTAGTTTTCTTAATGAAGTGATAAATGGGTAATAGGTCTCCACGATACCTATAAGGCCTAATAAGGCCTAATTGAAAGTCATAGCTTCTTAAGTGTGACTCATGGATGCTATGGCCAACCTATGTAGATGGTATTGAGCTATGTGTTATCATTATAGTAGTCTTAAGGGTTAAGAAATTTTTTATGCTTGACCTAGATGTTAATATTCATGAATACTCTATAAAGAGTGAAGGCTAAGGTAATGGTTAAAAGAATTGAAGAGGATGCATTGAGAGAGTAGTAGATAACAGTGAAGGAAATAAATTAGAGGGAGTGTACCCAATGGATAGACTGAAGAACATAGTAGATTGAGAATTAGAAAAGAAGTCTAGAGTGATCCAAAAGGGGTGTTTAGATGTATTTATTATATGATAAAGTTTTATTGTATATGAAGAGTTAAAAAATAAGTGTTATACATGATTTTTCCAATCAAATTGAAATGTAATTAGAGTTCTGGAGTTGTTGATTTCATAGGTGTTGTGTGGATTCTCAACATATAGAACAATTGGGTGCTTGTTCATAGTTAGGGGTGGGTGATTCTTGTGAAGTGGGTGTTTCACTAAAATTTTTCATGTTTATGATCATCTTATAGGACAATTAGTCTATGTGTTTGTAGGCTTAAGAGTGGGTTTTATTCCCCATGAGGGTTTCCCACAAAATTCATGTGTTGTGTCTTCAATATTTCATCATCTTTCTTATTCATTGTTATGAATATATTGTAATCTTTATTAATACTTGTGGTCAATGATTAAGAGTTTGAAAGGATTAAAATTTAAGTTTAAAATATCTTGCATCACCGATTCACCCCCCCTCTTTCAGTTATTGTACCTCTAATAATTGGTATTAGATCAGGACCTTCAATGTAAGTTTAATCACTTGAAGGTGATCTAAGGTACAATATAGCAAGTCAAAAAAAGAAGGATTTCTCTAAAAATTAAGCACCATTGTTTAATGGGTCAAATAATGCTTTATGGAGTGTAAAGATGAGGACATACATCATGTCTCTAGGGTTTGATACTTAGCAATCTATCATATATGGTTATACTACACTAGTTACTCCTCCAACTAGTGTTATTGATGATAAGTTGAGTGAGAATAATTTTAAAGCTATGAACACTATAAGTTTTCATCTATCTGAGGATGAGTTCACCAAAGTGATCCATTTCAAGTCTACCAAATAAATTTGGGATAAATTATAGAATATTTATGAAGGAGACTCAAAGGTAAATATGGATAAATTATAGACCTACCAAAGAAAATTTGAAGGTCTCAAAATTAAGGAATAAGATACTATGGCAAAGTTCTATAATATCTTCATCAGGAGACCAAATGATTAGGTACATGAACTAGTTCATGAAACTTCAAGGAATCATATTATATCTCAATCATAAGGTATATACAATTTGATAAATCTCATTTGTTTCAAATTTTATAGGATAGGTCACATATCAAGCTTCTACAAGAATAATTAGTATTCTACTTCAAAAATTGTCAATCCTTTCATGAAGAGAAGGATCCATAGTGAATGGAGGCCTAAGAAGGTAAATGAAAAATATGCTCAAAGTAGATTATTTGAAATGAAATAATAGGTAAAAAGTTTAAGTATCAAGGAACAAACCTTATCTACACAAATGCATAAGTAAATCAAGTAGGATCTTAAGATAAAAGAAAAGAATAAGGATAAGAACTCATTCAAAGTCAATCTAAAGATGAGGAAGGACTATAAGTCAAGTAAGATCATGGAGATATGGGATTCTCCTAAGTTTTGGGATATTTATTCCCTCTATGATAAGAGGATGTCTCTACCTATGCTTCTTAGGATACATATTACATGTATGGAAGCAAGTGTGTGTGCTTTAGGTAATGATCAAAACATCAAATCAGTAAAAAGGTATGTTCTCTTCAATTTGATAATATGCAAGGCGTGCATGATGTGAGGGGGAGCATATGTGAGATGTTCTAGTCATGGTGAAGATATTAATAATTATTCTATATATGTGAACTCAATCATGTTGATATGATTAGTTGATCAAAACAAGTTAAGTTTACTTGATATTGTATTAAATCTTCATGCATAAACAAAGGGGGAGCTTTGTAAATGGTTAGGTCCTAGGATTAGATCACTATGTAGTTAAATCTAAGGGAGAAGGTATGGAGGCAATTTTTATGTTTATTCATGGTTTGAGATTGTCTAAAGTTTCTCAAAGCATACCTAAGATTAGGTGACTTAGGGGGAGTCCCTCTTAATGTTTTCAAGTCTTTATAGGTCCTCAAGATCAGAAGATAAGCCCATTTTATCATTTTGTCAAAGGGGGAGAAATTACTTGGAGAGAGAAAAAATATAATCATAAGATTTGTATTGGTGTTGAAATCAATGAAAAATGGGGATATTTTTTTAGAGTTTTAAAGGATGTCTCCAAGGTGACCATAGATGTTGATGAGGTGTCATGTGTGCTAGAATGACAATGACAAAGTTTACTTTAATGAGCTTCAATGTTTCTTCATGTCCTTCAGTGTTTGAAGTAGTGAGGAAATTGATGGATGATATTGATGGTATGGAAATTTTTAAGATACCCTATAGGGTGTTATGAGTGCTTTCAAAAGTGAAAGGAATTCATTAGACTAGTCATATGAGTGTCTAGGTTCAAGTAGTCATCTTGACTAGAAAAAGTTGAGTAAGTAATTTGATGACTTCATATTTCACAAATGTGAAGGGTTAAAGATTTTTTTTATATATAGATGTATTCCACTATATGAGTAGATCATATGGTCCATATTTCAAGACTAGACATTAAGCGTAGCAAAATTTATAACAATGCAAAGTTGGCCTCTTAGATAGAGTTCACTAAGTTCCCATACTTAGCTAAATTTGTAATATTGAAGATCTAAAATGAGAATTAAATATTCCAGATGAAGATATAATGGTGTATAATATTATATATGGATATATTACAATGAGTGATTGATCATGTTATATAGAGATCAATGGTATGTGTGAAGTCATTATGTCAAAGGTTCCTGAGTTTGCACGTGCTAGTGACATGTGTCTCAATCACAATGATTTGATAGAAGATCAATGGCATATGGGACTACCAAGTGGTGCAATAGAGGGGTATAAATTATTATGCTTAGAATTAATGTGGGACTTCCAAGTCATGAAATAGCATGGACTAACAGTAATGTGCTCAGAAGGCACATGAGGGTGCCAAGTGTCTTAATCATGGAAGTATAGATCAATAATCAATGATGAGCATTAAATATTTAAATTTAGGAGGCTCAAAAAGAGATGTATAGATCAAATTTGAGAAATTTTATATGGGATATGAGATGAAGACATGTGTCTGTAATGTTTGCATTACATAGTGACCGTTGGCATTTGAATTAGCAAAGGGAAAAACTAGTCTGCAATATTTTGCTAATATCTTTTGATCTAGGACAAATTTATTGATGGTGTAAAAAGAAAATTTGAAGAGGAATTAAAGGGTCATACAAAAATGTTAGTTATAAGTTTTGATTATCTATAAATTCAAAGTTATTGAGCTCTAAATTTTAGTGTTTGTTTGTTCATGGTGTTCTTATGTACATAATATTATTTAAGCAATTTGAGCTTGAATAGAAGAGTACTTTGGTAGGAGTAATAACCTGAAGATGTCATAAGGGTCATGTGGATTAGACCCATGAATTTTAAATTATTCTTTTGTTATTACTTTTTTGATGAAGTGATAAATGGATAATGGGTTTCCATGAGACCTATAAGGGATACTAAGGCCGAATTGAAAGGTGTAGCTACTTCAGTGTAACCCATGGATGTTATGGCCAACCTATGAGGATGTTATTAAACTATTTATTAGCACGATAGTAGTCATGACAATTAAGACAAGTTTTATGTCTGACCTAGATGTTGATAATCATGAAGACTCTATAAAGAGTGAAAGATAAGGCAATGGCTAGAAGACTTGAAGAAGATGCATTGAAAGAGAAATAGATAGAGGAGAAGGAAATAAATTAGAGGGATTGTGATTAGTGGATGGACTAAAGAACATAGTAGATTAAGGATGATCAAATAATTCTAGAGTGATCCAAAAGGGGTGTTTGGATGAATTGCTTATGTGAGTGAGTTTAAGTGTGCGAAAAGAGATGAAAGATAGGTGTTATTTATTGTTTCTCCAATCAGATTGAAATGCAATTAGAGTTTTGGAGTTGTTGATTTCATAGGTGTTATGTAGGTGCTCAACATCTAGAATAAGTGGGTGTTTTTTTATACTTACGGGTGGGTTCTCCTTGTGAAGTGGGTGCTTTACTAAAAAGTCTCATGTTTTTATCATCTTATAAGACAAGTAGTCCATGTGTTTGTAGGCTTGAGATTTGGTTTTATTCCCATGAGGGTTTCCTATAGAATTCATGTGTTGTGTGTTTGATCTTGCATTATCTTTCTTATTCATTGTTATAAATATCTTGTATTCTTTATGAATGTTTGTGGTCATTGATTAAGAGTTTGAAAGGATTAAAATTAAATTTTAAAATACCTTGCATCACTGATTCACCCCCACTCTCAATGATTGTATCTTCAATAATTCCTATTTATCAATTTGATCTTTTGTTCAATATCTTCAAAACTAATGGTAGTGTAGATGGTCATTCCATAATTTGAACTATGGGTTATTCAATCTAGATTATAATGGAAGGAGGAGAGGTAGGGTGTGATGTATTTTAGGTAAGAACTAGAGAAAAATTTTGGAGGAAGAGGACTAAGCCTTTTCACCCCTTGTTTTACTGAGAAAATAATGGCAACAAATGAGTGTAACCAACACATAATGGTTGGTAGACCCAATACCTCATCTTATCTTCTAGAAAACATTAATGGGAGCATTGTGAAGGAAAGAGGGAAGATTGATCTTATATTCTTCTCAAATAGATCCTTTCCTCAAGTGAAGGAGTGTCATAACATCTCCATCCACTACTATAAATTGACCATCATAAGTGATATATTTCATTATCTAGAAAACAACATTTTGCCAAGGCTAAGGAAGACTTTCTCTCAGAATTTTACTTAGGGGGATTTGGCTAGTCGAGGATGTGGCTCATTTCCTTCAAAAAACATGTCAATTAGGTCAGAAAAATAAATATTTTAAATGCTAACATAATCCATCCTCAGGAATCCTAGATAGATAACTAATTACAAAGGGATTTACTGGAATATTCTTCCCTTTGATAATAGCATGATCTTCATAAAAAATCTCATAGAATTCTTGCATAATTTATTTATGGAATCCCTAAACTATTTTTAGGAAATTCAACCAACCTATTATTTCAAAGACATCTTTGGCTACTTCATCCTATAGAAATACATCAGAGGATTCCTGTTTACTCTTTTTATTTATCTCACCCATCTTTAGAGCAAGCATAGTTTTATTACAAATATGAATATACTATAAAAACACATAGCTCAAATTTTCATAGGGAATAGGGAAAGCAAGAGGTTAGAGATATGACACAATAATTGATGGTAGTGATAATGAAATAATGAATAGAAAAACAAGTTATATGATGTGATTATGAAAAGAATGTTAGTGGCAGTTATGGTTATCTCTTTAAAGCAAGTGAGATATAATTTGAAGGTGCTTTATCTGATCAAGTACTAATGATGTGTCATAAAGGTCTTTATTGGTAGTATTGGGAGCAATAGTCATAATTAATTATACATCATACCAAATCCTTTTAAAAGACCCTCTATTTAAAAGATAGTCACATAAATCTTGTATTAAAAGACCATTTGGAAACATCATCACATCAATTCTATTGGAGGAGATCTTTTGAAAATACCATCACATCAAATCTATTGGAGGAGATCTTTTGAAAACACCATCACATCAAATTATGGATTGAAACATTTATGGTCTGATAACATTGTCTTGATTCTCATTGATGTATGTGGATTCTTCTCATTTGTGATTTTTCATCTTAGGAGCCTAGTTATCAGTCTTCAGAGGAAATATTCCAGTCTTCAAAGTTAAGTCACTAGTTTTGGAAGCTAAACCTTCAGACTTTAGAGGAAACTTGTAGTCAATTTAGACTTTGTTTATATGTGTGTGTGTGTGTGTGTGTGTAAAGAAATTTATATATATTTATCACCTTATATATATAAATAAATAACCTTATACATATGGTGTCATTTTTATATATTTGGAGCCAATTACATCTGTTTAATCCATGTCTTATTTGAAGAAACACATGGGGACTTTGTTGATGGAGGCAATAATTTGAGCTAAAGTTATCCCTTGAAAGGCAAACATCTGGGGAGGAAACCTCTCCACATGGTATACTAAGTCATTTTAGTGTTTTACTCCATGGCCAATGCAATGGTATTGAAATTGGTGTCTTAGAAGACTATTTTTATCCCATATTATTAAAGATATAGGACATGTTTTAACTTGGTAGTTTTAGATGTTCCTTCTTCATTCATGGCTTTCAAATTTTTATTGATGAGCTCATATATTATCTTAATTATTGATGAATGAGCATAAGTCCTTTTTGTCGAGATTGATTAATGTAATGTTGATGGTGATTCATGTTTGTGCCATATTAATGGTAAGCTTGTCAAACTTCAAAATATTGCTATTAGCAATTAATTACACTAGAATTCAATTTATTTTTAATTTGAATTTGATTTTTCATCAATTTTAGCTTTAAAGCTAAATATTACCACCTTTTGACATGTGGATGACACTCAGATCTAGCTAAGTACTCATGTGGCCTGAATATGACTAAGCTACCTAGTTGGCTTGAAATATAGACATGTGTCACCTTTTGATTGCCTCATATATTCTTGGAATGAAACTTTGTGTGATGAGTCATCTATATCTCACCACATGGTGACTCTCAATTTGTAGTGAGATCTCAAGTGGTGCCTTTTAATTCTAATACCTTGAAGGGTAAGTCCACTCTTGTGCATGTTTGAAAGGTATCTCCTAGAATATATCTTGAAGGTATTACACAAGCCTTCAAAATATCACCTAGTAGTGCCTTCCATGTAAAGGAAAATTTCACTTGTTCCTAGACAGAGAAATCTACTCTTGTACGTATTTGAAAGGTATCTCCTAGGAGATACCTTAAAGGGGAAACACACTCTTGTGCATGTTTGAAAGGTATCTCTTTGAAGATAGCTTGAAGTTATTATAAGGGCCTTCAAAATGTCACCCAATAGTGCCTTACATGTATAGGAAATTTCCACTTGTTCCTTGAAGGAGAAATCCACTCTTGTGACTATTTGAAAGGTATCTCTTAGGAGATACCTTGAAGGGGATATCCACTCTTTCACATGTTTAAAATGTATCTCCTAGGAGATACCTTTAAGGTATTACAAGGGCCTTCAATATATCACCTATAAGTACCTTTCATGTAAAGTAAAATTTGACTTGTACCTTGAAGGAGAAATCCATTCTTGTGCTTGTTTGAAAGGTATCTCCTAGGAGATACCTTAAAGGGGAAAAACACTCTTGTGTATGAATTAAAGGTATCTCTTAGGAGACACCTTGAATTTATTATAAGGGCCTTCAAAATATCACCCAGTAGTTTCTTCCATGTAAAGTAAAATTTCACTTATTCCTTGAAGGAGAAATCCACTCTTGTGCCTATTTGAAAGGTATCTCCTAGGATATAAATAGAATGGGAAATACACTCTTTTGTATCTTTTAAAGGTATATCCTAGGAGATAACTTTAAGGTATTACAAGGTCCTAAAAAATATCACCCAATAGTGCCTTTCATGTAAAGGAAAGTTCCACTTATTCCTTGAAACAAAAATACACTCTTGTGCATGTTTTAAAGGTATCTCCTAGGAGATACGTTGAAGGTAAAATCTACTCTTGTACATGTTTGAAACGTATCTCCTAGGATATACCTTGAATTTATAACAAGGCCCTTCAAAATATCACCCAATAGTGCCTTCCATGTAAAAGAAAATTCCACTTGTTCCTTGAAGGAGAAATCCACTCTTGTGCCTATTTGAAAGGTATCTCCTAGGAGATACCTTGAATGGGAAATACACTCTTGTGCATGTTTTAAAGGTATCTCCTAGGAAATACTTTTAAGGTACTACAAGGGCCTTCAAAATATCACCTAGTAGTGCCTTCCATGTAAATTAAAATTGCACTTATTCTTTTAAGAAATCCACTCTTGTCCATGTTTGAAATGTATCTCCTAGGAGATACCTTAAAGTGGAAATACACTCTTGTTCATATTTGAAATATATTACAAGGGCCTTAAAAATATCACCTAGTATTTCCAAATAGGAGATTCCACTTGTTGATGCACTTAATGTGTTCCTTGTGTCACTAGGGAATGAGGGGAAAGTAAGAAACTCATTTTTAAGTCTTGGTAGACTTAAGGCTTGATTTTATTATACAACTACCACTAGGAATAACATAATAATAGAGATATGGTCACCCCTTTGAAAGTCTGTAAGTAGACCCTGCTATAGGGACAACAGATGTTACATAGTGATACTTTATTATCGATAATATTTATGAAATTATTTCAATCTTTGCTACTTATTGCCTAAAATATAAACAAACAATGGATATTTATAGAATGAACTAAGATAAATTGATCCATGGGTGGCTTTAAAAGAAAGAAGGGTAAGTCAAAAAAGATAATTTACTTAAGATGATCAAAAGTAATATCTCTTTTAACTTCTATGACAACAACACATAGAACTAATGTTCACCAACTCTAGCATATTACCCAAAAATAAATAAATGCATTTGAAGCTTCAAAGGAAAATAAATGCATATGTCTAAAATCATATATTTCATAAAAGTATTAATTCATAGTAAATTTCTTAGTACAATTAGTTACAAATAAGATGAAAACAAAGCAAATATAACAATAGAGTTGTCAGCTTAGTGTTACACTCAAGATAATAGGTGCATATATTAAGTGTTATTACGAAACTAGTTAATAAGAAAGAAACTATTAGTCATTTAAAAGTGTGAGAAATAGAAACTACAGAAATACACAATCAAGCACTTCAAAAAAACTTTTGAATTCTTGTCTCTCTTATATTAATTCTTATAAAAATTGTTCCTGATTACAAATGAGGGGGAGACCCTTATTTATAGGCTTCAAAATTTCCTAAAACAAGTTTAACTGGGCCCATTAAAAGGTGCCCAAACGTCCAAGTGTCTAAAATGTTACATATAGTGGAATATTCTAATTCAAATTTACAAAACATAATAGAATATTCCATAAGGCCCTAAAGGAGGTTGTTGGTTGGCTTACTGTTGTTTTTATTATTTCTTTTCTACCTCTTCCTTTGTCCAAACTTATCACAATCTAGGTAATCATGATCTATCATGGTGAGGCCCAGGAACAAAGGTTAAAATAAGTTAGGTATCTCCTAGATGAGCTTTTCATGTTCTACAAACATAGGCCTCAATGCTTCTTAGATAGACTCTACTTTTTCTATCCTCTGGTTGGCAAATGCCACTATCTTCATCACCTCGGTAGTCATATTATCATTGGAAATATCTTATTGGAATTTGGCTACAAAAACCTTCATCTAGTTCCTAAATTTGTTGTCATCCATTAAGGAGCCATCAGGCTTGGTCACCCTAGGACCATGGCATCCTTAAGCAGTAAGGCAATCTTGAGTTCAATTTTATCCAAAGATGTAGTTGTATTATTGATCTAATCAAGCCAAATATTCAATATCTTCATCTAGTTCATCAAGATGGTCTGTGTAGGAATGATATCCTCAAGTGGAAAAACCTTGAGGTCTAGGAACTTATTACTTCTTGTGACTCTATCTAATTTTTCTAACTTGGCATCATAGAGTACAAGTTTATGGTCAAGTTTAATGACCACATTGGATTTTATGAACCCATATTTATGCCTCCTCTTCATGACTTTATACAAGTTTAAAACATTGATAACCATGTTTATTATTTGGATTATAGTGTTATTTGACACTATTACAATGTTTTCTCCTTAAACATTTTTAATTCCTATTACATCCCTTTCATCAAGGCAAATGTGAACTCTTCCTAGGATTTAAATGATGGCATAAGGTCCTCTACATATTATTTAACCTCTATAGGGTTGGCCTTCCTCTTCTTTATCAAAGTGAAGAGGGATTATTCACTCTCATGGATTATAATTGAGCTTGATTGTGGCTACTAAACCTGCCTTCCACCCACCCTCTTCATTATGCTTGTGGAATGATCAAACCTCATCCTAACTTAAGGAGTAGAGAGGAATAATTTAGGCCTCTCTTGAATCATTTCTTGTATGATGTCTCTAACCTAATTTGGGGTGAAATTAGGTGTTACTTGTGTTGGAGGTGCCTACAATGGGGGTTCTTGGGTTGAGGAAGAGGCCAAAGCTAAAGTAGGGATGTATAAGTTCATTGGGTCTAGTTGCCCAAGTGTGTCAAATAGGTATTTGGTAGGGACCATGCCAAGGATGAATGGAGGAAGATTTAAAGGCATACTCACTTTTTTAACTATGGTAATGTTAAGTGTCATTTGAAAGGCAAATTTCTAGGAAACTAGTTTTAATCACTTTATAGGTGTAGTGGAACCAATATCAAGTGAAACACTTGTTGTAGATGCATGGGAAGAATCCATATGTGTAGTGGCATGAGAAATAAAGAGGGGGAAATTTAATCCAAAGGAATTACTAGATTGGCTCATGCTAGTATTAGCTGAGGATTGGGTAGAGATGGTTACAATAATTGAAGATAAATAAGCCAATATAAGGGTAATAGTGTGGGGAGAAAACATGGAAGTAGAAGTAGTTGAAATCATGGGAGAAGGTAATGGGAAAGTACTTATAGTGGGAGCGTATTATGTTATTGTAGCCTCTACAGTTATTTGAGAAGTTGATGGAGGAAGCACTACTCCTCTCATGGTAGTCTTAGGATCCTTCTTTATTTTATAGACCCTTTTAATATTCCTTCTAGCTAATGCCAATAACTCTTCCATAAAGAGCTCAGTGCCTTAATACAATTATTCAAGATCAATGAAATTAGGGTTGGGTTGGATTTATCTAGGGAAATTCACATGATAGATGCAAGGACAAATGTAGGACCTTAGGAGGGATCATGTTGGATGTTTGATCATCCTTGCTCAAAACTTCAAGGTAAACTATGTCCACTTGAAATGGGAAGAAGTTGAGGTCTGCATGGTTTGTTCCTAATGAGAGGAACATTATCTTCTTCCTCTTCTTCTAGTCTCTCTTCATAATATACATTGAACATGCTCCCATGAGTTGGTGGTGTCCAAGTATTTATAATATATTTCTTCTTCTTATCTCTATCCAACCTCATTTCTAGCTCAATTCTATTTCTTGTAGCATTTTTGAAGACCACCTCATAACTCATGACATCCTTATATATCCATTCATGCAATTATTTTTAGTGCTTATATTCTATTTCCACATCCTTCTT
This sequence comes from Torreya grandis, assembly GCA_037957365.1. Classification (NCBI taxonomy): domain Eukaryota; kingdom Viridiplantae; phylum Streptophyta; class Pinopsida; order Cupressales; family Taxaceae; genus Torreya; species Torreya grandis. The sequence continues at coordinate 1,614,023 of JARHVA010004122.1, forward strand.
AAACTTTAACATAATCCTGGTAATGACTTTATTTGTGTTTCAAGGTATAAATCATCCTTAGGCAATAGTTATGAACCCTTATGCCTTGCAACCACAATTATATCATACCACATTGTGATCTTAGTCCTCCTCAGTTTGTAAGGAATCTTTTAAGTGACCATCTTCTTCTATTTTTTGAATATGCAATCAACTCCATGTAGTAGTTGATAAGGCATCTCTTCCTTGGCCAATTTCATAGGTAATTATCTTGACAACCTAAGGAGAGCCACTATTACTCCTTCCATTCGAATGACTATGTAATTTGGGTATAGCTAATAGCTTCCCATTTCCTTTAGTGATTTTATGACCTTTGGGAGAACCATCAACATCTCATAATTGATGATTGATTTTTCAACAATTGGGTAAAAATCTTATGTAATTACCTTTATTTTACACCTAAAGTGGTAAATGTCCATTGTAGAGAATAACTAGAGAATTACCTCTTGTCACTCAAGAGACCATGAGTTCTGGCCTAATTGGGAAAATTTATAGATTGTAACCAATAGGTAACTAATCATGTAGAATGGGGCACCATTCATGAAAGTTTCATTCATCGTATATATCAAGTTTTTGTTGATGATGTCCCTAAGTGAGGGAATATTCTAATCCTCTAGGATTATCTATAAAAGTAGGATAGTTTTTGTGTTCATATAGCCAATATAAGGATTGCCATATATTATGTTTAATAGGTCCAAACCAATCCTAAATATTTCCTAAATTGATGAATAGATAAATTCCCTTGGTCATGCATTAAGACAAATCCAGTTGGGTCAGTTACCGATGATGCCAAGAACTTCTTTGGGAGTGAACCTTGTATCACTTGTCAATTTTACTCCCATTATTGTCTATTTATGAGAAAGGAAAGTCATAATAATTTTCAAAGTTTGGACCTAGTATGAAGGTAATCAAGATCCCTTGGTTCATTAATTTGAGAAACCTATCCTTGCATCTCATCCTTCTATTTAGATACCATAGACTAGGTTAATGAATGTCATAGCCAATGGCTTCACTATAGCTTTGTCGAGACTAAAAGTGTTGATTGCAAGGATGTATTAGATTTTATTAGGCATTTTATCAGCCTCATCATCTACCCTAGTTGCTTCTACAATGAAGTAAATGTTGCTATAATGTATGTCCCCTAAGTTTATGGTGTCAGGGATGAATTTTATGTCTTTGAAAATAATTAAATTGACATACTATAATAATAAGTCATCATTTCTAAAAGAGGTGCTCTTAATTGGGGTGAAAGGACTTGATTTTGAAATTTTTACAATAGCTTAGGTAGTAACCAACATCTTTCTATATCTCTATATAATTTTTGAGCTCTAATAATGTCAGTCAGGGTGTAACCTATGAATAGATATAGTATTTGTCATATTAGGAGAAGGCACTAGAAGAGAGAGAGAGAGAGAGAGAGAGAGAGAGAGAGAGAGAGAGAGAGAGAGAGAGAGAGAGAGAGAGAGAGAGAGAGAGAGAGAGAGAGAGAGAGAGAGAGAGAAGAGAGAGAGAGAGAGAAATGTATAGCTTCAAATGAAAATGTAGGTAATAATAGCTGAGTTGAGTATCCTTTTGAAATATTACTTTGATTAGTACAACATAAGTTATGATTCTAGTTTTTGTTATATTAATGGCAAGCTCGTAAACTTTGTATGTGTTTGGAATAACTTTAAGCTATTGATTTTGGAATTTAATTACATTAGAATTAAAATTTAGTTCTAATTTGAATTTGATCCACCATTGGATCTTTGCTTGATAGGTGTCACCTTTAGATGCTTTCTTATGAGGATATTAGAGCTTTCCTTAATAGGTGTCACCTTCAAAAGGATATTAGAGATTTCCTTGATAAGTGTCACCTTTGAAAGGATTTTGGAAAAATATAAACAACTTAGAATTAATCATGTGGCTTAGATGGAGACACACATCTCTTTTGGAGGCAATCTTATAGATCTCATGATATGCACAAGGATGCCATGTGGCATCATCCTATAGGCCCAAAGGCGGCATGCATCACTCTTATAGGAAATGAGAATTGAGTAGCCCTCCAATTTTAAATGTGTTCCCTTTAGGTCCATCCAATATTGACACATGTCCATACCAGATTAAATTCATCCAAATCTCACAAGAGCTCACAAGCAAGACATTTGGTATTACCCAAGCCATCTGATCAAGGCTTGATGGTGAAATGTATCTCCTAAGAGATACCTTGATGGAGAAATCCACTCTTGTGTATGTTTAAAAGGTATCTCTTATGAGATACCTTGAAGGTATTATAAGGGATTTCAAAATATTGCCTAGTAGTGCCTTCCATGTAAAGGAAAATTATATTTGTTCCTAAAGCAAAAATCCACTCTTATACATTTTTAAAAGGTATCTCATAGGAGATAATTTAAAGGTGAAATCCAATCTTATGCATGTTTGAAAGGTATCTCCTATGAGATACCTTTAATCTATTATAAATGCCTTCAAAATATCACTTGGTAGTGCCTTTCATGTAAAGTAAAATTCCTCTTGTTCCTTGATGGAGAAATCTAATGTTATGCATATTTGAAAGGTATTTATTAAGAGATACCTTGAAGGGGAAATCCAATCTTGTGTATATTTTAAAGGAATCTCCTAAGAGATACCTTAAAGGTATTACAAGGGCCCTCGAAATATCACCCAATAGTAGCTTCCACATAAAGGAAAATTTCACTTGTTCATGTTGAAGGTATCTATTATGAGATATTTCATTGTTCCCTTTAATGTATGATAATGCCCTTCAAAGTATATCCTAGGATATTCTATCAAGGGCCTTTTAATTCCTTTAAGTTACTTGTGAAGGTATTACAAGGCCCTTGATGTAATATTGTAGTAGATATCTAGAAAGGTGTTGTCATACATATCAATAGCTATTGCATATCTAATACTAGCATATCAATCAAGACAAGAAAGAACTAATTCAAAAATTTTACATGTTAAGAGTTATTAAATCATAAAACCAAATTAATAAGACTAATTACATAAACATTGGAAATAAAATACATAAACACTATTATATATTTATCATGATGATTTCATAAAGGTTCTCTGGTGATTGGATGAAGTGCCTTGATCGTCTATGTGACAATGACAAAGTGTGCAATGTGATTGTTCTAGTATGCTTTATGTATGGTTGGTTGATCTTTAATATTGGCATGGATAGAAGGGACTAGGGTTGAGTACTATGATTTCATCATATATAAGGGGTCCTATCATAAGTCAAAAATGCTTTAAATGCTTATGTGCATGAGTGTAATTTATCTGGTTCATCATTCTTCTCATCTAAATTATTTAGGTCTAGTGGTAGAAAATATAAGTAGGTAGTTAGATGACATCACCATTGCCATGTGGGAAGGAGTCAATGGGACTGGGTCATATAGTTGTGATCACATTAATCCCTAGTTGTTATGTGCCATATCTTGATTCATGCATCAAATCACAATCAAATATATGAGGGTGAAATGTTGGCTTCTCAGTCATAATTCATTATTTCCCCATGCTTAGCCAAATTTGTAATATGTCCTAAAAGAGATGAGTACGCATGTTGATGAGGTTAGCATTGGCATGTGTGGAGTGTCAAGACAAAATGACCATATGGGTTTGTTAATTTTTGTACCTAGTTTATTTGTGCTAATTTTTAGATCATGTAATATAGCGTGTAAAAAGATATTCACATACAATGTTGGGATCCCATGTACTTTGACTATGTTTTTCCATACTTAGCCAAACTTGCATAAGGCAAGAAGGAGCCAAGTGAGAATTTTGATGATGTTATATCTTACACATGTGAAGGTATCAATTGAAATTGATCATATGGGTTTATTTAGTTTTGAGCATATATAATTTGTGATAAATTTGATACCATGCACTAAAGTGAAACAAAAGTTATGGATACTCAAAGTTGGCCTCTCAGATAGGTTTTGTCATAGTTGGCTCTGTGATAGAAGTTTCTGAAAAATCATTTTAATGGAGATATATCTCACACATGTGAAGGATTTAAGAGTAGTGTGTCATGTGGTTAGATTTTTTATGTGAGGAGATCATCTGGTCCAAATTTGAGATCATGAAAGTAAGAATAGAAGAAGCTATTAAGGTGAAAAAATGGTTACTTTGGCATATTGAAAGGATCTCCACAGTTATTTTTGAAAGTGTTAAATCTCTAGCAAGATCAATGGTGCATGTTACTCCAAGAAGTTAGGATACAATGAGATGAGGATAGGTAGACAATGTTTAATAAATAATCAAAGGTATAGGGTAAGGATTTAATGATGAGTGGGTATTAATATAGTTTGATCAAATGGTGAATGTTGATTGCTAAAGACATGGTTAATCTATAGAGATTGATAGAGTGCATCAAGTCAAAGTTCCTAGATTACATGAGATGAGGTCAACATGATTAAGGTTTAACATTTAAGCATTGGCACCTATATGTTAAATATCAAACAAGATCAATGGTGTATAATTGATCTAAGCTAAGAGTTCATAAGATTCAAGCATTGTGTTTGAAGGTTAACTGTGACCATTGTAATTCAAATATTTGAATTTAACATAGGGAAAAACCAAAGCTCTATATTTTAACCATATATTTTGATTAAAGCCAATTTTTTTGGTGATCTAAAAAATAAAATATGAATAGGACTCCATGGTGCATCTAATGAACATAATTTGAAGATATGAAAGTGAGTACAGTTAAAGATATTGAGCCTAAAAGTTGATTGTGTGTTTGTGCTTATTCTGTAAGTGACCCAAGAAGGATATTTGAGCTTGTATTGATGTTTCTTTATGTCTCATGATGAATTATATATTATAACATATTAAAAACTCCATGAGGATGCTCTATGTGGATTTTAGAGGTGTGATCATTCTATCTTGAGTATAAATAATGCTTAATATGTTGACTATGTGTTCATTCATGGTGATTGTGTACGCCAAGTTAGTGTTTGAGTTGTTTATAAATATGTAGAGGTGAAATAAGCTAATTATGATCATTTGAGGATGTCTAAGGGGTCATAAAGAGTGGACCCATGTATTTTAAAGTGGTCTTATGTTATTATTTTGTTTAATGTTGTGCTAAAAGAGGGAATGGGTTCACATGAGACCTATAAGAGTTACAAGGGTCTTATTAAGAGGTGTAGTTACTTAAGCATGACCTATAGATGCTATGGTTGACCTATGAAGAATATGTTGAGATATCTATTCATATTATATATGTCTTAATGGCTAAGACATGCCTAATTTCTAACCAAGGTGTTGATTATCAAGATTGTTTTATAAATAGTGGAACCAAAGATGATGGTTTATGGACTTTGTGTGAGAGACTAAGAAGTGATTGGAGAGAGGTTTGTGTGTGTGTTTTGTGGAGTGAAAGAGGGGTAGATTTCCATAAGGATGAGTTGAAGAGTAGATCAATTGGAGGAATATTTATTTGACATGTAGGTCATAATTTTCTTGGCATAATAGTGCTCTTACAGATTGAAAGTGAGTGAAAGTGAAGAGTGATAATCAGTGGTCCAGCATTAGGTGTTGAAGACATCAGTGCAAAGGTGGATGTCCTCATAGGTTTTATTTTGTTATATCAACATATAAATTTATTAAAACCTCTTTCCAAAGTGAAAATTTCTAAAAGGTATGGTTGTTGTTGTAACTCAGTTAGATAGGTGTGGCATCACCTTGGGGGATTGTAATTCCTTGATCATTTATATATGATATAAATTGGATCTTGCTATTATAGGACAATAGTCCAATTATAGGTTTTAGTGGGTTTTATTCCCTAATAGGTTTTTCCAAGTATGTCTTATGTTAAGTGATTGATATTGCATTGTCTCTATTGATTATTACTATGAATGATATATATGTTTCATGAATGTTTGTGGTAACTAGTTAAGTATTTGTAAAGATCAGAATTGAAGTTGAATTATTTGGGTTCACTAGTTTACCCCCCCTTAGTGGTTGTACCTCTAATAATTGGTATCAGAGTGAGGTCCTTTGGTAAAGGCTTAACATCTTGAATGTGTTCTAAAGTACAATGGCTAGTTAGAATGTGTAAGGTAGTTTCTCTCTTAAGCAAGCATTGATGTTCGATGGATCCAATTATGCATTTTTTAGTGCTAAGATGAATACCTACATTATATCCCTAGGGTTTGATGTATGGTAATAATTTTTGGATGGTTATGTTTCTTTTTCTATTCCTCCATCTAGTGTTTCAAATAAGAAGTTATTTGAGAACAAATCTAAGGCAGTGAATGCCATCACTTGTGGTCTTATAACAACTAAGTTCACCAAATTAATTCATAGCACTTATGCCAGGGAAATATGGGATAAATTGAAGACTATTTTTGAATAAAATTCAAAGGTTAAGATTTCTAAACTATAGAGTCATAGAAAGAAGGTAATTTTAAAGTCTCAAGATAAATGAAGAAGATATTGTGGCATCCTTTGTATAGAGAGTTGATGAGATCGTGAACACCATCAAATGTCTTGGAGAGAATATTGAAGAGACTACTATTATTCAAAAGGTATTAAGGCATATTTCCCCCAAGTTTGATCCAAAATTATATGCTATTGAAGAGAGTCATGATCTAACTTAGTTGAAGATGGATCAATTGCATGGCACCCTTAACACCTATGAGATGAGGAAGAATGATGATATACCACCAAATAAGGAAGAAAAATTCAAGATAGATATGAATCCTAATAATAAGTTCCAAGGTAATAAATCTAAAGAGGATGACATATTTGATATTGATGATGATGAACTAATTGATTTTATTACTAGGAAATTGAACACTAGCTTGGGGAAGTATAAGGGTAAACTACCCTTCAAATGTTTAAACTATGGAGAGATAGGGCATTTTTCTTGGAAGTACCCTCATAAGAATGAGAATAATGATGATGAATAACATGGTGAAGGCTAAGATGAAGAAAATAAGACATCCATATAGAAAGGATTAAGAAATTCTAGCAACAAAAAGAAGTTATTCAAAAATAAGAAGAGTCTTTACACCAAAGATGATTACAACTCATCAGATGAGAGTGAAGACAATGACTCAAAATATTACCATGAATATTATGGTCCTTATAAAGATGAAGACCTATTCTTGGCTAAGGAATGAAGTTTCTGACATACAAAGAATATACTTGAAGTGATTTAGATGATGATGAAGATGAGGTGGACTGTGAGACTATTTTGATGAATGCTCTTGAGGAACTGGACATTGAAAAGAAAAAAAATAAGAAGATGAAATATAAAATCAAGGACTATGAGGAATAATTCAATGTTTATGAGGCAAGATCAAATGAAGACACCAAATAATATGAAGATATGATCAAGAATCTTAGATATTAATGGGTAATTTTATTTATAGTCCTAAACGATAAAGAAGATGAATGTTTAAGGTATGTTTCTAAAAATGAGTCTTTGAAATCTAAGTTAGAAAAGATAACTAGTAAGGTAAATACATTTGTGAGATTTTAAAATATCTCATCTGACCTATAACACATTTTGAGTGGTCAAATAATGCTAGTGATAGAAGTGGTCTTGTATATGAAGAAGAATAAATGAATCTTTCTCAAGACAAGATGAAGACTAATGTGAACCAGGACAATCTTACTTTAAAAACAAATCATCAGACAAGGACTATATGTGTTGGCAAAATAAATACAAATCAGATTAGATAGCCAAATGCCATGAGGTATATGAGATTCAATGGTTATACATGTATTAAATATGGTCATCAAGATAGAGAGTGCAAGAGACTTGTTAGAAACCAATTTACATGGGACTATGATGGGGGTCATCAGTCAAAAGGTATGAACATAATCAAGTGTTATAAATATCTTGATGTGGGACACTTTTCAAACCATTCTCCACATAATATTGGACAAGGTGAATCCTCTTCAAAAGGGGGAGGTTTTTTTATTTGTCATGACATAAGACACATTGGAAATTTCTATCCAAATAAGGTAAGGCAAGATACATTTCTTGCAAAAGGTATGGTATGCTACAATTGTTAATAAAGAGGTCACATTGTTAGGTTTTGTAAGAAAAGGCCTACAAGACATAATAGATTTAATCAGGGTCCTAGAGTTCAATAATGAAGGCAATTTAACATATGTAAGCCAAAGGTGACAAGTTTGAGTCATGATAAGACTGTAGGTCTAAGTAATTTTTTTGTTATGGTGGATAATGCTTCAAAAGTTGAAGAGTACCAAAAGGTCTCATTGTCTGCTCATGTTGAGAATGAAGATATAAATCTTAAAGAGAAGACCAAGGTGCTTATTGAAGCTATTCTTGAGGTATGTATGGATCCATGTGAACATCTTAATGTTGATGAGGATGTATCATGCAAAAAACATCAATTGTTTGTGCCTAATGAAGAGGTTCCAAGCTGCAAGGAAGATTCTACAAATGAAAAGTTATGTTATGAATCTTTATTATATCCATGTATTATCAATCCAATTCTAGAATAAAAGGATAATGCTATAGTGGTTGAGGAATTTTTTTCTCATAAACCAAAGAAGAAAAAGAAGAAGTAGAAGAAGAAGAATAACTATAAGTATTAGATGAGCAAGGATGAGATGGAATATGATTAATTGTTTTTATTTTAGAGCATTGAGGTATAAAAGGTGTCTCTATCTATGCTTATTAACAAACTCCTTTTATTTGAGATGCATTTTTGTGTTCTCAAGATGATAATGCCAATCAGACAAGGTCTTTTGTTAAGGGGGATCAACAAGTTCTTGAGCCTGTTTTAGAGGTTTGTGAAGGAGTTATAGTACAAAGTAAGAATGGGTGGTTTTAGGTAGCTTAATGAGATTGATGGAATTTCAAGAAGATTTTAGTGATCATAAAGGTCTATACACTCTTTTTGATGTGCTCTAGGTGTTCTTATGGTCTGAAGGTATGTTTGTGCCAATTGAAGATCTTTGTGTACTTTGGTTTTCTTAGTTTTTATATTAAGGGTAAGCATGCCTAAATTGGGTTATAATAATTATATGTTCCCAAATATCTGAAGGATCAATTTTTTGTTGAGAAGTGTGTAATGGTTATCTCCAAGTGTATAATAAGTTTCAAAGGTGGATGCTAACATGAAGGTGTTGTGTTGACTTTATTTATTTTAAGATTCTAGGGTTTTGGGCTCTATTATAAAAGGGGTCTTCCTTAATATTTGAGGTCTAAGGATTATTAATATGTTGAATTGGTAAAATGGGTGGTTAGATAAAGCTTTAGAAGTTTTTAGGGTTTGTGGTTCTCAAGTTATTCAAGTTTTTATCAAGTTGGAGGCCTAATTGGATAGCTAGTTTGCAAAGGAAGTATGTTTTAGATGATGAGATTGTTATTTAAAACTGGTTTCCTTAAAGGGGAATATGAGAGAGCTCTAGATATTAATTTTCAGTTCTTGAAGATGTGTCTACTAAAAATTGTGTGCTTGACAAGGTTTAGGTAAGGCTACAAGGAGGCTAAACAAGCCTAGTTTGAAGAAGAGTGATTTTTGCTCAGTTTCTCCAAAATAGCAAGGTATGAGTATTTCAAGGTATGTTATCAGGTCATTTCAATGCATTTTTTATATTTTTTATAGTGAAAATATAGATTTGGTGGTCATGTAAATGTCTTTAGAAAGAAGGTCAATAAGCCTGCATGATGGTTCATCATGGTGTGTGGATATTTGGAGTTGATCATAAGGTGAATTTACTCAGAGTTCTTAGGGGGAGTCCCTTTCAGATGTTTCTTGATGTGTTTCATCGTATTTTTATGGTTTTGTGTGTTATTTCTTGATTAGTTCTAGTGTTTTATTGAAGAAGAGTGTTGGCATGGAGCAAGAGGATGTTGTCAAGGCAAACTAAAGTAGGCTCAAGGTAAAGTTGAACTTGTATCATCTTTATAAGATGGTACTTTCCTATTTGAAAACCTTTTTATGTCCTCAATATTAGTGTGTACCCACTTTTTCATTGGGTCAAAGGGGAAGAAAGTTCTTGTTGGGGAAAAATTTCCTATTGTAGGAGTGTTTTGAAGAAAGAGAAGGTGAGCTATATATTTCTATATTGATGGTTGTTGACATCAATGAAAAGGGGGATATTTTTGGAGAGTTTTCATGATGATGTCATAGAGGTTATATGGTGATTGTATGAAGTGCTTGATAGTCTATGTGATAATGACAAAGTGTGCAATGTGCTTGTTCTAGTATGCTCTATGTATGGTTAGTTGATCTTTAGTATTGACATGGATAGAAAGGATCAAGTTTGAGTATGGTAATTTGAGACTGTGAAAGGGGTCATATCAAAATCCAAGAATGATTTTAAATTTAATGTGCATGAGTGAGATTCACTTAGTTCATCATGATTCTCATCTAGACACTTTGGGTCTAGTGGTAGAAAATTTGAGTAGGTAGTTTGATGATGTAACCATTAGCACATGGGAAGGATTCAAGGGAGTGAGTCATATGGTTATGATCACATTATTACCTATTTTTTATGTGTTATATCTCAAGTTATGAGTCAAAGCACAACTAAAGATACGAGGGTGAAAAGTTAGCTTTTTAGTCAGAGTTCATTATTTTCTCATACTTGGCCACATTTGTAATATGGCCAAAAAGAGCTAAGTAAACATGTTGATGAGGTTAGAATTCACTCACGTAGAAGTGTCAAGAAAAAATTATCATGTGTTTATTCATTTTTGTGCCTAATTTATTTGTGATAATTTTTATATCATGTAATGTAGTGCATCAAAAGATATGCACATGCAAAGTTGGGTTCCCAAGTAGTTTGGCTGTGTTTTTCCATACTTAGCCAAATTTGTATAAGGCAAGAAAGATTCAAGTGATAATTTTGATGATCTTATATATTTCACATGTGAAGGTATCAATGGAAACTGATCATATGGGTTTATTCAATGTTTAACATAGATGATTTATGCTTAATTTGAGATCATGCACTGAAGTGAAACAAAAATTATGGATGTTTAAAGTGGGCCTCTTAGGTAGGTTTTGACATAGTTAGATTTGTGACATTTTTTTTTTAAAATACATTTTAATGGCAATATATCTCACACATGTGAAAGCTTAAGGAGCAGTGTGTCACATGGTTGGATTTTCCTATGTGAGGTGATCATCTAGTCCAAATTAGAGATCATGAAAGTAAGTGAAGAAGAAGTTATCAATATGAAAAAATGGCTACTCTAGCATATTGAAAGGGTCCCCATACTTAGTAATTTTTGAAAGTGTTAAAGCTTGAGAAAGATCAATGATGCACATTGCTCCAAGAAGTTAGGAACCAATAAGATGAGGATAGGTGTATGATGTTTAAAAATTGAGCAAAGGTATAAGATAAGGATCTAATGGTGAGTGGGTATTCATAAAATTTGATCAAATGGTGATCATTAATCGCTAAAGACCTAGTTGATCTATAGAGATTGATAGAGCATGTTGAGTCAAAGTTCCCAAATTACATGATATGAGGTCAACGTGACTAAGGTTTAACATCTAAGCATTGGTGCCTATGCATTAAATATTGAATAAGATCAATGATCCATAATTGATCTAAGCTAAGAGTTCATGAGATTCAAGCATTATGTTCGAAGGTTAACTGTGACTGTTGTAATTTAAATATTTGAATTTAACATAGGGAAAAACTTGAGATTTGTATTTTGACCATATCTTTTGATATAAGTATAATTTTCTAGTGATATAAAAAGAAAAGATGAAGAGAAATACATGTAACATATAATGAACCTAATTAGAGATATAGAAGTGAGTACAGTCAAATATATTGAGCCTAGAAGTTGACTATGTGTTCATGCTTATTCTACAAGTCACCCAATAAGGATATTTGAGCTTGTATTGATGATGTTTCAATGTCTCATGATGAATTAGATATTGGAACATGTTGTAGACTCCATTAAGATGATATATTTGGATTTTGGAGGTGTGATCAATTTATCTTGAGTATGAAAAATGCTTAAGAAGTTGATTATGTGCTCATTCATGGTGACTATGTGCACCAGGTCAGTGTTTGAGTTATTTGAGCATACACATAGGTAAGCTAAGTTGAATGTGATTATTTTAGGATGTCTAAGGGGACATAAAAATTAGAACCATGTATTTGAAATTGGTCTTGTGTTCTTATTTTTTTCAATGTTGTGCTAAAATATGGAATGGGTTCACATGAGACCTATAAGAGCTACAAGGGCCTTATTAAAAGGTGTATCTACTTAAGGGTGACCTATAGATGCTATGTCCAACCTATCAAGAATTTATTGAGATATGTCTTCATATGATATATGTATTAAGGGTTAAAACATGCCTAATGGTCAACTAAGGTGTTGATTATCAAGATTGCTCTATAAATAGTGGAACTAAAGATGATGGGTTCTAAAATTGTGTGATAGACTAAGAAGTGATTGGAGAGATGTTTGTGTGTGTGTTTTATGGAGAGAAGGAGGGGTTAAGTGCTATAACGATGATTTGAAAAGTAGATTAGTTTGAGGACTATTTGTATGACCTATAGGTCGTAATTCTATTAGTAGAATAGTGTTCTTGTAGATTAAGAGTGAGTGAAGGTGAAGAGTGATAATCAATGGTCCAAAATCAAGTGTTGAAAACATCAGTGATAAGGTGGATGTGTTCATAGGTGTTATTGTGGTAGATTAGTATCTAAGGTGGTTACAGCCTCCTTACAAGGTGAAACTTGATAAAAGGTCTAGTGGTTGTTATAGCTCAACTAGATAGGTGTGGCAGCACCTTGTGGGATTTTAGTCTCACTAAATAGGGATTATAGTTCCTTGATCATTTATATATGGTCCAAATTATATCTTTTTATTATAGGATATTAGTCCAATTCCAAGTTCTAGTGGGTTTTATTCCCCAAGAGGGTTTCCCATGTATGTCTTGTCTTATATGATTGATCTTGTATATCTCTCTTGCTTATTATTATGAATGATATGTATGCTTAATGAATGATTATGGTAACTGGTGAAGTACTTTTAAAGATTATAATTTAATTTTAATTATTTAGGCTCACATATTCACCCCCCTCCTAGTGATTACACCTCTAAAAAACACATGAGTAAACAACCAAAATTAATTTTGCTCTTATATACTAGAAAGTATTTGATCCTTCAAAATTGTGCAGTACATGTGTTTAAATATACTTAGGGAAGGGTTCTCATCATCCTCTAAGTACATATAAGATAGATTACATGTCATAGTTAGAACTTTAGTTCTAATTATGGCCTAAACCATATAGAGTTATCTTATAGTTGTTAATAACTTAAGTTAGCCTTTACAAAAATCATGCAATGTGTGCATGTTTATGAAAATGAATAGGCAAATTTAAAATATGGTTCAAACTATAAGAAAACTATAAATATACACAATTATAGAAATGTACATGCAAAAACTTGGCCATTCATGGTTGTGTTGATGTTTGGATAGCTGCATGGACTTTAGTTGGTGTTGTAATTGTGGTTGTTGACTTAGAAATGGAAGTGGTAATTTGAGTCTACTCCTTCTTTGCCTCTATCTCGAGTGAGCATTTATGTAATACATCATCTTTCTATCAAATTATGTCCAAATTGAAAAGAGGGGGTCTATGCACCTTACTGACCTATCCTTGTGGCTTTTCATGGTCTGCTTTAGTCATTTGGAAGTTGATCTTGAAGATCTCAACTTCAGTCACCTTCTTCCTAGCAAGGCTCAACTCGGCTTCTATTTCCTTCAATAGTAGTCCTTGTAGACTTTGATTTAAATTATCTAAATCCTCTTAAATAAGTTAATAAAATTTTATCTTATTGATCAACTTCCTTATAACATCCTTTACTTTGGATAAATTCAAATCATTCAAAATTTGGATAATGAGGGACCAAATCCCCAGTTGTTGTCACCCATTCCCTAGCCTCTTCTATCTTGATGACCACCAAGTTGAGTGTGTTGGATGCCTCTAATGGTGTTATGAGATCTAGGAGGCTATAATCCTTATTAGTTATGTAAACAATTGACACTTCAATTTATTCTTGTAAAATTTCAAAGAATTAAATAATTTATAAGTATTGACAACATGGGGGGATAATTCAATCCACATAAACTCTAATGCATCCAAATAATTATAGAATTTTAATGTTACCTCTTGGACCTCAGCTTCAATGTCAATTGGGATATGCACTATCTTTTTTTGTTATTATATTTTCTCCAACTCTCCCTCCATTTCTTGTTTAATCAGCTCTATGCCTTCATGAATTGCTACCATGGCATCCTTATGTGCTTCAACCATAGATTTAAAGTATTCATTATAGGTGGATTTTCCCAATTGTCTATTTTATCTTTTGGTAAAAGAAAATACCTCTTGTATCTATTCAAAAATTAATTCCCTACTAGCATCATCTTCCAGCTTCCTCTTCCTTACCCTCTGAATACTCCCAGATGGCTTATCAAACAAAGTTGTAATAGATTAGAGCTCTATTATTTTGAAGTTGGGCATTTGAGAGGTCTTGGTCCTTAAATCATTAGGCGATGATATAATTGTCAATTGACCAAGGTCTATCTCCTTGATGGTTTTGACCATTACTTTAACTTCAACTACCTTAGCTAGTTACTACTTCTTTACTACCTTGACAATTATGTTAGGCAAGGAAGCCCAAATAATCTTTGATAAATCCAAACCTACATATTGGGTGAGTGGATGGATTATGATAACCTATGTCTTTTCCTTCTTTACCTTACCTAAGCTAGTGACAATGGTTTCCTAGGATGGAGTGGTGGATGGCATGGGGAGACTAAATTGGGTGGGTGAGACATAAAGTTGGGGAGTGGCCATGACTATCTCAATCTTCATGGATGACCTTTTCATTTTCAATGATCTGACTATGGTAGTGCCAGAAGGAATGCTAGAAGTGTCCATGATGGAAGTGGATGGCATGGTGGTGGAATATAGATCAAATGTAGTGGAATATAGATCAACAGTGGTATCATCCTTCTCAATTCTTAGGGTGGAAAGAGGAAAATGAAAGAAAGAGGAAGTGGTTAATGAATCATCAGGATTGGAAGTAATAAATTCCATATTAGTATTTTTCAACACCAATGAAATTGGCATGATGAAAAAATAGGAATAGAAGAAGAGAGCAAGGAGGTGGTCTCTAAAGACAAAGACTTTTTACCTATTGTGTCTTTCACAAATGGTGTTTTCCCCTTGCTAGCTTTGAGGCTCAAATCCTTGGCTTTCTCCAACTTTTCTTCTTCATTAGAATCTTGTTTTTCCTCCTATACTACTTCTTATTAGGGCATTATAGGTAAGATTTGAAATTACTCTATTATAGGACTACCTATTGGGGGAGTCCTAGGCTTCCTTTTATAACAAATAGTAGTCTTAGGCTATGAAGAGGAGCCTTTCTAAACTGAGACAACTTCTTCCTATGTGGATAGCCTTGAAGAAAGACTCTTTTTCTTGGGGGGTAGCCACATGCATTTCAATTCCATTAATATCTAGGGGATATTATTCTTTCTCTTCTACATCAAAGGAATCTAGATTGATGGGGTATCTTGGAACTCCCCTAAGATTAGGTTCACTCACACCTGGTTCCTTATTGAAAACCTTTACTTTGAAAGGAATCTTCTATGATGGATCTCCTTATTCCTTGGACTACTATGTGGGATAGTCCTTCCAAAAGGTTGAAGATGTCTATCCTACAAAGAGTGGAATTTTATTATGCAATTCCTTCATAATGATTTAAGGTTGCCATTGAATCACCCTTAAGTGATACTCCTTTAAACTAAAAACCCTTACCATTTTAAAAACCTTATCATCATGTTGTGCGTTCATGAATAAAAATTCATAATCATAATGGATGTATTGGTAGGGGATACTAAGGCCCTCAATGTGTTTTTGGATGTAGTTGGGAGGATCCCAATCCCTATATGGTACTATGGGTAAATTATAACTCTTTATTTTACCTCCCAAGTCTCCAAAGTGCTTTCTCATAATGTAGACCATCATGACAATGACCATATGGTGCCCATAGACTGTGCTCTTCTTAATTTTGAGAAGGTCATCCTCAATGATCCACTAAAGCTGGAAATTAATTTATTACTCAACCAATTAATCAGGTACATATTTTGGAATGATCAAAGGATGAACTTTATGCCCAATGACCATGATAATAGTGTAGTCAGGATACAAAAAATAATCATCTCTTCCAAATAGTGTCTTCATGATGCTTACTTTCACTCTAGGCATTGGATACCCATGGATTGCTTACCATACTTGAGGATAAACATCCTCATCAATCCTCACCATATTCTTGGTATAAGCATAGATATGTAAAAATTAAAAATGATTGTAAATATGATTTTTGATATATTTGGTGACTGGGATATATAGATCACCAAGGAGTTTATACATTATTCCCAATACAACATCTAAAATATATGCCATCATATAGAAGTGGACCACAAGATTAGCCACTTGTCATTTATAATGATCTATTATCTCAACTTCTAGCTTATAATTTCACCTAGGGAAAATGTTGCATCATTGGTCAGCATCATATGTAATAATGGTACCTAGTCCAAATTGAGGAAATGGATGTTGGGCATTTTGTAGACCCTATTGAGTAGTGCTATGCCAATCCATACTCCTATCTTAAACTTATTGATTGGATTGGTATTCATTCTTTTGTATGCCATTTTTTCCTTTAGGAGAAGCCATGAATTCAACACCTTTTCCATAGTATTATCCTAATTCCACAAAACTATCTTGTGTTTTTCAAAATAAGCATTTGGTGCTGGTAGTGATAAATACCTCTAAAAATATGCTCTAGATATGCATGCCATAGCCATTTAGTTACCCATATGGTGAGAAAAATCATCATGAGTAATCTTGCCTATGAAGAATAAGTCTCAGAGGAGGTTGATGCATGACATCACCTCAGGATTGGCTATGTCCAAATTTAATCCCTATCTCTTAAGTGTTAGAAAGTTTGTGATGAATAGTCACTCTAATGGAAATAGATTTACATCCAATGAAAATATGTCAATATAATTGACAACATCCAATAATTTAGAGTAGTTCCCATACCTATTGTCAAAAAAGGTGGCATCATAAACTATGTCCTTAAATTTGGTTAAATCCTTAATAAAAAATGGTGATTGTAGAAGTGCTCCCCTAAATGCCTTAGATGAAGATGTAATCACATTTATGTGTAGTTGTTGAAGTTTTATTATGTTTTCTATGAAAAATTATCCTTTTCATTAGTCACTTTCTTTCTTACAATATTCTCACAAGTAGCTTGGGCTTTTCTTGCATAGGATAATAATTGAGTTCAAATTAATTTGAGATAAATGAATACATCAATGTCTTCACATCATATATATAGTCTTTATCATTAAATTCTAGTTCATACATTATAAATAACAAACATTCACATGTTTTTTTTAGTTTATGCATAGTTTAAATCTAGTTAGTTTAGCTGGAGGGTATCCTTAGCAAGTATCGAGAAGTATTTTTGATTTATTGGCGACGTATAGAGGGATTTAAATATTTGGGAATCAAGAGTTAATTTTTATGTTGTGATCAAGCTTATAAAATATCTGAATAAAACTTCCAAAAATAAATATGGATATAGAAAACCCAAAGAGAAAAATCATAGATAAAAGACAAGTCATTCAAAACATTTGTCCACACAAAATGTTTGATGTGAAAACTTTGAACAAAAAAGTTTGAAGACCAAAAGTCCCTAATAAAAATTTTGAATAATAAAATCCATCAAACAAAATGTCTAAATAAAAAACATGAAGACCAAAATTTAATATGGCTAGATCAAAATATCCAAAAACCAAATCTCAAATACAATTTCTCTGAATAAAACTAAGTCCCAAAAGGGTCCTTTAAGTTATCACCCAATAGTGAGTTAAGGGTCAATGAAAATTCCACTCATGGCCATGTTGAAGGTGTCTCCTAGGATATACTTTAAACATTCTCTTCAATGTATGACAACACCCTTCAAAGTATCTCCTAGGAGATTCCTTTCAAGGGCCTTGTATTTCCTTGAAGATATGGCAAAGCTCTTGAGTGTAATTATTTTTTAGTACAAAATGATGCAATTATGGATTTTCATGTTCAACTCTCTCTTGATGATATTATGAGGTCTATAATTTTAATGGGTTTCATAATGTATATTGGAATTAAGATACCTTTATTCCTCGATAAGATTTAGAGAAGACCTTATACATAAAAATCAATGTATTGTTAACTACCTACTTTAATTGAAACACCTATTTACTCATTGAATCTTTTTTATACCATAATAATGATGGGAAAGTTCAACCTCAAGGTATCTACTAGGATATTTCTTCAAGGGCCTTGTAATACCTTAATGTGTGACTTGAAATTATCTCCTTAAGGGTAACATGAAGGTATCTTAATGGGTGACTTGAAATTATCTCCTTCAAAAAGTTTCACTCTAAGAAGTTTCCAAAATAGGGGGAAGGGTAGAGTAGAAAAGAAAGTCCCTATGGTCTGAATATTTAGCTTTGAAGATGGATTATCTATGGACAAGTGTTTTTAGAACCAATGTTTATTGTGAGTAGCTATTGAACACACATAGATAAACATAGTCAAGCAGTTTGGGAAAGTTTGATATAGGAAAACTCAAAGATCAGGGCTACAAGTTGCTCTTAGGAGATACCTTGAAGGATAAATCCACTCTTGTGCCTATTTAAAAGGTATCCCATTGAATCCCTTATACACCTTAATAACACTAGATAAGATCAACCTTAATGTTTTTGTGGATTGTAATCCATGTTTTAATGTTTTGGGGTAGTTAGCCTTTTCATCATGGACATGCTAAATAAAGTTTGATGGGTGGTGTATCAACCTCCTCTTTTTGGGGTTCCTCTTCTTCATTTTTTGGCTAAGTCTCAGTCCCTTTCATTGATGACACATATGATCATAGTACTCTTTAGGAAAGAAGGGAGTTCTTATTTAAAGAAAATCTATGTCATTGGTTGAGGGAAGTAGGTCCCATTATAAACAAGAATTTTAGAGGTAGTTTGAAGGGAGACACATGTCACAATAGTGATTCTTCTAAGCATCATGGGAATCATGAAGCACTGCAGTTGTGCCATATCCAAGATTTTGAATACCAACTACACTTATGAGCTAAAGTTCCCCACTCAGTTGTGATAGCCTCATCATGAGTGTGAGTGTTAAATTTTAGGTGTCATTTCCTTGCGAGGCCATTGTGCCTATATATTTAGGGCTCATTTATTTTGTAAAGGGATAGGGACATTAGATAATAGAAATTGTTTTTACTATTATCGAAGAGTAGCCATTGTAATAGCTAGTTTTGGAATAGAAATAATAGCAATTATTTATTTGCATTTCATGACCTTAGTAGGTGCCCCTAGTGGGAAGGATTGGATATTATATAATGTGCTTTTTGGCCTTTTGTATTTTTTTCTCCACCCAAAAATGAATAGGATGTGGTGTTATATGTCAAATTTAGTGAAATCCATTGTTGTTTATTATTTATATTTTTTGCTTCTATAGTATTGACTCTTATTCATATTGTAGGCTTTAAATCATGCATTTGTGCTTTTAATTATCTATAATGCCTTAAGGGTTCAATCTATTTTATGCAATTTTCGGAATATATGCTTAAATAATATTGATGCATTGATTTAGTTAGTTTGGTTTTAGTTTTATTTTTATTTGATCCTTCCCCTTTTCATCCCCCAATTAATTCAAAGATCTAGCTTCTAAAATCTTAGAGGTTAATTCACAGATCAAAATTTCATCCTACATATATAAATATTTACATAGAAAACTATTCACTAAGAGTGATATTTTAGGCACCAATAGTATTTAATAGGATATTATTTCATGGGTAACTTGAAGGTATCTCTTAGGAGACACCTTAAAGATATTACCAACCTGAATAACACTAGGCAAGTTCAATCTCGAGGTATCTAATAGGAGATTCCTTTGAGGGCCTTGTAATACCTTTATGGGTAATTTGAAGGTATATCCTAAGAGATGCATTAAAGATATTAAAAGGACCTTCAAGGTAAAGGAAAATTTTAGAGGTATAAAAAGGTAATTATTTGGATTTGAAACTATTAATTTAACAAGTAAAAATTGTTAAACTAGATTGAGGTGGAAAGAGCATGTGCACAGGAGGACCTAAAATGTGTGTTCTTATGTTTAGCCTATCATTGCCAATGTGTAATCTCCCAAGTATTATAAGGCCCTTGAATTTATCAAGTTATCACCTAGTAGTGATTTTAAGGTGAAGGAAATTTCTACTGGGAGATACATTCAATGTCTGTTTGAATGTATGACACCACCCTTAAAGGTATCTACTAGGAGATTCCTTTAAGGGCCTTAAAATTAACTTGTAATACCATGATGGTTAACTTTAAGGTATCTCCTATAAGATTCATTGTAAGAAAATTTCACTCTTGTGCATGATTGAAAATTATCTCCTAGGAGATACCTTGAAGGTACTTGTTGATGGGCATTTTGACACATATTAGAAAGATACTTCCCCCTCATTTTTATCCTTTAAAATAAATGTTTATTTATTCATTTTCCCATTATATTATATTGTCTGGTGCACATATAATTTATTTTATTTTTGGTCATACCTTATTAGTTTAATTATTATTTAATGTATATATTACTAAGATTTAATATGTATTTTATATTGTAGTTTTGAATTAACAGTTATTGATATACAATCAATTACTATTTAATCACAAAAAAAAATTATAAATCGATACAATATGTAACTTGAATTTTATAAAATATCAATATTTAAATCATTTCAATTTCTTTACAGAATATCTTTAGGCAAGAAAGTAATTCCCACACATAAAAGGTAGAAGAAGGCCTCACTCTAAGATAATCTGGATAAAAGATAGAAGAAGGTCTAACTCTAAGAGAATTTGGATATAGTATTATTTAAACTACCAAAACTAAAATTAAATTAACATCAACATCTTCCATTTTATGTTAGTGATAAAATTCCTCATCTGATTGGTATTTTGAGTTGTGTAATCCACTAAACATGCATACAAATATATACTTGTATAACACTACATTGGGAAAAGAATATTCTTCTATTGGAATGATCATTGCCTATGATAAGGATGAAATTGATATTTCCCTTTAATTCCAACTAGAAGTATGGAATTAAGAAGAGGTAATTATCCATCGAGCTACAAATAATTTCAATAAATTTACACCCAATAAAATAGAATTGACAAAAACTAATTTTTCTCCTTGTGAAACATTTGGGTTTCATTTGAATAACTATGAGAATATTCAAATGTATGGGTTGATAGACAGATATAATTTGGTCATTAGAATATAAAATATGTTGAAATAAAAACATGAACAAGGGGAAACAACTTCTTTGGCTTTTTACCATGCAAACATGTATTTAAGATACCCTATAATCACGATAAAAAAAACATTGAAGAAAATAAGACAAGAGAGGGAAACATATTTCTATGAATATTTGAAAGAGGCCATACAAGTAATCACACCAATCAAGAAAAATTAGATCAAACAAAAGGTTGAAACACTTTTGTTAACACAAACTTTTGATCAGACACAGATTGAATTCTCTACATGGTATATTTCCTTTAGCAATTACATCTTGAGCATTCCTATAGATCTCTATCAATTGGGGGATAATAATATCAGAATAAGAAATCTAAATGAAAGAGGGGTGAATAATATAATTCATTCATTTGTAAAACATAATAATGTTCTAATCAAGGATTCTTTGTTAATTCATTTTGATTCAACCAAACCTGAATGTATTATCAAATCAAAGGAAGTCATAGAAGATATGATGGAGAAAAAAATTGGTGAATGGCCAACACACAATTATAGCACAATAGAGAATTTTTTAGAGTAGGAATACAATTCACTATCATTGAAAATAAATGTTCTGTTAGAAGGGCAAGATTTCTGAAAACTTATTCTCTATTCTATATTATGCACAAAATATGTAACCAATATAATGAATCCAATGGAGTAATTTATAAGGCTTCATTTAGAGTAAGAGTGAGATTTGCATATGACCTTATCCAACTGATAGGTTGGAATAATCTTGAAATATAGAAAAGAAATATGTAAGAAATATATGAAAAAGATAGACATTTGTTCACACAAATGAACTATTCAACACAACAACTATATGAGAGAAAATGCCTTATTTTTATGGAACAACTTGTTTGGGATTGTTTTGATAAGGCTTTTGATTTGTTTAAAAGTGGTACTTTACCTAGTTGAGATAAACAAGATTAAATTTTTATTGGTACAAAAATGCTTAGAAATATTCAAGGGCTTTCAAACAAACAAAAAATAGAACTAGTATATTTATTGGAAAAGGGGTCTAATTCCTTTTTGAAAACCCCTAGGTATAACAACATGGATACTTGGTGCAAAAAGGTGAACCTGGAAAGTAGCATATTATCAAAAATTGTAGATTATTTTAGAAACCATGATTCAAAATGACTACTAGACAAAAAAATAGCACCCAAAGAGGTAATGGAGGATTATACAATTTCTGTAAACAGGCTTGATTATTTGTGTGTCTTGGATGAAGGTACTTCAAAAAATAAAAAAGGATGGGAAACATTATCTCAAGATTCATTAAGAATAGTTAAAAAATATATACATAATTATGGAGGTCATCTTCCCAGGATAGATACAGAAATATTTAGATACCATTATGGGCCTCCATGTCTTTGGCCATCCATTTTAGAAGATTTTAGTGAAATGTTTCATTGTTGTTCTGAATGTCCATTTGATAATTATTGATCTTTTGAATCTCATTAAAGTTCTTAAGGAAGAACATCTTAGCCTATTTATTTAGGCATTGATTAATAAATTTATTGTTGGGGCCTTTAATGCATTCATCATCCAGAAACTAGAACATTTTTTTGGCATTCAGACTTCTCTTAAGAATCTACATATTGGTGATTTCCATTCCATGTAAGAAATGGGTGTCATACTTTGGGGTCTAAATAGTGATGGATTCAATTGGACTCATATTACAGGTATCATTTTTTGTTAGGATCCCACTAATTTCAAACTTCAAAATTTCATCTTCCATTCATAACAAAGTAAATTAGAGGAAGGTTTTGACATCTAAAAAGATGTACCAACATTGCAAATGATTTGTTCACACAAAATATGAAGTTCATTCAAAAATGAACTAGATAACTACTTTTGGGATAGACTTATCTCTACTTTCACTTATTCAAATACATGTGATGTGCTAGGGGTATATACAAGAGTTGGATTTGTGCGTGTTTGTACAAAATTACAAATAAATTTATCTTCCATTATAGAAAATAAAAAATTAACAATTTTTAATGTTCAATTTCAAATTTGTTTGACAAATTCAGGTCAACCATTACATGAAAAACCACTTCGATCAATAGTAGGTGCATAACATTTTTAATTTATTTTATAATAATGATTTATTTTATAAATGTAACATCTTAAAAATATTTTGGTGTGTATGCTTTATTTTTTAAACCTAACAGCTTAGCAATCTTTCATTGTGCAACACTAATATCACTACATGCAAGTGAAGAAATAATAATAATGGAAAATCATATCAATGAACATGACACATTGCAAGTTGAAGAAGGTAAGATAAGATCATGCATATTTTTTCAATTTATAATTTTTTATTTATAAATTATTTATAATACTAACAAAATATTTCTTCATTTGTTTATGTTTCAATTGAAACAATTCACAATGTAGCTCTAAAATTTTGTGTCTCCAACACAACAATCCATGACATAGATCTGCATGTTGTTACCTCCACAAAAATAACAAAAGTTAAAACTCTAAAACAAGACATATTTTTAAAATACAAATATCAAATAAATTAATGATTGCAATTTTTAGTTACTACATTATATAATACCTTGTAGGGAATAGAGAACCAAAGGTTCAACAAAAGAGTGTACCCATACAAACTACAAAAAGGAAAAAAAAAAGGTGAAAGCCCCTTTCAATAAATGTGTAATTATATAATTTCATAAAAATATATAATATACTAATTTTATTTATTTATTTAAACACATTACAACTGATTTTTTTTCATGGACATGAGATTATAAAAGACAATAAAATATAGACTTGCATCAGCTTTGGATTTGGAAGTGTGGGTTCATTCTATTGTTGTGTAGACTTGAATGTGGTTGTATTTATTGATTAAAATTTTGTTTAAATGTTTAATTTATTCATTATAATGGTGTTTACATTTTTAATTTACCCAGTTTAAAATAACACAATATGTTCTATACTATGTCTTCAGTACAATAAATTTTGATGTAGAGTATCCATATGAACTTTATCAATAAAATAATAATAAAGTATATTATGTTAGAAATAATTATATTTTTATTGATTTAAATAGTTTTTAATTTTATATGTCTTATTGGAAGTATATTGAGGTGGTTAAACTATTAAGGTGTATATTTATTTTAAATTAGTGATAGAGAACTTCAGCTTAGAAGAATAAATCCTATTTTGTTTGTTGTGATAAACTGTATAAACATATAAATATGTATTGGTAAACATAAGAATAATATATAATTTCACTACTATAATAATATAGATTTTTGTTGATCAATGTTAAATTCCTGTCAATGTTTATGAGAAATGAGTAATGGCAAAATGGGATTGTTTCAGAATATGATAAAATTATGGTCAAGTTATAAGGATTCAATATGAATATGTATATGTAAATGTATGTTACAAAACTAGGATTAGAAATGGTACATCCATGTATAATGATTATATTTATAATGTTCATTAGCATTTATTTATTTATATATATGTTTATATGAATCTTTATAAGATTTAATGAAATGCAAAAAAAAT
This sequence comes from Torreya grandis, assembly GCA_037957365.1. NCBI lineage: Eukaryota > Viridiplantae > Streptophyta > Pinopsida > Cupressales > Taxaceae > Torreya > Torreya grandis. Next base: position 1,638,983 of record JARHVA010004122.1, read on the forward strand.
ATATCAAATGAAATGCATTATTTTTATATGTTACAATAAAAAAATGCAAATCAAAGGTGCATCATTGACCAATCTAATAACATGTAAAAAAAATTATTAGAAAATTTCCATATTATATTTCTTATGATATAATATTTTTAATTAATGATTCATTTTTTTTTAACAAATTGCAAACATTTCAAAGGAGGAGCAAAAATTGACTTCTAAAAAACTATTGATTTTGGGGTTGGATGACTTATTATTTATTACACACAAAATAAAAGATATGAAAATGAATGATATGGAAAAAAAAAAGATTATAAAATAGAAAATATGTCATACTACATTTGAGATCATTCCAAAGAAATTTTGAAGGTGGCACTGTAGTCTTTTTCTCACATTGGCATTTGGTCATTGATAGAAGATAATCATTTGAGGATACTCATTCAAGACATGGTTTAGACAAGTTAAAATTTTATGCTTGTTTGGGGGAAAATATATTATAAGACTTTAAATATAAACATAAATAAATTGAATGAATTTATTTTTAAAGGGACTTTTGGAGATGATTTTAATTACCAACACATTGTAAATTGATTGTAATTCTTAGAATTGTATTACAAATAAAATATTTAAAACGAGTTATGTTACGTTAAGTAGATATACTAAAAATGAAAGTCAGAAAGATGAAAATGATTAGAGAATCAAAATGACGTCTATCATCACATTCTTGAGAGAAAGCAAAAAACCCATGCCAATAGCTATGAGCCAGTGTTTAGAAATATGCAACTTCACCATATTATGGTTCTTTAAAGTGTATTTATTTATTATAAACTATAATTATAGTAATAAATAGTATCATCAATTTCATACAAATTAGTTCTAAATTATATCAACTATAGTTCAATTATTTCAAATTAATCTATTCTAATTTAGAATTACTTTGATCTGGTTAAGTGTAATTTGATTTATAGTTGGAGATTATTTGAATGTATTAAATCAAGTCCAAGTTTCAAATATAATCACCTTGCAATTGGATACTCCATTGGTTTATCTTGAAATTTCCCATGTTGATCCATTAGTATATTGACACCTACTCATGAAGATCTTCCCAATGAACAACAAACAATTCTCAAGATATTTTATTATGTAGATGAACTAATTACTTATTATGTTTTCATCCATAATATGAATAGTCAAATGGTGCCATGTGTCCCAACATAGAAGCTACTTCAAAGGATCAATGATCAGTCTGAAGGCGCAGAAGGGTGCCACAATTTGAAATAGTCCAATCTATTCAAAATGACCTGCTCCCAAATGATTTGAAATAATTAAATTTATTTGGAATACAAAAAACATATGGAGAAAATATTCTCAACTCCACTTTAGTGGGTATAATTTCAAATTATTTAAAATAGCCTAATTTAATCAAAATGATCTATGCTCAAATGGTTTGAAATAGTCTAATTTATTTAAAATATACAAAATTAATTTTTGGAAAAAATCTTCTTCACTCCACTTTATAGGTATAAGCCTAAATTATTAATAATAGACCAATTAACTCAAAATTATCTATGCCCAAATGCTTTAAAATAGTCCAATTTATTTTGAATATAAAAAAATTATTTTTGGAGAGAATTCTCTTCACTTCACTTTACTAAGTATAAACCCATATTATTTAAAATAGCCCAATTTATTCCAAATAATCTATGCCCAATAGGTTTGAAACACTCCAATTTATTTGGAATATAGAAATAATATTTGTGGAGAAAATTTTATCCACTCCACTTTAGTGGGTATAAGTCAAAATTATTCAAAATAGTCCAATTCATTTGGAATGATCTATGCCCAAATGGTTTGAAACAGTCCAATTTATTTGGAATATAAGAAAATTCTTTTTGGTGAAAATTTTCTCCACTCCACTTTAGTAAGTATAAATATAAATTATTTGAAATAATCCTTTACATACATACATACATATAGACACACACACACACACCATATAGGTATTTTAATGATCAAACAACACCAAGGATATTCGTAACTACTTTTATAGTCAACACTAATCAATAATAAGTAGACAACAAATAGTCCCTAATCAAATTGACACTAAAAACAAACAAAACAAAATGATATAAAAAAGAGTAATAGGTAAGTGAATAGTAAAAGAGAAAGATTTCAACTCAGACTTCATATAATATTCCTCATAAAAATGTAACTAAATTCCCACATCAATAAATAGATCCGTTTGATCTTCAAATGAAATCCTACGTTACAAAACACCATTTAAGTCAAAATACAGATTTCTCAAAACCTTAAAAAAATAAAATGAGTACCTACATCCAACAAATAGCCTCACTACAATGATTTTCAACAAAATCACATTCTCCAAAAGTTTATCGTACCCTTAATTAACCAAAAAACTCTTAAACATGACATAATATTAAATGATAATTCAATAACTAAAAACCCATTTAATTAAATCAATATAAAACCACATAGTATAAAAAAATAATCATATGGCTTAACCAACTCAATCCAATGACCCATATAACCATATACCATAGTTATACCAAATATTGATAAAAACTATAAGGGCCAAGTCCCAAAATTTTATAATATCCAAGGAAGATAAAACCCAATACGATACCAAAAGAGTATATTCAACTGTGAGTCAATTATAACACCATGAGTTCATCCTAAAATCTATAGACTTCACCATGTACATGTAATGGTTCATTATTATTTTTATTCTTGATTCCCATAAAGAACATATAAAAACTATTATTCCTTCTCATCATAAAACAAAAATGGAAACCACGTACTCGTTAATCAAACCAAAAAATTTAGTAGAAAACTATGGTCTCTATTTAAAAAATTACTCTCTTTTTGCACCCTTATGATCCCTTTTAAACTAATATTACTGCCATTAAAGCCCACGTTGGTCCTACATTCTTATTACGAGCAATTGAGAACATGGCCTAGAAAACAACATTCATTCTCACACAAACTACACTTAAAAATTGAACATAACATATCAAACAAGTCACATTATGACTTCAATGGCCTCCACCCAAAATTTTAGTAGATTTATGTTAGGTTTTAGTAAAATGAGATTGCCACACAAAAAAAAATTACTAAAAAGTTACTCGATGGGTGTGAATTTGAGATTCAAGTCATCATGACCTAATTCATAATAGGATCAAAACCAAAGTTCTCATAACATGATTGAAATAAAAAATAAAATAACTAATGAAGACCCCATGACATAGTCATGGTTCTTCCTCCCAAATAGGTCAAACTCATATTCACCATTATTATTGAATAATATGTCAAAGCCATAAAATTTAACATTAAAAAAATTCCAAGATTAAAATCAGTCTCCTTGACCTCCAAGCAAGAGAACAACACCATAATTTATTACCAAATCAAACATGAACTCAAACTAAAAGATGAAATCAAATTCAAATATTAAAAAAAGACAACTTTATTAATCAACCACATAGATAAGAAAATAAAACAATCAATAACTACTAGATCAAGATGAAGCTCAATTTCTCTCATCTCAAAAGATTAATAACTTAATGTTACCCCATTTTTAACCTCTATTATTGACTACCAGATCTGTCTTAGCTCATTTTTCATTATCATGAAACCATCAAAATGATACATCAGTAATATCTGAATGGAAAAACCAATATCAAATATGATAAGAAATTCTAAATTTAATTTATATCAATCAATTATACAATGAACTAAATTTAAATATCCATGTGAAAACATAAACATGTCAAGTACACATCATAACATCATAATATCTAGAACATAGTCTCAATAATGTCCAAGTAATATCTCAATAGCAACTAAAATAACTAAATAATATGCTAAACAATAATCAAATGTGCAACCAATAGTGTCATATAAAGAAATCAAAGCACACAAAACTGAGGTCATGGCATCCTCCCCCACTAAAAAATAATTGATCTTAGTGACTTAAAAAGCCAAGGATAATGCTTCTTAAAAAGATGCTCATCTTTCCAAGTAGAATTTTGATGTGTTATTAGATCCCATAGGATAAAAATTTGAGAAATCTCTTTATTTCATAGTTTAATGCTACAATGGTCTAAGATCTCCATTGGTACCAATTTCATCTTTTCCTCTTCTAAAACCTGAAGATTTTTCCAATCCAAAATATGGGAAGGATAATATAAATACTTTATTAATAAATAAACATGAAAATCACCATGAATCTTGGATAGAGATGGAGGAAGGGCTAATTAGTATGCAACAAGGATAACTCTTTCTAAAATTTCAAAGCATCTAATAAATTGAGGAGCCAATTTAAAATATTTTCCAAATTTAATAGAACTTTTCTATGCTCTAACACATAAAAATGATTTCTCACCAACTTTAAATTTATGAGGAGTCCTTTTTAAATATGTAAAGGTATTTTGTATAGCTTAAGTAACCTTCCTATTTTGGTGAATGAATGCCATTTTCACATCATATTATTGTAGAATATCAGAGCCATAAATAGATCTATTTTTCAAGTTGTCCTTGCTAAGAAGAGTTTTGCATTTACACCTCTATATAGTCATAAGAATTATTATAAGCAAATTAAACTAAATGAAATAAATATTCCCATTTGATTTGATGATGCATTACATCCACTTTTAGCATTTCCTCAGCTACTTAGTTAAGCCTATACATTTGACCATCCTTGTTTGGTTGATACGAGGAGCTAATGTTTAATCACATTCCAAATGATATAGTCAAGGTTCTTCAAAAATTTTGAAATAAATAACTTATCTCTATCAGAGATAATGTCCTTTTGCATGCCATGAAACCAAATTAATTATTTTACAAAGCATTTTCCAAACATGTAAGTGTCATCAATAAGATTTACAGCAATAAAATGATTTCTTTTTGTAAATTTACCAATCAATACTAAAATAGTTTCATGCTTACTAAGTGACTTTGGTAAACTAGCAATGAATTGAAGCGAAATAATATCCCACTTGCCTTCTGTAATTTCATGAGGATAAAACAAACTTCTTGGATGGTAATGTTCAGCTTTTACTTGCTAACACTCCAATTTTTTTTACATAAGATCAATAACATCATGCTTTAAGACAAACTAGAAATAGTGCCTCTTCAGCTCATGTGTCATCTTCATGACACATAGATGAATAAAATTAGGTGTTGTTTTTACTTATTTAAGTAAAGTATTTCATAATTCACTTGACTTGGGAATTTATTTTATTTTTATGCATTAATAATCAATCACTTTCAATATAAAAAATACTAAATTTCTTTGCTACAAGCTCATCATCTAAGCATTCATGTAATTTAATTTACTATTCATCAATTAGTTGTTCCAAAATAATAGTTTTAGAATTACCTTGAAAAATAGACATGAGATCAAGATACATTGTCAACTAAGCACATCAATAACATGACTCTCATTACCATTCACATATTCAATGTTCATATAGATATTTCTCAAATATTTGATCCACCTATACTAGTGAGCATTAATATCATCTTTAGTAAAAATATCTTCTAACCTACGATGATCAGATTTAAATTTGAAATGCATACTTAGGAGATAATGTTTCCACTGATTTAAAGAATTCACAATAGAAATAAGATCTAAATAATTATTATAATAATTATCTTCATGCTCCTTGAGAGTACGTGACTCATATAACACCACTTTTTCATCCTATTTAATAATACCACCAAAACTCTCCTTAGAGCCCCATACTAGATTTCAAAATTGCCATTAGGATAAGGAATGAAAAGTATATGTGTTGTAGTTAATAACTATTTAATCCTCTTAAAATATTACTTACATGCCAAAATCCAAGTGAAATTTTACCCTTGTTTTTCAAACATGTAATGGGATTATCTAATCTACAAATGTTTTCCACAAACCTTATATAGTAACTAGCGAAACCCATAAAGCTACACACTTCATGTACATTTTTAGTGATAGACCACTATTAAATATATGTTATATTTATTAGATCCATAGTAATTCCATTCATGGATATAATATGTCCCAATTAATGTATTCTAGTTTGGAAAATGCACATTTAAAAAGCTTCAAATAATGTTTATGTTGCCTAAGTTTTTACAAAACTAAAAATAATTGTTGCCCATGCTCAATTGAATTCATAAAATAGATTAGTATATCATAGGCAAAAGCAAGAACAAAATTTTCTAAATAATCCATAAATACATTATTCATAAGGTTTATATAGACATCAAGTTTATCTTTCAACCCAAAGGGCATTACTTTGAAATCATAATGACCATATCGAGTATGAAAAGATGTCTTCTTCCTTAATTTTTGGCTAATAGTAATATGATCTTAAATCCATCTTAGAAAACATTATCTCACATATCATTTGGTAAAAAAAATCATATATCCTTAGAAAAAGATAATGATTATTTATTTTAACATTGTTAAGCATGTGATGGTCAAAACAAATCCTATGTGTACCATGTTTTTTTATAAACACAATAATAACACTTCAAGGAGACACACTTGGTCTAATAATTCTATTTTTTAATATTTCTTGCAACTGAACTTTAAGTTTATTCAGATAAACTACATTCATATGATATGGATCTTTAGATGTAGGGGTATATCCAAGCATAACATCAATGGTAAAATATACTCATGCCTAGGAGGAAGTTGAGGTAATGTTTTAGGGAAAATAGAAGAGAAAATCATGTAGAAAAGGAAAATTCTAATAATTTTTTTCCCTATCCAAGGTTATATCTTGTATTTTAATAGTTAAAGCTTATAATGTTTACTTATAGCCTTTTTCAGTTGCATGGATGAAATTAGGTTTTTCACATTAATCTTATGAACACCTTACATTTTTTTTTTGAGATTGTCACAGTATTTCACCACTTTATTACTACAATCCAATGTGGATTTATGCTTCTACAACCAATCCATTCTCATAATAATGCCATAATATCCCGAAGGTGCTAAAAACATGTTTACTCTAGCTGAGAAAACTCTTAAATTAAGCTTTATTTTATCTAAGCATTCTTAAATAATCACCTTTTTCCCTGTACTAAATTCAAACTCCCATCCTTCTCGTAGACTAATAAGATTAATTTAATATTTATTAAAACATTAGGAGAGACAAAGATATCAATTGGACCATAATCAACTAGAACTAAAACTAAAAAACTTGCTAGATTACCTTTTACTTCACTAGGGTTGCCTAAAATTTAGCATTTTGATTATCCATAGCCACATACACCCTATGATTAACTAATTTACCTAGTTTTAATTTAGGGGAGTCCTTTTGGTAGTGGTTATCACCACATTACCAACATACTATAGTCCTTTAAAGTACTAAAGGTATTATGTTTTCCCTTGTGACAAGTAAATTTCTATTTCCTTGAGATTGATTTTTCTTAAAAGTCCTAATTTTGGAAGAAATTTGAAACATAATTTTTTTATTTTGTCCTTGAAAATTATTAAAGCCACTCATGCTCCTAGTAAATCTATGGTTCTAAAATAAATTTATTGAAATTCTTAGGTTAACTATAAATAATTTTATCTTTATATTATTATCTATTAAGTTTGAAATCTTGTATTGCTTTATGCTAAGACCTTTCTTTCTCTTTTTCCCATTGATAAAATTCAATGACAACAGTAAAAGTTTTTGGATTGATCATATTAACATCATGCATAAATATTTTCCTTAATCTAAGTTTAAACTTGATTACCTTGGTTTTCTAATCATGCATATAGATCACATGACACAACAAATTTTGGAACTTATTCTCATATTCTTTCATAGACATGTTATCATGTTTTATTAATTGAAAATATGTTATCTTTTTCTCTTTGAAATTGGCACTAAGATACCTTTTTTGAATCTACTTATAAAGAATATTTTAGGTAAGTGTCAAAATTTGATAACCCTCTAAAGCAAAATATATGGTTCTACCATAGAGAAAGAGATCCAACTAGATGATAAACAACTACCCTTGCCTTCAAATTTGATGGAATGTTATACAGATTGAAGTGTTTCTATGATTTAACAAGCCATGCATTAATTTAATCACTAGATTCTTCACTTGAAAATATAAGTGGTGGGATATTTTTAATTTCCTTAATGATGGGGTCAACCACTATTAAAGTAATTTCTTTTATTACTTGCTATCTAACTTTCCATTTAGCTATTTGATGTAATTTTTCTTATGGAACACATTCAATATTACTCAGAATGCATTCTTGGGATTCCAACTTACTTTGCAAAGAATTATTATCAATTAATATACCATTTAAGACTTCTTCCTAATGGGAAGTTGGGTTTCCTCTAGGATCATTAACAAAAAATTTACCTAAATTTATACCAACAATGTTACCAGGAGGTTCTTCTCTATCTATGTTAAGGTTTTATGATAGATGACCTATACCTCTTCCCCTAGTTATTACTCTACCTCTACCTCTACCTAGATTGTCAACCATTGGGATGTTTTCATCATCTAAAGTATCAAATATTATTATCACCATCTTGACATGAAATAAAAAAATAACATAGGTATGTAAAAGCACTAAAATTCTTTCCCAAATTTACCTAGAGCACATAAACTTGAGCTCTAACACCAAAATGTAACAAGCTATTTTTTTTTTTGAAAAATAACTCTAATTTAAACAAAACATTTTAAAACCTAACAAAAGGAAGTTAATTTTCACAAGTGTGATCATGTCGTTAACTGTGGTATACTAAACACATGGACTTGACTCAGGTTAAAAATTCCTAATGGAAAATGTTAGGAAGTTAATTTAACCAATCAATATGTAGATTGGGATCTACCAATGTACTTAACATACACTTGTACACTCAAATCTGTATACCTATCCTATGTAATTCCTCATAGGACCTAATAAAAAAATTTAGCCTTAATCAAATTCTTATACTTTACATAAAACAATCTACACCTTGCCCTTTTAATGTATGAAAATATAATATGAGTATTGGTTAAACACCAAGATGTTTCACAATAAGATAATGTAGAAATTATTTAGTTCATAATAGAGGAGTCATCATACTAAGCTTACACATTCAATGATTTGCATCATTAGATGAATGGAAAAACCTAAGCTTTAGGTTTATTCCCAAAAGTAATACAAGGTAATCTTTTTGACACACTTTGATAAATACATGTTGTGAGATGGCTATTACCACTAATTAGGGCCACCTTATTACATCATCATGAAACATGATAGGATGATTACCCTCATGGATTTTATATTAATAACATTCAACAAATTTGATAATATAATCTAAATTAAAAAAATATACATTATTCATTATTCTTATTGAAAAACATGACCACATAGGTGGTTGTAATGTCAAATGGAATCCCTCCTAGTTGTACAAAACATAACCATTTAGAATTAAAATAATATACTAAGTATATTAACATGTGAATCATGTAATTCCATATAGAAATAACTTACTATATGTAAAACATTCTAGTCATATGGTATAATTGTATAACATCAAGATAAATGACAAATAATGATCAATAGCTCATTTAAGACTTAAATAATTATTAATGTTTCAACAAACATGCTTACACTTGTATAAAGACAAATTAATTACTTTCATGAAGACTTACATTGTTTCAAAATTATTTCACCAACCATAAATCATCTTAAAATTACTTAATGAAATTGTCTTTTTAAATAATGAAAGACTAAACAAAAAGCCTCTTCTTTATTTAATCAAGTTCACAACTAGGGATCACCTTGTCCTCTTCTCTCTTAATCTTTCATGAATATTTTAAGTGTCCACTAAATTATTATAACAATATAACATAAAAATAAACATGTATATTTTTAATCTAACTCAATAATAATATTATCCTTAAAGATTGATTTTAAGAATCGTAAGTCTTCATATAAAATGAAATCAAACAGTCAGATAATATCATTATATATTAATATTAATAAAAATTGTTTTAGATAACATACAAATTATATTTCCTTATTCGACATGATATATATTGATCTATATATCATAGCAAAATTACATAATGGTTCTACAAAAATTTCCTTAAAATGTTATACAGAGTCAAGAAAAGAGTACTAACTTCATGTAGACACTAGAAAATTACACACTTATAGTTTTCAATGACTAAATGCCTTTGGACCCCATAAAAACCCCATAAATCCTCTTAATCCCTAATAAAACCCTCTTAACCTACCCAAACCACTATTCTTCTAGTCACATAATATTATTCAGAAACACTATTTGAAATTACTATTCAAAAGTACTATTCATTATGGGACCCACTATCAGTATTCATGATGACATGGTAAGTGACATGGCTTAGAAGTGATGTGGATTGATGTGGGACATAATACCCCACCTATGACCCTTTCCCAATGTGCTCAATAACCTCATTTAAGCATCATAAGGCCCCCCCTTGAAATATGGTGAATTTCCCATTAAGGGGTAGTAATTCAACATATATTTTTCCTTAACACATGAAATTATCCTTCAAAAAGAGATACATGCCTCTTTAAAGACTAAGGGAACCCATTTTTGACTTCTTAGCCCAAATAGGAGGCTCACCAGCCCAAATGGGAATCCCCACCAACCTCATCTTTGACTATTCATGCACCACATGGAAAATGATGACACATTTGGTGTGCCACCTGCTTAAGTGGTTGGATGAAGATAATAAAGGGTGGTGAAAAGTATTTACGCCTCATTAAAATCCATGTGCATGATTCCCAATCAAAATTGGACTCGTGTAAGGTGGGAGACATGCCAACCCAAATGAGAAGACCTATGATCAAAGTGGGAATCCTACCAATGTCATCCTTGACTTATTTATGAGCCCCACTTGGAAAAATTCACCACATTTCACTATTCCCATCCTTTATCAAGATTCTTCACAACAAATGCTACAAATACCCCCCTCTCTTTCACCCAAGGTTAAATTACAAGTTAGTCTTTGGTTCTTAAAATCTTGTTGCAAGTTTTTGAAGGAGGTCATCATTTTGGAGGTCATCATCATCTTGGAGGAGAAAACATCAAAACAATGAAGCTCTTCCAAAATTTCCTCAAGCTCCATCAACAACAACATCTTCATCAAGCATCAAAGTAACATTTGTTTGCTTTCTTGTATTCTATGTATTTTATTTCTTGGCCTTCTTCTTTACTTGACCTCACACCTTTAGCCCATTTTCTTATTCTCTTTTAATCCCTTTAACTCCCTACCCTCTTATCCATTTAATTATTTTTTCATTCACCCTTTACCTCCTTCTTACCACCTTGACCATTTACCCCTTTTGCCTCTTTGCCATCTTGACCTCTTGACCTCATAATCCCTTTTATCATTTATCTTCCCTTTCTTGACTATCATTTAACTATTTAAAAATTTACCAACTCAATCAAAACCTTATCATTTATTTTTGACTCTTTTCATAAACTAAACCAAAACCATCATTTTTCCTTAACCAGTTTTTAGTATTAGTATAACCAAACTATTTGCTTTATTTTGGTTAACTTAGCAAAGTATTTAATTATCTTGTATTAAATTAAATTGTTTAATATTTTTAATTTTATTTTGATATAATTTAATGAAATAATACATTTATTTTATCATCTTAACTAAATATTTAAATAAGGTGGATTGACAGCCTCTTAAAAAGCTTTCACTTCTAGGATCTAGCTCACACTAGGCAATCCACCTAACTACTTATCTAACCAACAAGTTTATGGTAGTGGTTTCTAATTGCAGGCCATTCTTCCCTAGACAAAGAGGAGTTCTCATAAAGTATAGATTCAACATGCATGCATTCAACAACTACTCTTCTACACACCCCTCTTACCTAGTTTCTTCTTTTCACACTTAGGAAAAAGGGAAAATTAGATAGAAACATTTTGACATGCCTGGTCAGACCCCTTTTGGGTCCATAGTTCTTTTATGCATATAGTTGCATTAGTGAAAATTCATGCTCTTACATTTATATTATTTCTAAAATTTCAAAAGATAGAAACTTTATCTCTTTTTCTTCCTAAAAATCTAAAAAAAAGGAATTTTTCATTTTAGGGATAGGTTGCATTTTCATCCTACAATAAGTACTTTTTTAGTTGTTCCTTATTTGCATGAAAAGACACCAATTTTTTTTTTGAGTTTAAAATTGATTGCATCCATTATTTTATCTACTTAATGATTAGCTCACCTAGATTATTTAAATGCATTTGAATTAATCATAGGACACATGTGTTACACTACCAAACCACTTGTATAAAATAAACATCAAAATTTACTTGAGACAAGGCCCATTGGGATTTAATCACCCGTTGGATCACCTTACCCTACCCAATGATCCCAATTTGATATCACCACCAAAAGGAAGACCCACTCCATTCTCTGATAGAGTATAAACTCTAGAAAAATGATATATATTGGCTAAGCAACTCAGCTTGGATTTAGGTTTATAAAGTGTAGGGAGAAAGCCCCTAGTGCTAGGCCATGTACCCAGTCTAGTGCAAATTATTTGAGAACCAAAACATAACTTAAACATATCCTTAGATAGATCTTATAGTACCTGACTCATAAGCTAATTTTCTTATTCATACTCTTTAAGGCATAATCCAAAAGTGATTCAAAATAAATCTTAGAATTAATTATGATTTTAGTGTGTGTTTTGTTTACTTTAGGATTTTCTTTATTTGTTCATTGTTTGAGGTGAGAGGTTCATTATCCATTTCTAAAATTCTCATATGGTCTTAACCAGACAACATGTTAGAAACTAAAATGACCAACTACCATCTTATTCTTCATCCTTATCCATGGATTATACCTCAAACATTGATAGATCACCCCATGCTTCATCACACCATTCTCCCTTACCTATGATACCTTAAACAATACTTGAAGATGATCCAAATTTTTTGCCTTTATAGATAAAAATCTGATTACTCTACAACACTATCTTAATACCTTAGCCTACCATACTTTGATAGCTTTGGTTCCTCATGTTGATATACCCTACGGTATGTAACACCACCTCATGGTTGGTGTTACATCATCCCACCCTTCTGTTAGCCAAGTTTCATCTTCTACTATTGGTCCATCTACCACCACCTCAGCACACAAACACCTATTACCCCAACCAAAACCTCTAATGTTGTCTCAACTTTATCCTTTGTTACTTTTACCCCTTTTACTGGTGTGGTGTCTTCCACACCCCTTTCTACCATTCCCTTTAGCTTAACTAATATATGAACCTCAACCCTCTTTCAAAACTTGGTGCTCTCCATACCAAAAAAAATTCCCCATATTAGCACTAGGGTCATTACCCATCAACAACCCACAAACACTTTAACATTACCAACCCAAACCATGCCCCCATCAACCAACCCAAATGTATCCCTAAACCAACTGTTATCAGTTATTCTATAATCCCCCATGGCCTTTTATCAATATATCCCTAATTCATTGGGATATATTACACCTTACACCCAACCCTTAATGCCTATTAGTCTTGTTGAGACACTATCCCAACCTAAAATTACCACATACCAATATGTTCCCACTTTTGTACCTCGTACCACATACCAATTCATAGTTGCAACCCAACCTCAATAGAACTTGCCACTAATTTATGCAATTTTCCAACCCTAACCTAACCTAATTAGGATGCTTGTAGATAAGATTACCTGAATCAAATCATCTATCTCTGGGTCCCATAATCTTTTATCCTATGACCAAATTTTCCATGAAATATCAACCCTTTTATCCTGATTCATGTTTATCCTCCTTAATGGGAGATCCCCAAATTCTATAAGTTTTAGGGGAAGGAGGATCCTCAGCAACATTTCAGGGCATTTCAAAATTCTTGTTATTTGATTAGCTATGATGATGCCCTCTTTCTCTAAACCTTCCCTATGTCTTTATCATTGTCCATCTTGGATTGGTATAGTGCCCTTCCTGGGAATTATATCTTTTCATTTCCCCAACTTGTCCAAAAAAATTTAGAACATTTTTATATCAATATATCTAAGAAGGTCTCCATAATTGACCTCTATTCCATTAGGAAGTTTGATGATGAATCAATTATTGACTTCGTTGCATGATGGCAAGGCTTCATTAATCAATTATCCTTTTCACTACCCCAAATGAAACTCATTGAATGTTTCTCTAGGGGATATGCAAAACACATCACTCCCACCCTTTAGATGCAAACATTTAGAACCTTTGATGATACATTCACAATGGTGTGCAAACTTGAGAACCAATCCATAGATGAGGTTAAATTGAAATTATGAAATGAGAATTCCATTTTAAAACCTAATGATCCCTCTTCCACCAAAACAACCAACCAACCCAATTATAAATCCAAAACATCTGCAAATATAGTTGTCTTGAAAACTACCCTACCTCCATCTATTAACCAACCACATCAAAACACACCTTCCAATCCTTCTTACCCACCAAACTAAAATCAAAACTAGGTTCCCCCTAAATAATTCACCCCTATAGGGGAATCTTATGCATCTATGTTGGATAAATTTCTAAAATCTAATGTTATTCAACTTCCATTGATCAAGCCACCTCAATAATTTGACCCCTCTCAACCTGTGCCTGGGTGGTATAATGAAAATGACTTGTGCTTTCCATCAGGTCATCAAACATGACATAAATTGATGTAACACTTTTTAAATTCTTATCCAAAACTTGATGGATAATGGAAAATTGAAATTTGACAACCCTAATGCACCCACTAACCATTCTCTTAATATTTTTTTCAAACTATTCCCTAACCATCCTCCACCTACCCAACCCATGACAATCAATTTGAATCATCTTTGTCTCATGAGGCACACATAATAAACGTCATCATAAATTAGCCCATGGAGGATCAGCCTCATATTCCCATTTCCTCTTCACCAACCTCACCTATTGAAGAAGCAAATTCACCTCTTATCCCTTTGAAGACCCAAGTAAAAGGATCTATAGCCTTTGCTTCTCCACTTGCTCAAACTATATCCATGCCCACCTTTCCTTTCATAGAACTAACCATTGATTTAACCACCCCTTCCTCTACCCCACAAAATGAAATGGTAAAACTCCGTTCCTCTCCTTTGGATACCCTAGAAAAGGAAGGAGCTAGGACCATACCTACATTCTTGATCAAACAAACATCCCCACTCATAATCACCCCACAAGTAAACATTATTTTGGAACCTTCTAGCTCAAGTAAAGAGGAAGGAATCATCCCCTCTTATTTACCCAAAGGTTTGACATTTGAAATAATAGATCAAGGAATAAAACCTATTTATAAGCCCTTTTCTCAGTTAGTGCAAAGTTTGGAATTTTCCTCACAACCCAACCTAGATAGAGCTACTTTTTAGCATCATTTGGGGCTCCCATACCAAAATAGATCCAAACCCTTTACTTCATTAGAATTCACTTTAAAACCTATTACCACCCCATCATCAAACATTTTTTCTCCCAAGATGTGAGGGAACCATATCACCCACCTCCATCTAGATCATCTTATAATCTTCTATCTAAACTAGTAAAAAATTTGGCTATCCTTCCCACACCTAAAATCACCCATCCCCCCATCAAATTAGACCTAATGCCCTCTAGGCCACCTAACAAACCAACAACCAAGATGGACTAAAGGGTTTAATTACCTGAACCTTATTCTCAAACTTGACCTATGCCACCTCCTTCTCATTTACCATCTATTTTGGGACCCCACCCTTCTACCATCCCAGTCACTTATTTTTCTCTAATTAAACTAATGCCCTTTTTTATGCCTACCCCTTCACCACCTATGTCATCAAATTCTTCATCGTTCTTAGCTAGTTTATCCCCCTCTACTTTTCCACCTATTATCAACCCTTCATCCTTTACTTTGAAACCATCTACCATTAACCTGAACATAGCTAAGCTAACCCAACCTAAACCATCTACCAAAATTTCCCAACCACCAAGCCTCTCTAAGGTTAAGACCATGCCTAAGAAGGTTCTTATTTCCCTAACGAGCATCTCAATACCCTCAACACCTCTGAAAGAATTTTACTCTATTATTTTATAGAGTTTGTTGTAAACCTCCTCCATTAAACTTCCACCTATTAAGCCATTTACCCCTTCTAACACCAAACCCTCTTGGATCAACGATAATGATATCTATGAGTACCATAGGACACTAAGACATAACATAGATAACTAAAAATCTCTAAAAGCTCTTGTTCATCACTTATATGAGGATGATAATCTATTATTAGATGAATCATTTTCACCTACCTTACTAACACAACTACCAACCCCACCAATCCAACTACTATCCCAACCTACACTTGCTTCCTAATTCTCATCTATAGGTATGGGTGAAGAACTAAAATAGCCACCTAGTCCAACTAAGCCCATTATCCATACTATCCACATGATTACCCGATCTCGAGCTCAATAAAGGGGTAAAGGAAGAGCCAATGTATCCATTCCATGGACTTTTTTTTCATAATCTCAACCTTCTAACTAGGTTAAAACACCAATGCCATGTCATCACCAAGACTCAAAGTGTCTATCTTTAGTGCCCCTCCCACCAACTCTTCTACATCTATTCAACAAACTATATTAAAGTAGCTTCACCAAGCATTGGTGAAGATGAGCCTTTATGACTTGATTAATACCTTGCCCCACCATCACCAAGTATTAATAGACACCCTTAAATATATTGAGGTTTAGCCAAATGACCCTCAACCTCTTGTGTCCTTTGTTGGAGCCCTCCAACATTTCTCCATCATCACCTTCCAAAATTTTGAGATATCTTGAGCCCATTTGGAGGAGTCTAATCCTCCTCTCTTTGTCACTGAATACGTCAATCAAATTCATGTTAAAAGGGTGATGATTGATGTAGGTTCATCATTAACATAATTTACTCTCATGATTGTGATTAGTTTCCTTTACCAAAGAACATCATGGCCAAAAGCACAATCATTTTTGATTCCTTTAATGACTCCATGGCCACTACCTTCAGGATTTTTTTTATTCAAATACATTTGGGACCTCACACCATCCCTGAGCTATTTTATGTTGTGGAGGGTGAATTCCAATATAACATTCTACTTATATGCCCTTGGATATGAGCTATGAGTTACATACCCTCCACTTTACACTATTGCATCAAATTCAAACATGAAGGGTAAGTTATAACTATCAACACTGATCCCAATCATTTTACATCTTGAAACATGACCTATAAGCCTAATGATGTCCTTCTTTCACCTTCATCTCCCTTATAATCAATCAACCCCATTAATATAACTACACCATCAATCTCAACCTGTAGTGTCTCTACTATCACCAATGATGAAGCCTCAACCAGTACCTCTATCTCTTTTTCCTAGATCCCCATTAAGGACTCCTTGACATAAAATTTCCAATGTATCTCTCTCATGGAATACTACCTTTTATAATTAGATGCCTTTCCCACTCCCCAAGAATATGGGAACCTTCAAAGTGACCCTTATTATGACCCCAACATAGGAACCTTCATCCTCTTAGGACTTCCCAACAATCAAACATATTTTTTTTATGGGGGACTTGATTGACCACTCCTTACTCCTATCACCACACCATATCTACAACCTTTCACTTCCAATTTTTCCTATCTAAGTAATCTAGCCTTTGCCAAAACCTATCTTCACTATTGTGTTTAGAAAGGATTTGGTATGGGCCTTTATGAACAAGGACCTCATGAATTGTTCATTATCAAAAATCAAAAACCTCATGATTTTTTTTGGCTTGGGTTTGAACCACTAGAAGATCCCACCTCACCAAAACCTACTGCTACCCCCACAGAAGAAACTCCATCCTCACCTAGTTCATCTTCCCAATCCAAAGACTCTAGAATTATTCCATCCAAGTTTTTTTATCAATACCATTAGTTTAGTCCCACTGACCTATCAATGAGGTGGCCAAACAAAAACATTTCCTCTCATTCATCCCAAAATGATCGAAAGTAATTCACCCACCATTCATACCATTCAACGTCAAGATGATGATTCTATCCTCACCTACCTTGGTGTAGGAGATTATTCTATCCATAAATCTCTCCCTTTTGAGAACCAAACCATGCTTAATAAATCAACTATCATTGTTAATTTAGGGACCCAAGAGGATCCTCATATCATTAAACAGGGCCTATCCTTGAACCCAAACAAGTAGTGGGATTATCCCACCTTCCTTCAAAATTGTAGCACTCTATTTTCCTAGTCTTATCAAGATATGGCTAAAATTAACCCCTCTATCACTCTCCATAACATCATTGCCCATCATGAGGCTAAACTGATATGCTAAAAGCTTCACAAAATGCACCCTCATATAGCTCTTATTTTCAAGGAAGAACTTCAACATCTTCTATTCGTCAACTTCATTCAACCCATTGACTATCCACAATGGGTCTCTAATATCGTTTCCATTACCAAACCCATTAGGGGACTCTACCTTTGTGTGGATTTTTGTGACCTTAACCTTGTATGCCCCAAAGATTATTTTCCTTTACCCAAAAGTGACCAATTAGTTGACCTTATCATGGGCCAAGAGATGTATCCCTTACAAATGGTTTTTCAAGATATAATCAAATCCTGATTGCTTCCTTAGATCAACATAAAACTACATTCATTACTCCTTTGGGAACTTTCTACTTTCAGGTCATGCCTTTTGGTTCAAAAAATGTAGGAGTGAATTATCAATGAGCCATGACATATGTCTTCCATGACCTTATCTGTCAGATTGTAGAGGATTATGTGGATGATCTCCTCAAAAAATCCAAGCACCAAGAGGACCATTTAGTTATTCTTGCTATCATTTTCAATCAACTAATCCAATTGCATGTTTAACTCAATCCCAAAAAAATGCATTTTTGGGGTTCTTTCTAGAAATCTTCTTGGATTTATCATCTCTCTTCATGGAATAAAAGTAGACCCTGATAAATTCAAAGTAATTTTGGACATGCCTCCTCCAGCCAAACTTAAGAAGCTATGTAGCCTATAAGGAAAATTTCAATCCATTCATCATTTTATTTCTCAACTTTTAAATTGGTGACAACCTTTTCATTACCTTCTAAAGAAGGATGTCTCTTTCAAATGGAAAGGTGATTGTCAAAAGGCCTTTGATTCTCTCAAATTGTAAATTTTTTCACCACCTATCCTCACCCCTCCTAAGGATGACCACCTCTTTTACCTATATATCTCTGCCACCAACCATTCCATAAGGGCAATCTTGGCTCACCAAGATGAACAACATAAATAGCAAGCCATATACTACATTAGCCACATGCTTGTAGAATATGAGACTCGATATACACATACTAAGAAACTCTACTTAGTATTGACCTTTGTGGCCACCAAACTCCACCACTACCTTCTTAACCATAAAACCTATGTCATCATTAATACCGACCCGTTCAAGTACATGCACTCTAAACCATACCGAAATTAATGTACGGCTAAGTGGCTCATGCTCTTAGCTAAATTCAACCTTGAATTTCTCTAATAGAAGTTGATTAAAGGGTAGGTCATTGTTGACCAATTAGCTAAAGCTATTCTAACAAAAAACCAACCACCTCCTCTTACCTTTCTAGATAAAGCTATCATAACCCTTTTTCAATAAGATGGCATAACCTACCAAATGACCATGTTCTTCGATGGCTTGAAGTGACAACAATGAGGGGGTGATAGATTTATTCTCATTCCTCTCAATGGTGAACCCCTTCCTCTCTCCTTCAAACTTAATTTTGAATGCACCAATAATATGGTTGAGTAAGAAGCCCTAGTGATTGGTCTCCAAACTATTCTAACCTTGGGAATTAATAAAATCAATATCTTTGGTGGTTCCAAGCTTATGGTCAACAAGGTTAATAGATCCTATCAATGTAATAATGACGTCTTAAAAAAATATAAACTTTTAGTTGATAAAATCTTGACATCATTCAAACATTACCTGGTCTAATATGTTCCTCGATCTACCAATAAATTCATAGATATGATGGCTTGCCTTGCTTCCCAGATCCCTTTTTATCCTTCCAATTCCAAAATATTTATCATCATTAATCATTTTACCACTCCCTCCTAAACCAATCTAATCTCCCTACCATTTGTAGTGTAGAGGAATCCTCACCTGACATTTGGTATGACCAAACTCTTAACTACCTTAACCTAGGCATCATTCCTCCCAACTTCTCTAGGAATACTAAAAGAGCCTTTGTTTATATTACCTCTCATTACACCATCCTAGGCAGAATCCTTTATAAACACGGTTCTGACGGTCTCCTTCTTCATTTCCTACCTAGCCATGAAGCTTCCTATGCCATCAAGGAAACACATGATGGGATCTATGGGGGACACTTTAATGGCCTAGTGGTTGCTAAACTTATCATTCACCTTGGCTACTATTAGCCCACTCTCAACCAAGACTATTGTGATTATGTAAAAAAGTGTGTAAAATGTCGACAACATGCTAATTTGCATCACATGCCAGCCAATAGCCTCCAAGTATCTAAGGACTTTTAGCTTTTTTCTCAATGGCAGCTTGATATCATTGGGGAAATTAACCCCCATTCTTCATAGTGGCATAGATCCATCATCATATCCACTGAATATTTCACCAAGTGGGTGGAAGTTATCCCTCTTATCTCAACCAAAGTGAATAAGATTATCAGCTTCATCAACCATCATATCATCTGGTGCTTCGGTGTTCCTCATAAGATCATCATTGATAATGGTAAATATTTCAAAAATAATCAAGTCCAAGGGATATGTGATGCATTTGGCATCAAGATAATCTTTTCCTCACCTTACCATCCACAAATAAATAGACAAGTGGAAGCCTCTAACAAAATCCTTAACAAAATGTTCACCAAAGCCATCAGTGCTTTAGGTCAGGATTAACACTTGTACATCCCATTCATTTTATGGGCCTATCATACTAGCATTCTAACCTCTACGGGTGCTACCCATTTCTCTTTAGTCTTCAAAATAGATGTAGTCTTACCTCTTGAAGTCCAAATCCCCTCTCTTTGCATTTCTTTACAAGAACTTATTTCTAAGGAAGATTTTCCTCAGCACTATTCAACTCAACTCAAGTTAGTTGATGAATGCCATTTAATATCCCTCGCCCACCTTCACATATATCAAGAGAATATAAAACATTCTTACAAAAATCACCTCAAACAATGGTAATTTAATATCGAAGACCTCATCCTAAAGGAAAACCAATACATGACCAACATGGAAAAGAGTTAAAGAGGCAGGTTTGCTTTCAATTGGCTTGGACCCTACATCATTACCCATAAGTATGGATTAGGAGCTTATCATTTATCCTTTCTCAAAGGCAAACCATAAATTTAACCACTCAATGCTTCATATCGGTGAACATTTTTTTGTTAAATAAGGGTCAAGCTCACTTCTTTTGTCTAACTTAAGCTCATCCCTTAGTTATGAGATTTTAACCTTCACCCATCTTTCTCCTCTCCTTTTGATGATAATTGATTGAAACATATAAATAGGTGATTAACCATCATAATTATAGCCTAATCCTTAATGTGGGTACCATGGCTCTACCCATAACATGGTTCTCATGGATATTTTTTGTCCCTAAAAAGATGGAATCCCATGGTCATTGTCTATCAAAACCACACCCTTTAACCTATCATTAACATTATTGTGTTAAATTTTTACCCTCATAAAGGTAAACCTCTAAACCTAATTAGACATATCCATATCTAAAAACATTACATCCAGAAACGATTTAGGAATAAAAAGTGGAATTTGTGGACTCTCTTGCTTCTTCCATCAAGTATGAAGTACTCCCAAATACAGCATAAGACATCCCTCCAAATGCCCTTAATCTTTTTTAGTTCAAAGAAATCCCCATTCTTTTCCAGCTTTTGCTCTTCAACGTTCGTGTTAGGGAATTTGCAAAAGGCCTCATTTGAAATGCTAGTCTGCTTGGAGAATTTTATTCCTTCCATAGGCAGCCCCGTAACCTCTGCTATAAATTCCTCTGTTAGATTCACGATGATGCCATGAAGAGTGACCCTATCATCAATCTAGTTTTTGAAAAAAGCCATTGTAATATGAGGATTTGAACCATATAGCCTTTCCATATAGTTCACAACCTTCCCTCTTTACAAGATTTTTCAGACATCTTGTTTCGCTCTCCACTCTTCGCAATTTTTGAGTTCCTGCTTCCTTGGTTATCCTTTCCTTACATGAGCCATGCAGATTTCCTTTGATACCCAATCACTGTAAACTATACAATGATCCCACCTGCTACCAATTTGGTTCAAAGCTCACCTTTTTTTAGGCACGTTCAGGATCCACTTCTCATTCTCGAGGGCCTTCCTTTTTAATGATTTTAAACCTTTCTCTGTGAAGCCACTCCTCCAACTCATTAGTTTTCTATTACAAGATAATATTTCTCTCCTCTTACCATACTAAGAAACTCTACTTAGTATTGACCTTTGTGGCCACCAAACTCCACCACTACCTTCTTAACCATAAAACCTATGTCATCATTAATACCGACCCGTTCAAGTACATGCACTCTAAACCATACAAAAATTAATGTACGGCTAAGTGGCTCATGCTCTTAGCTGAATTCAACCTTGAATTTCTCTAATAGAAGTTGATTAAAGGGTAGGTCATTGTTGACCAATTATCTAAAGCTATTCTAACAAAAAACCAACCACCTCCTCTTACCTTTCTAGATAAAGCTATCATAACCCTTTTTCAATAAGATGGCATAACCTACCAAATGACCATGTTCTTTGATGGCTTGAAGTGACAACAAGGAGGGGGTGATAGATTTATTCTCATTCCTCTCAATGGTGAACCCCTTCCTCTCTCCTTCAAACTTAGTTTTGAATGCACCAATAATATGGTTGAGTAAGAAGCCCTAGTGATTTGTCTCCAAACTATTCTAACCTTGGGAATTAATAAAATCAATGTCTTTGGTGGTTCCAAGCTTATGGTCAACAAGGTTAATAGATCCTATCAATGTAATAATGACGTCTTAAAAAAATATAAACTTTTAGTTGACAAAATCTTGACATCATTCAAACATTACCTGGTCTAATATGTTCCTCGATCTACAAACAAATTCATAGATATGATGGCTTGCCTTCCTTCCCAGATCCCTTTTTATCCTTCCAATTCCAAAATATTTATCATCATTAATCATTTTACCACTCCCTCCTAAACCAATCTAATCTCCCTACCATTTGTAGTGTAGAGGAATCCTCACCTGACATTTGGTATGACCAAACTCTTAACTACCTTAACCTAGGCATCATTCCTCCCAACTTCTCTAGGAATACTAAAAGAGCCTTTGTTTATATTACCTCTCATTACACCATCCTAGGGGGAATCCTTTATAAACATGGTTTTGATGGTCTCCTTCTTCATTTCCTACCTAGCCATGAAGCTTCCTATGCCATCAAGGAAACACATGATGGGATCTATGGGGGACACTTTAATGGCCTAGTGGTTGCTAAACGTATCATTCACCTTGGATACTATTAGCCCACTCTCAACCAAGACTATTGTGATTATGTAAAAAGTGTGTAAAATGTCAACAACATGCTAGTTTGCATCATGTGCCAGCCAATAGCCTCCAATTATCAAAGGACTTTTAGCTTTTTTCTCAATGGCAGCTTGATATCATTGGGGAAATTAACCCCCATTCTTCATAGTGGCATAGATCCATCATCATATCCACTGAATATTTCACCAAGTGGGTGGAAGTTATCCCTCTTATCTTAACCAAAGTGAATAAGATTATCAGCTTTATCAACCATCATATCATCTGGTGCTTCAGTGTTCCTCATAAGATCATCATTGATAATGGTAAATATTTCAAAAATAATCAAGTCCAAGGGATATGTGATGCATTTGGCATCAAGATAATCTTTTCCTCACCTTACCATCCACAAAAAAATAGACAAGTGGAAGCCTCTAACAAAATCCTTAACAAAATGTTCACCAAAGCCATCAGTGCTTTAGGTCAGGATTAACACTTGTACATCCCATTCATTTGATGGGCCTATCATACTAGCATTCTAACCTCTACGGGTGCTACCCATTTCTCTTTAGTCTTCAAAATAGATGTATTCTTACCTCTTGAAGTCCAAATCCCCTCTCTTTGCATTTATTTACAAGAACTTATTTCTAAGGAAGATTTTCCTCAGCACTATTCACCTCAACTCAAGTTAGTTGATGAATGCCATTTAATATCCCTCGCCCACCTTCACATCTATCAAGAGAATATCAAACAATCTTATAAAAATCACCTCAAACAATGGGAATTTAATATCGAAGACCTCATCCTAAAGGAAAACCAATACATGACCAACATGGAAAAGAGTTAAAGAGGTAGGTTTACTTTCAATTGGCTTGGACCCTAAATCATTACCCATAAGTATGGATTAGGAGCTTATCATTTATCCTTTCTCAAAGGCAAACCATAAATTGAACCACTCAATGCTTCATATCGGTGAACATTTTTTTGTTAAAGAAGGGTCAAGCTCACTTCTTTTGTCTAACTTAAGCTCATCCCTTGGTTATGAGATTTTAACCTTCACCCATCTTTCTCCTCTCCTTTTGATGATAATTGATTGCAACATAAAAATAGGTGATTAACCATCATAATTATAGCCTTATCCTAAATGTGGGTACCATGGCTCTACCCATAACATTGTTCTCATGGATATTTTTTGTCTCTAAAAAGATGGAATCCCATGGTCATTGTCTATCAAAACCACACCCTTTCACCTATCATTAACATTATTGTGTTAGGTTTTTACCCTCATAAAGGTAAACCTCTAAACCTAATTAGACTTATCCATATCTAAAAACATTGCATCCAGAAACGATTTAGGAATTCAAAGTGGAATTTTTGGACTCTCTTGCTTCTTCCATCGAGTATGAAGTACTCCCAAATACAGCATAAGACATCCCTCCAAATGCCCTTAATCTATTCCAATTCAAAGAAATACCCATTCTTTTCCAGCTTTTGCTCTTCAACGTTTGTGTTAGGGAATTTGCAAAAGGCCTCATTTGAAATGCTAGTCTTCTTTGAGAATTTTATTCCTTCCATAGGCAGCCGCGTAACCTCTGCTATAAATTCCTCTGTTAGATTCACTATGATGCCATGAAGAGTGACCCTATCATCAATCTAGTTTTTGAAAAAATCCATTGTAATATGAGGTTTTGAACCATGGAGCCTTTCCATATAGTTCACAACCTTCCCTCTTTACAAGATTTTCTAGACATCTTGTTTCGCTTTCCACTCTTCGCAATTTTTGAGTTCCTGGTTCCTTGGTTCTCCTTTCCTTACATGAGCCATGCATATTTCCTTTGATACCCAATCATTGTAAACTATACAATGATCCCACCTGCTACCAATTTGGTTCAAAGCTTGCCTTTTTTTAGGCACGTTCAGTACCCACTTCTCATTCTCAAGGGCCTTCCCTTTTAATGATTTTAAACCTTTCTCTCTGAAGCCACTCCTCCAACTCATTAGTTTTATATTACAAGATAATCTTTCTCTCCTCTTACCATACTAAGAAACTCTACTTAGTATTGACCTTTGTGGCCACCAAACTCCACCACTACCTTCTTAACCATAAAACCTATGTCATCATTAATACTGACCCATTCAAGTACATGCACTCTAAACCATACCAAAATTAATGTATGGCTAAGTGGCTCATGCTCTTAGCTGAATTCAACCTTGAATTTCTATAATAGAATTTGATTAAAAGGTAGGTCATTGTTGTCCAATTATCTAAAGCTATTCTAACAAAAAACCAACCACCTCCTCTTACCTTTCTAGATAAAGCTATCATAACCCTTTTTCAATAAGATGGCATAACCTAACAAATGACCATGTTCTTTGATGGCTTGAAGTTAAAACAAGGAGGGGATGATAGATTTATTCTCATTCCTCTCAATGGTGAACCCCTTCCTCTCTCCTTCAAACTTAATTTTGAATGCACCAATAATATGGTTGAGTAAGAAGCCCTAGTGATTGGTCTCCAAACTATTCTAAGCTTGGGAATTAATAAAATCAATGTCTTTGGTGGTTCCAAGCTTATGGTCAACAAGGTGAATAGATCATATCAATGTAATAATGATGTCTTACAAAAATATAAACTTTTAGTTGACAAAATCTTGACATCATTCAAACATTACCTGGTCTAATATGTTCCTCGATCTACCAATAAATTCATAGATATGATGGCTTGCCTTGCTTCCCAAATCCCTTTTTATCCTTCCAATTCCAAAATATTTATCATCATTAATAATTTTACCACTCCCTCCTAAACCAATCTAAACTCCCTACCATTTGTAGTGTAGAGGAATCCTCACCTGACATTTGGTATGACCAAACTCTTAACTACCTTAACCTAGGCATCATTCCTCCCAACTTCTCTAGGAATACCAAAATAGCCTTTAATTAGATTACCTCTCATTACACCATCCTAGGGGGAATACTTTATAAACATTGTTTTGACAGTCTCCTTCTTCATTTCCTACATAGCCATGAAGCTTCCTATGCCATCAAGGAAACACATGATGGGATCTATGGGGGACACTTTAATGGCCTAGTGGTTGCTAAATGTATCATTCACCTTGGCTACCATAAGCCCACTCTCAACCAAGACTATTGTGATTATGTAAAAAAGTGTGTAAAATGTCAACAACATGCTAATTCGCATCACGTGCCAGCCAATAGCCTCCAAGTATCTAAGGACTTTCAGCCTTTTTCTCAATGGCAGCTTGATATCATTGGGCAAGTTAACCCCCATTCTTCATAGTGGCATAGATCCATCATCATATCCACTAAATATTTCACCAAGTGGGTGGAAGTTATCCCTCTTATCTCAACCAAAGTGAATAAGATTATTAGCTTTATCAACCATCATATCATCTGGTGCTTCGGTGTTCCTCATAAGATCATCATTGATAATGGTAAATATTTCAAAAATAATCAAGTCCAAGGGATATGTGATGCATTTGGCATCAAGATAATCTTTTCCTCACCTTACCATCCACAAATAAATAGACAAGTGGAAGCCTCTAACAAAATCCTTAACAAAATGTTCACCAAAGCCATCAGTGCTTTAGGTCAGGATTAACACTTTTACATCCCATTCATTTTATGGGCCTATCATACTAGCATTCTAACCTCTACGGGTGCTACCCATTTCTCTTTAGTCTTTCAAATAGATGTAGTCTTACCTCTTGAAGTCCAAATCCCCTCTCTTTGGATTTCTTTACAAGAACTTATTTCTAAGGAAGATTTTCGTCAGCACTATTCAACTCAACTCAAGTTAGTTGATGAATGCCACTTAATATCCCTCACCCACCTTAAAATATATCAAGAGAATATCAAAAATTCTTATAAAAATCACCTCAAACAATGGGAATTTAATATCGAAAACCTCATCCTAAAGGAAAACCAATACATGACCAACATGGAAAAGAGTTAAAGAGGCAGGTTTGCTTTCAATTGGCTTGGACCCTACATCATTACCCATAAGTATGGATTAGGAGCTTATCATTTATCCTTTCTCAAAGGCAAACCATAAATTGAACCCCTCAATGCTTCATATCAGTGAACATTTTTTTGTTAAAGAAGGGTCAAGCTCACTTCTTTTGTCTAACTTAAGCTCATCCCTTGGTTATGAGATTTTAACCTTCACCCATCTTTCTCCTCTCCTTTTGATGATAATTGATTGCAACATATAAATAGGTGATTAACCATCATAATTATAGCCTAATCCTAAATGTGGGTACCATGGCTCTACCCATAACATGGTTCTCATGGATATTTTTTGTCTCTAAAAAGATGGAATCCCATGGTCATTGTCTATCAAAACCACACCCTTTCACCTATCATTAACATTATTGTGTTAAATTTTTACCCTCATAAAGGTAAACCTCTAAACCTAATTAGACTTATCCATATCTAAAAACATTGCATCCATAAACGATTTAGGAATACAAAGTGGAATTTGTGGACTCTCTTGCTTCTTCCATCGAGTATGAAGTACTCCCAAATACAGCATAAGACATCCCTCCAAATGCCCTTAATCTATTCCAGTTCAAAGAAATCCCCATTCTTTTCCAGCTTTTGCTCTTCAACATTCGTGTTAGGGAATTTGCAAAAGGCCTCATTTGAAATGCTAGTCTGCTTGGAGAATTTTATTCCTTCCATAGGCAGCCCCGTAACCTCTGCTATAAATTCCTCTGTTAGATTCACTATGATGCCATGAAGAGCGACCATATCATCAATATAGTTTTTGAAGAAATCCATTGTAATATGAGGTTTTGAACCATGGAGCCTTTCCATATAGTTCACAACCTTCCCTCTTTACAAGATTCTCCAGACATCTTGTTTCGCTCTCCACTCTTCACAATTTTTGAGTTCCTGCTTCCTTGGTTCTCCTTTCCTTACATGAGCCATGCAGATTTCCTTTGATACCCAATCACTGTAAACTATACAATGATCCCACCTGCTACCAATTTGGTTCAAAGCTTGCCTTTTTTTAGGCACGTTCAGGATCCACTTCTCATTCTCAAGGGCCTTCCCTTTTAATGATTTTAAACCTTTCTCTCTGAAGCCACTCCTCCAACTCATTAGTTTTCTATTACAAGATAATCTTTCTCTCCTCTTACCATACTAATAAACTCTACTTAGTATTGACCTTTGTGGCCACCAAACTCCACCACTACCTTCTTAACCATAAAACCTATGTCATCATTAATACTGACCCATTCAAGTACATGCACTCTAAAAAATACCAAAATTAATGTATGGCTAAGTGGCTCATGCTCTTAGCTGAATTCAACCTTGAATTTCTATAATAGAATTTGATTAAAAGGTAGGTCATTGTTGTCCAATTAGCTAAAGCTATTCTAACAAAAAACCAACCACCTCCTCTTACCTTTCTAGATAAATCTATCATAACCCTTTTTCAATAAGATGGCATAACCTAACAAATGACCATATTCTTCGATGGCTTGAAGTTAAAACAAGGAGGGGGTGATAGATTTATTTTCATTCCTCTCAATGGTGAACCCCTTCCTCTCTCCTTCAAACTTAATTTTGAATGCACCAATAATATGGTTGAGTAAGAAGCCCTAGTGATTGGTCTCCAAACTATTCTAAGCTTGGGAATTAATAAAATCAATGTCTTTGGTGGTTCCAAGCTTATGGTCAACAAGGTGAATAGATCATATCAATGTAATAATGATGTCTTACAAAAATATAAACTTTTAGTTGACAAAATCTTGACATCATTCAAACATTACCTAGTCTAATATGTTCCTCGATCTACCAATAAATTCATAGATATGATGGCTTGCCTTGCTTCCCAAATCCCTTTTTATCCTTCCAATTCCAAAATATTTATCATCATTAATCATTTTACCACTCCCTCCTAAACCAATCTAAACTCCCTACCATTTGTAGTGTAGAGGAATCCTCACCTGACATTTGGTATGACCAAACTCTTAACTACCTTAACCTAGGCATCATTCCTCCCAACTTCTCTAGGAATACCAAAAGAGCCTTTAATTAGATTACCTCTCATTACACAATCCTAGGGGGAATCCTTTATAAACATTGTTTTGACAGTCTCCTTCTTCATTTCCTACATAGCCATGAAGCTTCCTATGCCATCAAGGAAACACATGATGGGATCTATGGGGGACACTTTAATGGCCTAGTGGTTGCTAAATGTATCATTCACCTTGGCTACCATAAGCCCACTCTCAACCAAGACTATTGTGATTATGTAAAAAAGTGTGTAAAATGTCAACAACATGCTAATTCTCATCACGTGCCAGCCAATAGCCTCCAAGTATCTAAGGACTTTCAGCCTTTTTCTCAATGGCAGCTTGATATCATTGGGCAAGTTAACCCCCATTCTTCATAGTGGCATAGATCCATCATCATATCCACTGAATATTTCACCAAGTGGGTGGAAGTTATCCCTCTTATCTCAACCAAAGTGAATAAGATTATTAGCTTTATCAACCATCATATCATCTGGTGCTTTGGTGTTCCTCATAAGATCATCATTGATAATGGTAAATATTTCAAAAATAATCAAGTCCAAGGGATATGTGATGCATTTGGCATCAAGATAATCTTTCCTCACCTTACCATCCACAAATAAATAGACAAGTGGAAGCCTCTAACAAAATCCTTAACAAAATGTTCACCAAAGCCATCAGTGCTTTAGGTCAGGATTAACACTTTTACATCCCATTCATTTTATGGGCCTATCATACTAGCATTCTAACCTCTACGGGTGCTACCCATTTCTCTTTAGTCTTCAAAATAGATGTAGTCTTACCTCTTGAAGTCCAAATCCCCTCTCTTTGGATTTCTTTACAAGAACTTATTTCTAAGGAAGATTTTCGTCAGCACTATTCAACTCAACTCAAGTTAGTTGATGAATGCCACTTAATATCCCTCACCCACCTTCAAATATATCAAGAGAATATCAAAAATTCTTATAAAAATCACCTCAAACAATGGGAATTTAATATCGAAAACCTCATCCTAAAGGAAAACCAATACATGACCAACATGGAAAAGAGTTAAAGAGGCAGGTTTGCTTTCAATTGGCTTGGACCCTACATCATTATCCATAAGTATGGATTAGGAGCTTATCATTTATTCTTTCTCAAAGGCAAAACATAAATTGAACCCCTCAATGCTTCATATCAGTGAACATTTTTTTGTTAAAGAAGGGTCAAGCTCACTTCTTTTGTCTAACTTAAGCTCATCCCTTGGTTATGAGATTTTAACCTTCACCCATCTTTCTCCTCTCCTTTTGATGATAATTGATTGCAACATATAAATAGGTGATTAACCATCATAATTATAGCCTAATCCTAAATGTGGGTACCATGGCTCTACCCATAACATGGTTCTCATGGATATTTTTTGTCTCTAAAAAGATGGAATCCCATGGTCATTGTCTATCAAAACCACACCCTTTCACCTATCATTAACATTAATGTGTGAAATTTTTACCCTCACAAAGGTAAACCTCTAAACCTAATGACTTATCCATATCTAAAAACATTGCTTCCAAAAATGATTTAGGAATACAAAGTGGAATTTGTGGACTCTCTTGATTCTTCCATCGAGTATGAAGTACTCCCAAATACAGCATAAGACATTCCTCCAAATGCCCTTAATCTGTTCCAGTTCAAAGAAATCCCCATTCTTTTCCAGCTTCTGCTCTTCAACGTCCATCTTAGGGAATTTGAAAAAGGCCTCATTTGAAATGCTAGTTTGCTTGGAGAATTTTATTCCTTCCGTAGGCAGCCCCGTAACCTCTGCTATAAATTCCTCTATTAGATTCACTGTGATGCCATGTAGAGTGACCCTATCATCAATCCAATTTTTGAAAAAAGCCATTGTAATATGAGGTTTTGAACCATGGAGCCTTTCCAAATAGTTCACAATCTTCCCTCTCTACAGGATTTTCCAGACATCTTGTTTTGCTCTCCACTCTTCACAATTTTTGGGTTCCTACTTCCTTGGTTTATGCGAGCCATGTAGATTTCCTTTGATACCCAATCACTGTAAAGTATACAATGATCCCACCTGCTACCAATTTGGTTTAAAGCTCACCTTTTTTTAGGCACATTTAGGATCTGCCTCTCATTCTCGAGGGTCTTCCTTTTTAATGATTGTAAACCTTTCTCTGTGAAGCCACTCCTCCAACTCATTAGTTTTCTATTACAAGATAATCATTTTAGACACAATGTAAGAATTTCCTTTCCCTTTTATCTGTGTTTCTCTTTGGTCCAAAGTTTATTCGCTCATAGGAAGAAGGAAACGTGTCCTATTCTGCATGAAGGATTAATTCTGATAATTGAAGGCTATTGTAAGAACAAGGCCATGGTTATGAACCCTTATTTAGGGAAAAACAAGGATTCACAGAGTAATAAGAGTGAAATTGTTAAAGGGAAAGATAAAATCAAAATCAAGCCCCCTAGTGTCAAGAATCAGAATGTTGACGAGGACACAGAGTGGGAGAGAACTGATAAGTCTAGGGAGGAAAGCTTGGAGGAAGAGGGAGGAATAGAAAGTAGTAATACAAGTTCCAATGAGGAAGAATAAGTTCAAGAGAATAATGAGAAAGAAGGAGTCAACATAAAGGAGGAGTCTAAAAATAGTGAAGATGACTCTGAGGAAAACCAACAAGTGTTTGAGGATGATAAAGTCCTGGATTACCCTGTTGAGGACCCTATTTCGATAAATGAGAGGGAAAACATAGTTTAGGCCGACAACCAAGAAATGGACCTAGGAGTTCAAGCTGAAACTAAGGAACAGAATCAAAGGGGAAGAGAGGATCACATTGAAGAAGGCAGAAACAGTCCTAATAAGAACACAGAAGAGTGGAGTGATAAAAGGTAAAATGATGGAAGGCACACTCCTACGAGATGGGTAAATTGCAAAGCAGAGGCTATCCTCCAACTCGATTCATGGATGTTTAAGGAGATAATGGAGCTCAAAAGGAAAATGGAAATAATGAAAGACAACTAGAAGGCAGTTTGGAACAAAATCAATAACATGGAAAAATAGATGAGAGACATCCCCATCAAGATCAAAGACTATGAGAACAACCTAAGGGAACTCATCAAGGAGAGAAAAATGAAAATGAAGTTACATCTAATATATGTGTTGCAGCTGTTAATATTGGAAAAAGAGCTAATGAGGAGATCAAATCCTTGGAGGGGCCTAACAAGAGGACGAGATAGAGCTCAAGAAAGAAAGCTATGTAAGAGGGAGCCATGTCGGTGGCTACTGCCATTTAGGATACTGTTATGAAAGGTAAGGAAGTAGTGAAAATGATTTTGGAACTTGAAGAATAGCCTGGTTCTTCTAGTTGGTTGTGTTATCTGGTCTTGTTTCCTGGTTTTTTGTAATCTTTTGACTATGGTGTAGCCAGGTCTATGTAAAACCTGGGTTTTGACTTATGGTCTTTTAGGTGGTTTCAGGTCCATATAAAACCTATTTATGTTACTTCTTTGTAGTAGGTTTTAGGTTTTGCCTGTTGTCGTAAATGCTTCATCTTTCTATCTTTGTTTCAGGGTTTTGGGGTCCCTTCAAAACCTGTTTTTACCTTAATCTAAAACATTGCATCCAGAAACCATTGAGATACCAAAATACTACTTGGGTTAATATCTTAAGCATTATAGACTATTCCCTTGAAGGACAACTACCCATAAATAAAATTAAAATTGCCAAATGTAAGGTAGACTGCTCCCTTGAAGGATAACTATCAAGAACATTAAACAAAGCCAATAAGCTTAGACCACTCCCTTGAAGGATGGCTAAGTTAAATTTCACAAAAGTAGAGAAATTTATTAGAATCTTCCCACATCGATCAACTTCCCATATACAAGAAATAAAGTAAAAGAGCCACTATCCCAACAAATTCTAAAGCCATAATTAATTCTCAAGCAACATAATAAGTTGGAAACTGTAACCGGTTTTCACATATAGACTTCTCGAATTGATCAATCCACATCTAACATATGACATAGACTTATCTATTACCATTCTTAGGTCACCTATAGAAGGGGAAAAATAATTCACATGAGGTTATCATACATACCACCCATTACCCTTCACACCACCTATCACCCATCTTCCCTTTAGACTATCTATAAATCAAGGGATTTAAAGCTTATTAGATACCCTATGAGCAAGAAACTTTTTTTATCAACTATTGATCATTCATGCATAGAATTTGAATGGATTATATTCATTAATCCAATCCCACTTTGAGTCTATTTTTGGTCCTTGTCAAAAACAAAGCATTGTGACCTATTATTATCTTATTATGTTTGGTTGATGTTTTCATCATGACTTTTACCATCCAATGTTGCAAAAACAATAATCATTATTTTTACGTTACACAAAAATACAACAACCATAACCATATCACTTATAACCATAGCATTCATAGGTATCCACATAGCCTTAAGCATGATAACAATCAATTAGTGACATTCAACACATTTTGTACATGTTACAATAAACTATGAAATATTTTATTCAGGGTGTGAGGAGTTGCATGACACATACATAGTCACCAGATTACACACACATTACATAAAGCACATGTATACACTATTTTACTACCTAAGAATCATATTGATTATCTGGTGACTCTAGATTTGTGTTCATCCATCCTTCTACTTGATTACTCCTTGAACTAACATATATACCATTCCCTATCTCAAAAACCACTAAAGAGTATACTATATTCTCCTCTCTCACATTCATCCCCATAGGACAAGAATCATATTGTGCACTGGGTATTTCAACCCACTCACATATCACATCCATTTCATCCCTCTACTTTGGTTATTCTACTCATATAGGTACCACTAGTTGATACGTCAACACACATCCCCTTGGATAGTGAGTGTTCCCTCCATAAATAGACTGACAGTCATGTTATCTAGCCCTGCATCTTGTGTAGTGAAATTATTGCCTTCTTCACTATTATAGAGGTAAGATTTTAGGCTCGAGCTCAAGTCATAGGTGCATTTCCCCTTGTTATTGATCTAATAGTACTTCCATTATCACCATTACATGTTGTAGTATCTGATAGATCTACACATTCACCATATTGATTATTTTAGGTCACAAGGGTTGCTGATTATCTCTACCATTATAACCATTGTTTTCTATATTCAACCTTGTGTAGTTATTTGCACTCTCTATAACTTGAAAAACTAAATAACTCAATGATAGAGGTTCATCATTAAAATGATTATTTTTTTAGAATACCTTACCATTCTTCCTCGTCGACATGATTCTCCATTCTACTAATTGGGAAGCTCATATGATGTCATTGATTCCCTTGAATAGTCTTCCCACTTAAAACTATCATGTCTACTTACCTTTTCATATGGACACATCACCCTCGATCTAATTAGTCATATTGATAAAGCCATTATGCACCATCATGTTATCTTTTTATTGCCCTTATCATCCGATCCACATCCAATGTCTTTCCTTGCTTTGACATCTTGTGATATTTTTATGCCTGTTGGTTATTTTCATCATTATCACCTTTAGCCTAGTTGACGTAAATTAGCTTCTAACCATGGGTCACTTTAATGATCATGTCTTCACAATTGCCATTATTACTAGTGGTGGTAACTCCCAAATAATTTCCACTATAGAAACTCTTCCATCAGAGGTAGGCCAACATGAATTCATGACAATAAATTCACCTTATTATCCCTTATACCCTCCTATACTACTATCCCATTGCCACAAGCTCTGAACATCAGACCCCAACCATTGGTAGTGCCTACTTGAACATGGAAATATTTTATTTTGGGCTAACTAAGAGATCATCTATGATAAAGGAACAATCACCTTTTCTAACTATATTACCAATATCCTAGACCACATAACTCCCTAATACTATGGCCTATTCTAAGTGGAACCCCAAGTCATTAGTTCCAAGAAACTAGGATAGAGGATGCAAACATGACCACCTTTCATCTAGCCTACCTATGTAGCTCTTGGGTCAGGCATGATCTATCCTCTATCATTCATCTCCCTACCAATTGTATACCTTATATAATCTACTTGACCTTCAAATTAATTATTTAAAGGTCGTCACTTAGCTACTAGCCTTAAAACATGGCTCATAGTAGTGATGAACCTTGGCCAAAGTGACTATGCAGATCAGGATAGACACCCACCTCCTAAAACTTAGCTCATAGCAATAGATGTTAGTACTATGCTTATAACCTCACATAGTTTTAAAAAGTACAACCTCCTCATAAAGGCACCTTTTCCATGGATTAGCTCCATTAAAGGTCATTTTTGGTACTTAGCATTATGTTCCCTTCTTATTTATCCTACCTTATCCATCTATGTCTCTCATCCTACTAAATATGGGATCATTATAATAACTATTCACCAATCTAAACCATTTACTTTCACCATCACCTTCACCAAAACCCAAAACTACTATTTTACAACATTTTCTCCATCCATCCAAACAAACCCATGTGGTCTATCAAATTAAGGCAACCAATTTAAACGCCACTCACCCAACCCTTATTGAACTACATTGGTTTGATGTCCACAAACTATGTAGGTGTTGATTCCAATCTAAAGGTAGCTCAGCCACTAACCACTAATTCCCATCCCCTTTTTCTTCTCACTCATTTCCATTTCTAATAGTTCCCTCTTGCTTAGGGCATCCTACATCAAGTAATATTTAAATTCTTTCTTAATAATCCTTATATTTTAAAACCATCTAATACTTCCTCTTAAGTCTTTCCCTAATTTTTAGGATAACTACATCGACCTGAGGTCTTTTTGGACTATATAGGTAGTTTTGGGTTACTGAAGTTAGCTCGATCAAATCCTTTATTTTATTTTCCCTTCTCACCTAAAATCTCTTCCTCCACTTATCTAACTATATCCTCACCACCTCCCTCCCTTAAGATTGTCAATATCTTTTAACCACTTTTCTAGCTTGTCAATCTCTTATAACATAAGGGTTAATAGTCTTCCTCATTGGCCCCTCTTATCTCCCATGAAACCACCACCTAATCTACCTTATTAGCCTCTCCATAACCTTTCCTTATGCATAATTCATAGCTCACTCCCTCACCCATTTCTCATGTTTTTAGTCTCTCTCTCCACTTATTACCAACCTTGTCCTTTATCCCCTTCAAATTATTTCACCATCCTCATCATCTCCCCTTGCCCTTGGCTATTTTCCATACCCTCTTTATCACTCTCTTTCCTTCAAAAATTCCACATAATACTATGCATCTTGCAATATTTTTATTTCTTATTTTCTAAACTTTTTCTTTATGTGTACCACCACTCTATCATTTCACCACTCTTCCCATCGTACCCATTTTACATTCTTTTTATTTGGATTTTTCCATCCTTTTTATCTTCTTTTTTTTCTTTATCCCCTTCAACTTATTTCACCATACTCATCATCTCCCCTCGCCCTTGGCTATTTATCATACCCTCTTTATCACTCTCTTTCCTTCACCAATTCCACATCATATTATGCATCTTGAAATCTTTTTATTTCTTATTTTTCTATACTTTTTCTTTATGTGTACCACCACTCTGCCATTTCACCACTCTTCCCATTGTACCCATTTTCCATTCTTCTTGTTTGCTTTTTTCCATCCTTTTTTTCTTCCTTTTTTTATTCCACAACTAGTTTCTACCTAGGTATTTATCCTTTAATAAGCCTTCCATAATTTACTCTATTCTTCTTCTCATTTCCTGCCTTTTGCCTTTCGTATTCACCTTTTCCTCTTTCCATCTTGATACTCACATGTCTTTTACATCTATGTGACTATTCATGCTTTGTATTCTTTCTTCAATTCTTCCTTTTCCTTTTTATCATCCTGATATTCATCCCTTATTTTCATCTCATGCCCTTTCCTTGTGTTACCCTATTTCTTCACCACCTCACCCCTTTTTGGATTGCCAATCTCTTCTAACAAGTTGATTGGCACATACCTTATCTCTTTATCTTCTTTTCACCCATCCTTCACTTCCCCTTGTTTTTCTTAATGACTTTCCCATTTTCCATCCATTCTCATCTTCAAAACCACCATCTACTTTGCTTTGTTACCTATCATCATCTATGCTTACTTGATCAAGATACCACCTACTTCTTCACTCTCCTATCATCCTTTTTGTGTCGTCATTTAGTATTTTTTCCTTCTATTTATTTTCTTCCATTTATTCCCTTGTTTTTCATTTTCATCACCAAACTATTTTCTCCTTGTTCTATTTTTAGATACATTTTCAAACCCTTCATGGCCTCCCATATTTACCATCCTCCCCTTAACCTTCATGATTTTTACACTTCTCTCCCCATCCTTTTCAATTCTCCAATCTATAATTCTTTATGCATCCCTCACCCTCCATCTTCTACCTCTTATTTTTATCCTCATTTATCCATTTCATTTCTTTTTTTTTTGTCTCCCTTGATGACATTCTTTGTTCTTCCTGACCTTCCTTTCTTTTTAAATGTATGTCCATGCCTGGATCCATCCATCCTTCTCCACCTTCATCTTTATCTATGACCTCATTATTTTCTCTTAATCCATCTCTTGATACACCTTCACCACATCCCTTATCAAATCTCCCTTATTTTATATAATTCAACCTCCACCTCTTTAGAGTACAGTCCTTAGTTATGACACTTTTAAATACATCTCCTTGTTTGCTTCCTCCTGTCCTCTACACCCTTGCTTTAATGTATGAAATTCACAAACTGGTCCCTCATTTAATTAATATTATTATTATTGACCTCAGTCCATACTCTAAAACCCCTCAGAGTCTTTCTCTAAATTCCCTCAAAACTCAATGCTTACTTATTTTGGGTCCCCACTGACTCAAGGGTCAAGGGTTCAAATCTTCACCACTTCTCATTTACCCACTCTTATACTTTGCTTCCCCACATCATTGAATAATACCCTTCCATCGACTATTAATGACATTTTTTTGGAGTGTACATAATGTCAACTTATTTATATGGTGATGAAAGAACCCATCAGATCACCATGTCAATTCAAGTAGTGCCAGATTTTCTAAATCCTATTAAAGAATATTTCTCCCTTTTCTTTTTTTTAGAATGGTGGAAAAAATTTCATGCTTGAACCTACTTATTCATGGTTGTAGATTCCTTTTGCATAGTTATTACAATCATCTAGTTGCATCCTAGGTAATCTCATCCACCATTTCTACCAAACCAATCAAAAAACTATTTGATAGCCATATTATCCACCCTTTAGAACTTCCTTTTCTCCAATGTCCTTCAACTAGACCTAACTTCATGATCTCAAATTAGGGAAACCAAGTTAACCAACACTCCCCACCTTAGGAGAACTACATAGGCTTGAAGTTTATTTTGGGAATTATGACCATGGAAATATGTAGGCAATGTCCACTTGCCTAGGGAATACGGATTCTGATTGACCACCCCATTCCAACCAACCAACCCACTTGCGCATGCCCACCTCAATGCTGGCCCATTTTGACCCAACATATTGCCTAGTTTATGATGACCTCACCTTGGTACTTTAGACCATACAAACCAATTTTACCATGTTGAACATTTGATTTTGCACAACCAGACCTTTTGTGTTGTTCTTTGGGAGAACTTAATACTTGGATACTTATTAACAACAATAACCCTATCTAGGAGCCTTGATAAGACTAACTCAATCAACTATTACCAATGTTGGGGATTGATTACCTTATCATTCATCCTAGGACCCATCCTTATTGTTAAGAACATTGAAATCTTTAATATTTATGAAATCTTAACTATAATGCTTATTCATGATTTATACACCCATTAACATTTCCCATGCCTAGCTACCTGCGACACCACCTAGTGCCTCCCCACCAACTACTTATGAAACCTACACCTGATTCATCCTTTCCTTATCAAATCTTAGTTTGAAGGGGAAAACCTCATCCCACACTCAAGGCACCCTTACGTTCAACCAAGTGATTCATTTTTGTTTTGTAGCTTGTTAATTCAAAGATGCATAATAAAAAGAGGCAAAATGTAGACACTAGAAAACTTCACACTTATAGTTTTCAATGACTAAATACCTCAAGACTCCCTAAAAAACCCCTAAACACTCTTAATCCCTAAGAAACCTCTCTTAACCTAACCAAACCACTATTATTCTATCCACATAATATTATTCAAAAACACTAATTGAAAGTACTATTTAAAAGTACTATTCACTATCATTATTCAGTGTGGGACCCACTATCACTATTCATGATGACATGGAAAGTGACATGGTATGTCACATGTAAAGTGACATGGCATGTGACATGAAATTTGATATGGTAAGTGACATGGATTAGAATTGATGTGGCTTGATGTGCGACATCATACCCCACTTGGGACCCTTTCCCAATGTGCTTAATGATCTCATTTAAGCATCACAAGGCCCCCCTTTAAATATGGTGAATTTCCCCTTAAGGGGCCATCATTCAACATATATTTTTATTTCACACATGAAATTATCCTTCAAAAAGATATACCTACCTCTTTAAATATAAAGGGCACCCATTTTTGACTTCTTATCCCAAATGGGAGACTCACCAACCCAAATGGGAATCCCCACCAACCTCATCTTTGACTATTCATGAACCACATGTAAAATGGCACCACATTTGGTTTACCACCTCTTTAGTTTATTGGATGAATAAAATAAAAGATGGTGAAAAGTCTTTAAGCCTCATTCAAACCCATGTGCACAATTTCCATTTAAAATTGGACTCATGTGCAAGGTGGGAGACACACCAACCTAAATGGGAATAACTATGATCAAAGTGGGAATCCCACTAACCTCATCCTTGACTTATTTATGATCCCCACTTGGAAATATTTTCCACATTTCACTATTTCCCTCTTTTGTCATGATTCTTCATAACAAATGTTACAAATAACCCCCCCCTCCCCACCTCTCCTTTACCCAAGGTTAAGTTGGAAGTTAGTCTTTGGTTCTTAACATCTTGTTGCAGGTTTTTAAAGGAGGTCATAATTTTATAGGTCATCATCATCTTGGAGGATAAAATATCAAAGCAATGAAGCTCTACCAAAATTTCCTCAAGCTCCATCAACAACAACATCTTCATCAAGCATCAAGGTAACATTTGTTTTCTTTCTTGTATTCCATTTCTTTCATTTATTGGCCTTATTATTTCCTTGACCTCACACCTTTATACCATTTTCATCTTCTCTTTAATCCCTTCAAATCCCTACCCTCTTATCCATTTACTTCTTTTTCCATTCACCCTTTACCTCCTTACCACCTTGACCATTTACCCCTTTTGCCTCTTTGCCATCTTGACCTCTTGACCTCATAATCCCTTCTACCATTTATCTTCCCTTTCTTGACTATAATTTATCCATTTAAACATTTAACAACTCAATCAAAACCTTATCATTTCCTTTTGACTCTTTTCATAAACCAAACCAAAACCACCATTTTGCTTTAATCAATTTTTAGCATTAGTATAACCAAACTAGTTGCTTTATTTTGGTTAACTTAGCAAAGCATTTAATTTTGTTGTATTAAATTTTGTTGTTTGTTAGTTTTAATTTCAGTATGCTACAATTTAATTCAAGAATACATTTTTTTTATCATCTCAACTAAATATTTAAAACAAGTGGATTGATAGCCTCCTAGAAAGCTTTCGCTTTTAGGATCTAGCTCACGCTAGACAATCCACCCAACTAATTGACTAACTAAAAAATTCGTGGTAGTGATTTATAATTATAGGTCATTATTCCCTAGACAAAGAGGATTTATCACAAATTTTTGCTTCAACATGTATGCATTCAATAGGTACTCTTCTACACACCCTTCTTAACTAGTTTCTTCTTTTCACACTTAGGAAAAAGCAAAAATTAGATAGAAACACTTCAATTCATTAAAATTAAACAAATTTGGGAATTGATGTAGAATATATTATTCACATCAATATTATGCCATTTTACAACATGAAAAATCCTTGTATGATTTTAAATACTTTAGTATATAACATGTAAATTTATTTATTTTCATTGTGAAAGACAATATCAATGTAAAGAGAACATCATGCATATAAATTCTATAATTTAAATTCAATAATTATAACTCTCTAGGTAATACAAATCTAATAATCATCTAAATTAATTTACTAATCAATTGGATTAGCTTTTAATCAATTGAAGTAACATAAAAAATGAATATCAATAAATATTAATCACCTTAATAAATTTGATTAAGCTAAGACTATTAATAATACTAGAATACCAAAATTATCCTTAAATCCTAAAATAATTGAATACGATCACCAATTTAAGGTAACATGTCCTCTTTCAATTAAAACATGCATATAAGTATTAAATAATAACATTAATAATCATAGCCAAAAAATTTCATCAATTACCAATTAAATTTTATATAGAATTTGTACTTATCATAAAAGAAAATTAGTACATCTACATTTTACAATAATAACTAAAATAATGTTTAGGAAATTTGTAAATAACAATAGAATAAAATCTTTGGTTTGTAGGTTTTAATAACATAACATTCGACTAAATAATAAGTCAAAAATAATTAATTCTGTTCTCTAAATTACAAAGAGGTAGTGGTTTAAATCATGCCTTGTAATAAATATCAACACAATAGGAAACCAACTTGTAATAATAATCAAAGACCTTAAATCAAATTCCATAAGAAACATGAAAATTCCCACCCTTCCAACCTAATGAACCCCCTATTGGTTTCCCTAGATGACCCCATCCATTATTTTAATGTGTAAATCAACAATAGGGTAGTATATAAGGGTGATCAATTACCTAGATTTTGATCTTTCAAAATGAAAGTCATATACGAATGAAAATTATTGAGCTATAAGATAATCGAATGAAATAAAATCTATTATGATTAGCTTTAGCACCATTATACAAGATGTGAACAAATCTATTTGACTTCCATAGATCAAAAAAATATTTTTATATTCATTGAATTTAAATGTGATATTAATATATATACCATAAAGGTATTTTAATGATTAAATGACACCAAGGATATTCAAAAATAATGTTATACTCAACATTTATCATCAATAAATAGATGTC
The DNA here is from genome assembly GCA_037957365.1 of Torreya grandis. Lineage (NCBI taxonomy): Eukaryota > Viridiplantae > Streptophyta > Pinopsida > Cupressales > Taxaceae > Torreya > Torreya grandis. The sequence continues at coordinate 1,681,758 of JARHVA010004122.1, forward strand.
AAATAGTCCCAATTCAAATTAACACTAAAAATAATCAAAATAGAATGACATAAAAAATATTTGTAGGTAAGTGAACACTAAAAGAGAAAGACTTCAACTCAAAATTTGTATAATATCCCTCAATAAAATCTAAATAAACTCCCACACCAATAAAAAAAATAGTTTGATCTTCAAATGAAACCCTATGATCCAAAAAATCATTTGAATCAGAACATAAAGCTCCCAAAACCTTTAAAAAAAATCAGCACCTACAGCTAACACACAGCCTAAATACAATGATTGTCAATAAAACGACATTTTAAAAAAGTAAGTTGTACCCTTAAAAGCAACCAAACACCTAAATAGGGAATAATGTCAAATGATAATGCAATAACTGAAAACTCGTTTCTTTAAATTAATACAAACCACATACTCGAAGTAAATAAGCCTATGACTCAACCAACCCAGTCCAATGACCCATACAAACATATACCATAGTTATACCAAATAATGAATGAAACTACATAGGTCAATCCCCAAAACATTATGATAGACATGGAAAAACAAACCCATAATGTTACCAAAAGAGTATATTTCACTATGAATCAATTATAACATTATGGGTTCATCGTGAAGAACCTATAATGGCTCATTATTTTTGTATACTCTATTCTTATAAAGAACACAAAAAAGATATTATTCTTTACTCAACATAAAATAAAAATATAAAAAATTACTCATTAATCACACCCAAAAATGTAGAATAATACTAAACTCTGAGAAATATAAAACTTCTCTTTTTGCACCTAGCCAAGCCCTTTAAAACTCTTATGACTGCCACTAAAGCTCACATTGGTCATGCATTCTTTTTGTGAACAACTAAAAATGTGGCCCAATAAACAACGTTTATTATTAGCAAAAATACAACTAAAAAATTGAACTTAATGGCTCAAACTAGTCCCAATATGCCTTGAATGGCCTTCAACAAATTTTTATTAGAGATAGGCTAGGTTTTGATAGAATGAGCTTGCAACAAAACAAAAGACTTAAAAAATGACTTTAAAGCTACTCAATAGAGCTGAATTTGGGTTCTAGGTAATAATGCACTAATTCACAATATTATCAAAACTTAATTCCTCATAACATGATTAAATTAAAAACAAATAACTAAAGAAGATCCCATGACCTACTCATGGTTCCCTCCCCACCTCCCCTTCCCAAATGATTCAAACTCATAGTCACCATAATGAATGAAAAATATGTCAAGACCATAAAAATAACATAAAATAAATCCAAGTTTAAGATTGGTCTCATCAACCTTCAAGCAAGAGAACAACATCACAATTTATTACCACAACAAACATGAAGTTAGACTAAAATACTAAATCATTGTCAAAGAGTAAACACAAACAACTTTGTTAATCAACCAAATAACTAAAAAAACAACATAGTCAAGAATTATTACAAGAATATGAAGCTTAAAATATCCCACCTCAAAAGACCAATAACTTAATGTTACCCTTTTCTTGTAACCTCTACTTCTCACAACTAGATCTAGCCTATCTCATTTTTCATTTTCCTATAACCATCAAAATGATAAATCAATAGTATCTAAACATAAAAACCAATATCAAATATGACAAGTAATTAAAAATTAGATCTATATTAGTCAATTTTTACAATGAACTTAATTTAACTATCCATGTGATAACATAAATATGTCCATTATGGAACATAACATCTGAAAATAGAGTCTCAATAATGTCTAAGTAAAAATAAAACAACAATTGAAACAACTAAGTAATATGCAAAAAAATAATCAAATGTTTAACTGATAATGCCATGGAAAGATATTAGAGCACACAAAAGTAAGGTCATGCCATCCTCCCTCACTAAAAAAAATTCAATCCTGGTGACATAAATAGCCAAAGATAATGCTTCCTTAAAGATGTTCATCTTCCCAAGTAGAATTTTGTGTAGTTAATAGATCTCATTGGACCAAAATTTGTGAAATTAGTCTATTTCATAGTTTAATGCTATGATGGTTTAGGATATTCACTTGTTTTAGTTGCATTTTTCCTCTTCTAAAACCTAAAGGTTTTTCTAATCTAAAATGTGGGATGCATTTCATACATACTTTCTTAATACATCAACATGAAAATCAGCATTAATCCTAGACAAATATGGAAGAAGGGATAATTAGTAGGCAACAACACTAATTTTTTATATAATGTCAAAGTGTCAAGTGATCAATGAGCCAATTTAAAATATTATTCAAATTTAATAAAAAATTTATGTGGTCTAAAATGTAAAAATTTTGTTTGGCCAACAATAAATTCAGGAGGATTCCTTTTTAAACTACATATATCTTTTGTCTATCTAAAATAACCTTCAGATTTTGGTGAATCAATGCCATTTTCACATCATATTATTGTATAATATTAGGTCTAATAATGGATCTATTTTTATTTTGTCCCAGCCAAGAGAAGAACTACATTTATGTCCATATATATCTTCAAATGGAGTCATTTTAATCACATAGTGATAATAATTATTATAAACAAATTAAACTAAATGCAGAAAATACTTTACACTTGATTTACCAATTAATTAAATACATTCTTGGTATGTTCTTAGCCACTTGGTTAAGCCTCTCCATTTGACCATCTAGATATAAGGAGTTAATGTTTAATCACATTTCAAATGTTTTAGTCAAGGTTGTCCAAAATCTTGAAGTAAATAACTTATCTCCATTAGAGATACTAACCTCTAGCATGCCATGCAACTGATTTAATTATTTTACAAAGCATACCACAAACACAGAGCATCACCAGTCAGATTTTTAGTAATAAAATGACCAAATTTTATAAATTTATCAATCAAAACCAAAATAGTAGCATGTTTATTACATGACTTTGGTAATCCAATAATGAACTCAAGTAAAATAAAAACCCACTTACCTTGTGGAATTTCATGAGGATAAAGCAAACCGCCTAAATGGAAATGTTCAAATTTCACCTAGTGACATTCCAAACATTTTTCCATAAAATTAGTAACATCATTCTTTAGGACACGATAAAAATAGTGCCTTTTTATCTCATGTGTCATCTTTGTGACACCTGGATGAGCAAAAGAAGGTGTTGTATACACTTTTCTCAACAAAGTATTCTGTAAGTCACCTGATTTGGATAATTTTTTTTGTTTCCATACCTTAATAAGCCATCATTTTCAATATAAAAATAGAAAATTTATTTTCTATAGGATCGTCAGTCAAACCTACACTTACTTCGTGGCATTATTCATCAGTAATTTGTCATTCAAAAATAACATTTCTTAAATTACCTTGAAAAATAAATAAGGAAGTGAGATATATGCATCAACTAAGGGAATCAATAAAAATATTTTCATTACCTTTCATATATTTAATGTTCATATCAAAATTGTTCATAAATTAAAACCATCTATGTTGGAGATCACTAAGATCATAATGGGTAAATAGATATTTTAGGCTTTGATGATAAGGTTTAATTTTTAAATGCTTACCTAGAAGAAAATGTCTACACTAATTTAAAGAATGCATAAAAGAATTAGGCTATTAATCACGCATAAAATAATTTGTTTTTCATGTTTATTGAGCTTACATGACTCATATGTAACCACTTTGGCATTGTCCATAGGAAAACCAAAAAAAATCTCCTTAAAGGCATTGGAACAGATTTCAAATTTTACATTAGGATATAGAATAACAAGTATATGTGCTGTAGTTAACAAATATTTAATCCTATTAAAAGATTCTTCACATGCCAAATTACAAATGAAATTTTTACCCATATATTTTAAAGAGGTAATTATATTAGCCAATCTATAAATGGTTTCCATAAAACCTTCTATATTAACCAACCAAGCCTGTAAATATACACACTTCATGTATGTTTGTAGGGGAAGGCCACTCTTAAGTATATTTTATCTTTGTTCGATCCACAAAAATTCCATCCTTGAAAATAATATGTCCCAAGTAATGTATTTTAGTTTGTAAAAATACACATTTAGGAAGGTTCTCATAAAGGTTATGTTGACTTATTATTTTGTAAAACTAAACCAAAATGATGCTCATACTCAATTGTATTTTTAGAATATATCAATATATCATAAAATAAAATAATAAGAAAATAGTCTAAATAATCCCTAAATATAATATCCCTAAGGTTCATAAATACAACATGTGTATTTGTCAACACAAAGGGCATTACCTAGAACTTGTAATGACCATAACAAGTACGAAAAGTTATGTTATGGACATTCTTCCTTAATTATCAGTTGATGGTAACCTGATCTCAAATCAATCTTAGAAAAGATTTATCCACACTTCATTTTTTGAAACAAAACATTTATCCTTGGAAAAGGATGATGATTCTTGATTTTTTCCTTGTTAAGCATGACATAATCAACAAACAACCTAAGTGTATCATCTTTATTTTTCATAAACACAACAAGAACACCTCAAGGAGACACACTTGGTCTAATGCTTCTATTTTATAATATATTTTTCAACTAAACTTTATGTTCCTAAAAATTAGTGAGATTAATATGATGTGTAGATTTAGATGTAAGGGTAACTCTTGACATAACATCAATTTCAAAAATTAAATTTATTCCTAGGAGGAAATATAGGAAATATAGGCAAATTTTTAGGAGAAACATCAAAAAAATCATTTAGAAAATAAGAATTTTTATAATTAGTTTTCTTATCTAAAGGTATCTCTTGTTTTTAAACAACATGAATCTTATAGACTTTATGCACATCCTCTTTATCTACATGGATGAAATTAGCTTTCTCACCTTAAGCTTATGAAAACCTTTGATTTTAACAAATTTTCCTAGGTCATCACAACATTTTAGAACTTTGTTACTACAATTTAATGTGACTTTATGTTGCTACAATAAATTCATTCCTAGAATAACTTCATAAGATCCCAAAGGTGCTAAAAACATGTTTACTCTAGTTGATAAATCTCCTAAGTTAAGCTCTATTTTCTCTAAGCATTCTAAAATGGGTACCCTTTTGCTTATATCAATTCAACATTCCATCCTTCTCTTACACTAAAAAGATTAATTTTACATTCATTAACAACATCAAGAGATATAAAGCTATCAATTTCACTAGAATCAATCAGAACTAAAACTAAAAAACCATCCAAATTATCTCTTATTTCAATAGAGGTGGCCTAAAGTTTGACATTCTGATTATCCATAACTACATATACCCTATGATTAGGTGATTAACTAGGTTTTAACTTAGGAAATTCTTTATGGTATTAGATATCACCAAATTACCATCATCCTATATTCATTTGAGGTGTTAAAGGTATAATGTTTTCCCTTATTGTAGGCAAATTTTGATTTCTATGAGATTGAGTTTTTTAAAAAGTTCCAGTTTTTAAAGGTTTCTTAAACTTAAAAATTTTACTTTATATTTGAAAATTATTAGAACCATTAGAATTCCTAGTAAATTTGTGATTTGAATTAGGTATATTGAAATTATTGGGCGAAGGATAAATACTTTTAGTTTTATATCATTGTTATTATGTTTGAAATCTTGTCTCGCTTTCTATCGAGAGCTTTCTTTATCTTCCACCCTATAAACTGATTTAATGGAATTAGTCAAAAGTTTTTGATTTGTCATATTGACATCATGATTCAATATTTACCTTAATCTAAGTTTAAACATTGTTACCATGGTTTTATAATCATGTATATATTTCAC
>JARHVA010004122.1:1692500-1694327 GCA_037957365.1 Torreya grandis
CTTGTTGTCTGCCCATTATCCGTACCAATGACTGATCTCAACCATCTCCCAGTCTGTTTATGATTGATGTCGGCTCCCTGTACTGACCCTGACTACCGACGTCATTTCCCTAGCCAACATCAGTGTCCTTTCTGCCAACATCAGTTCCTTCATGATCGACATCGATCTTCTTATTGCCGATGTCGGTTACTGTTTCACCGACACTAGGTACCTGTGTTCATTTATGAGTGATAACTTTTTACCCATGAGCTCTCCATGGATCAAAATCCTAATCAAATCAACCCTGCTCTGCTCAGAATAATTCAGTTCACACACCTGATCTCTATCCGTCATCTCCTCCATGAACACCAAGGCTTTCCAATTCTTTAGCTTGTCAAAGACATCTAACTTCCGCTTCAAAACCTGCATTCTCCTTCTACATCTGTGACCAAGCCCATGAAGCCACATCTTTGCAACAGAAGGTGAATCATTAATATAAGTAGATAGATAAAGGATACCTACTTTCTTACCACCATCTAATTCAAGTGAATCCACTGTGAGAGTTACAGTGCATCTCTCATCACCCAAATTTCCTGAAGAAATTAGACTCATCTCCAAGACTTGTACCTGCATGAATTCCTTCAACCACTGTGTGTCATTCGTCAGTAATTTGAGCTTCACTTCCCCTTCGTCAATAATCTGACAAGGCTCTCCAACCCCTAAATAAATCTCTCCAAAGTCTCCAAATACATACCCATGAAAAGATGCTCTATTTCGGGCTGCATGGAAAGAGGCAAAATAATCTGTAAACAAAGATTCTACTTTATCCAGAACATCCTGTGCAATATTACCTGCAACATATGCTTTTACGCACTAATCCTCTACCGACCAACAATCTCTTTTTACCTGCTCTTTCTTTCCATCAATCAGACCATTCACGCTATTCAGTTTCTCCATTCGTAGCTTACTTTCTTCTGCCATTGCTATACTCCCACTCAATCTGAAAACCCCTGTGAGTGACCTGTAATCAAAAAACACTACCAGAGCTAAACCACCTGTTAGTCAACCCAACCAAAAGCTCTGATACCACGTGTCAGGGAAACCTAGAACAATAAACATGCTCTGATCCCTACTTAGTTAGGATCTTGTTGTACCAATTAGAGCACATATGATTACTTCTTGTATTAGCAACTAAACACGGAATTTAACCAGAATCAATAAGTAACTAGAAATATGAAACAACACAGGAATTGAGAGACAAGACATAATTGTATTAATAATCACTTAGAAGAATATACAATAAGGGAAGATGCCACTTCTTCCTCCACCTCAAAGGTTTGCCACACCTCAAGACCTTCTTCCCTCTCTCTCTTGGTCACAACAATCAACTCCAATACAAAATTGATGTTCACCTCTCCAACCAGTCAGTAACACACTACTAGTACACCAAGTACACAATCATACTCCAAGTAGATCTCCTGCTCTCTACTGCTACCTGCAAATCACTAGACCGTACTCACCATTGTAGATCTCCAAAAGAAGCCATGCACACCTGCTGACCAAGATCATACATATATGAAGAACCCTTCTGATTCTCTAAAACTAGCACCCACCTTGGTACTGTGGCACTAAGAGGAACACACCATTGCTCTGCTCTCTCTGAAGGAGCTTGTTGCTCTCTTACTCACTAGCTACAAGTTTACAATACAGCCCATGAGTCCATATATAGATCTCATTCTTACAATAATTAAACACACAACTCAAGACTAAGACTAGCCTTCAACATGCAAACTAACAGTCTCAAAATAGACTCTCTGGACTCAACATGTAAACTACATGTTCTCGCAC
>JARHVA010004123.1:0-37500 GCA_037957365.1 Torreya grandis
AGCACGAGCAAGTGTAATTAGACTAATCAAATAATCCATGAATAGATGAAAATTCTAAGAAATATCCATGTTATATACAATCTCTAATAGTTACAACAACATATATAAACAATATACAAGTACCTATTGAAATGAATCAATGATAACCATTTATTAAATTGAAACTCTAATTTACTTATCAAATATTAATCTATATGCTTCTACATCAAGTAACCACTATGTATATACTTGAGTAAACCTTTACTTATAATAACCATCAAGTAATCTTATCCAACTAAATGAGATCATATAACTAAATTAGAATATCAATACTATATTACTAATATTAAAAGAATACTCTAAGTTAGAAATAGGAATGAATTTTATCTAAACATATCCAATAACTTATCATATAAAATGAATTACCTTTAGTAACATAAATAATTTCAACATCTTACCATAAGTAACACTCAATTATTTTATTCTTTTTACTTCATTCCATTAACAACACAAGTTAGCATACTAATATAATCAAACCAATATCAAATCAAGATAAAATATTAACTATGATCATGAATCAATTAACACTAAACATTAACAAATAAGTAAATAATGTATAATAACATAAAATAACTCATTACCAATTACTTCATGTTGTTCACAAGAGCATCCATGAGTAGATAAAAAAGTAACTGAATCAGACAAGCCTTCCCAACCATCCCTATGATCCCAATAATCAGTGGCCCTTACCACCCCAAACATCAGTTAGATGGTGGTTTTTGACAACCGAGGATGAGAAGGGAGTTCTGAGTAAGTCATATTTTGAACTATTAGACACCTCAACACAACAATGTAACATAAATGAATGATAAAAATTCACCATCCTGAGGTGAGATGAAAATAACCAACTCATCATTGATATAAATATAAAGTGGGGATAATTAATTTAGGTTGTTTAAAGGATATATTAATAGATTAAACAACTAAATCCATTTCTATAACTTCTATAAAAAACCATCTTGGATCCCTTCTAAGTATGTGGTCAGCCTAAGTTAGTTTGGTTGTAAAATTTATAATCCAAGTATACAATCATACCAACTAATTGCTTAGTTATTTAGGTTTAGTCTTATAATGGTGTTCCAATAAGAATACACTTCAAGCAATCATATAACTAAGTAGAAATCACAACATATAACTTAATAGTTATACACAACTAAATAACAATCCAATAATTAAATCAATCAAGCATGATAACCAGTCAACCCATTCATTTGACTCAACTATACAACATTCCAATCATCATTCAATAATTCTAGTAGACACTAAAAATACTCAAAATAGATATAAAAACCATTTTTTCACACTACAAAACACTTATAGGTTCCAAAAACCAAACCCTTATATTCACAACATATATAAATGAAATGCCAATAGACTTCATCTGTAACACTCAAAGTTTCTAATAGAATATAACACACAATATCCATGTTAAAACCCAATAGATGCAGGACATTAAGTAATACATAGGGGAGTTTACAAAATGAAATAAACAAAACTTTCCCATAACACGACCACCTAAAGTGAGTCATCATGGACACACATTATATATATATATATATATATATATATATATATATATATATATATATATATATATATATATATATATATATATATATATATAATATATATATATATATATAACCATGGGTTATTTGGAACACAATCTTTGATTGGGTTTTATATCAATAGTTTGATTACTTATGTCTATTATATATATATATATATATATATATATATATATATATATATATATATATATATATATATATATATATATATATATATATTCAAAATAATAGACATAAGTAATCAAACTATTGATATAAAACCCAGTCAAAGACTTTGTTCCAAATAACTCATGGTTGTGTGTGTGTGTGTGTGTGTGTGTGTGTGTGTGTATGTATATATACATGTATGTATGTGTGTGTGTATATATATAATATATATATATATATATATATATATATATATATATATATATATATATATATATATATATATATATATATATATATATATATGTATATGCATATATATGCATATGTATATATATATATATGTATATGTATGTATATGTATATGTATATGTATGTATATGTATATGTATATTGTGTGTGTGTGTGTGTGTGTGTGTGTGTGGGTGTGTGTGTGTGTGTGTGTGTGTGTGTGTGTGTGTGTGTGTGTGTGTGTGTGTGTGTGTGTGTGTGTGTGTGTATACATACATATACATATACATATATATCATGACCCATTTTATTAATTAAACCAGTTAAGAGTTTGTGCCAAGAAACCATTAGCAAGGTATAAAACTTAACCCTTTCCAATTAATAACAAAATACACATCCGATTTAAAACAAGGGTCGAGACTCACTAAATACTATACTTAATTTAAACAAAAAAAATGAACACATCCATGTATATTCCAATTCAAGGTGCTAGGTTAATAAAAAGGTCCATTTTATATAACATGATAATTAAAATAAACCAAAATAACTTATCCATATATATGTATTTAAAATTTAAGTGAAGGGTTAACCAAAATGACCCAACTAAATAATACTTTCAGTTTGAGCAACTAAATAAACACATTAACCTAGTTATAAACCAACTGTGTAAGATTTAAGCAACTAAACTATTCAATGGATACCCAAAAATGCATGAAATAAAACTATTAAAAACCCTCATATAAAAATCCAAGTATTAGTTTTGATGATTCGACTAGGTAACCAAATTTTAAACCCACAAAGCTTTCAAATACACACAATCAACCCATTTAGATGGAGAATGAAAGAATGCAACCACAAAAATAAAACACTTTCAAGCCAAGACTAAAATTAATATGAAACTATATATGCATACCAAATAATATCTTGAACTTATTTTGCAAATTACATACAAAATGAGAATATCGAATCATGTCGAGTGTTGGATATGCATCTGCAAGTTCTAATACTTCTAGCTATGCATGCATCCTCCATTTTTTTAATATAATTTTTTTCCAAAAAAATGATAACCTTATGATAGTCTAAAATCTTACCTAAAATTTCAAAGAAGAAAATAACACAAAAATCCAATAGAGTTAGAAACAAAATGAATAAACCTTTTATTTTTCGCACCATGTCTAAAAACACCATGCAAGCCTACATTAAAAACTAGTCAAAAACATCTTATGTTTCCTCTATTTTTCTCCATATTCTTACTCCTATCTAATATTTACACTCATCAAATAACTACCCATTCCTTTTCAACTCCCAATACCCCATTAAATTCCCACATTCAATGTGAGGAGAGAGAAATCATCTTACATTATCATGGAACACTTCTAAAAGAAACCCCTACCAAAAATCCATTTAATGCAATGGTCATTAAATGACCATCTAAAAATTCAAACCAATAATAATAAACAATCAAATAATAAACCATAAACATAATAAAATAACTTAAAAATTTAAACCCAATATAAATGTTAATGCATTTGAATCCACATAACTATGCAAACACAATATACCATGTAGTCTCTGTAATGTTCCATGGGGTGTGTGTCATGGGTACATCTAGGTAAGTCTTAAGGAGTCTATGTCTAATCAATCAGAGTTCACATAAGAGTGAGAAGCTATTCATGGATGAAAAAGGAAGAGTTTGCAATGATTGTTCAAAACATAATAACATAATTAATGACTCCAAGTCAACCATGTGACTACATACACAATAGTACACAAACAAAAAGTCATAAGGTATAAATGTGAAGACAATGACATAAAAAATGAATAATTGAGATCATCTAATGGTGGGGAATATAAGTGAAAAACATGAATACCTATCAAAAATCATTTGACTATTGAGAAGCTACTCTAGCACCCCCAATATACCAATGCCAACATCAACCTAGCTCATATGAAGGTACCTACAACCATATAATTACATTAGTAGTAACTATAATAAAATATTAACTGCAGTAATAATTTATAAAATCATCAATTATAGAATCCAAATATGCCAAGTCATCAACCCATATTCCAAATATCACTACATTAAGTCCAACCACATACTCTAACTTAAGTAAATAAAAATAGAAATGATTTATACATCAAAAATAATAATGTTTATATAGTATATCAAATTATAGAAAAGAAAGGTCATAACATAGTGCATAAAAAAACCAAGTCAGTATGCATGAAGTACTTTGTGTCCTAGGATATTGATGAAAACAATTCCAGTGCTGACACCTGATGCACATATAAAACCATGAAAAAAACATTATCCATATATAAAAAATGATATTTTATGTTTTTAAATCATCTCTAAAATTATTGTTAATATGGTTTGTATGTAATAATGGAGCTACTACTAATTGATCTACAATTATTTGACCTTTTACCGATTTTTGTAAGATGATTTTGAGGTTAAACTCTATAAGTAACATAACCCATTTTGGAGACCTCATTTTGACATCACTCCATATTATATATTTTTCTACATATTATTTGGACTTGATGGATATATGTTAGACTATTTGGAGGCATAGGGTGCCCACACTTTATATTTTGTTGAGATCATAGACATTGACTATCAGTTTAGTAGATTTTTATTTGTATGCATAGTTATTTATGAGTGGATATACCTTGTTATCAAGATGTTGATACTAAACAACATGATGTTTTATTTTATGAATTTATAGTTGATTATATTAAACTAATAAAGATATATAATTGTTTTGTAAAAATTTTATAGTGACATTTATACTAGTTCACGTTAGTATAAATATAAATTACTTTTTCCATGGATGTATTTGATGTTTGCATTGAGTGTATAGGTGTAGGGGGCCAAAGGTAAGATTAAGAGGGACTCAGACATGCCTTGAGGAATCATATTTACATTTGAAATCACCTTAAACCTTTAATATTATTCCCTTATTTCTTTTCAAAATTGTTAATTGTATTATTTGTGTCTTTTAAATCCTTTTCTTTATTATTTTAAATCTTGGTGTTATGACTTAAACTTATCTTCTAATTTTAATCACACTAAACCTATGTTAACCCTTAATGATATTATTTAACCTTTTCAAGGGTTGGGTTGACCAACAAAAACCAACCCATGTGTGCAAACTCGGATTTGCCCTTTCAACCACTTTTTAGCTTGAGTAATTGTCAAGTAAAGCTTCTCTTACTAGTCCTTTTTGGACCCATACATATACCCCTTGGTTAGGTGGGTTTTTTAAGGAATTTTGACCATTTTTTGGTCATATAAAGGCCTTATTTATGGCCTAGGTTTTTCTTCCACAATCAAACCTCTCTTTTTGAAAAAAAAAGTTGTGTTATTTTTTTAACTGTAAAAAACACACATGATTGTGTAAGGAAATTTAAGAGAGTTATAAAATAAATTTATGGAGGGAAGTCACATCATTGGAATGAGGATGGCCATGTGACACCCTCCTATTGATCATTATTTTTGGTTGTATTCTTTATTTAAGAACATTCATTTGGTCTCTTTGGATTTATGCATCTTGGATTATTGGAGAGCTTGGGTGCTTGTAGGGAGAGGCTTTTAGAAGTGTTAAGTGGAGTTTTTTATTGATGTAGGATTTGTTCATTCATTTTTTTTGTTAAAGCTTCGTCTTCTCTTTCTTTTCTTTAATGAATATATAAAATAAAATGAATGAATTTTTTTACTAGATTTAAGGTCTTGTTCTTGGATTACTTTTAAGCTTTTCACTTGTGATTTGTTTCCATGTTATCTCCTTCTTGGTGTTTTCCTTTTTTATTGATTGAATTTTGGGTATGGGATTTGGTAACTCCTATATTCCATCCATGTGGAGACTGGCATAAGTGCATGTATTTGGAAAAATAAGAGTGGATCTCTTGCTTATAGCTTGTTGGATAAGTCCACTTTAGCCTTAGTGGCATGAACTTGCTTATGAGTAGTGGAACCTTTTTATAAGGTTTAAAATCCACTCTCATTTATGTGTTATGGGAGGTCTAATGAGGCATGATATATTATGTAAGGTATAAGAAGATAAATTATTTCTTAAAAAACATTATGTTATTTCTCTTTGAAAACCCTGAGATTATTGACAAACTTATATGACAAAGAAAGAAAGCCCTCTTCTCTTCCCTTTAGTGAAGTTTTTTTTGACTTTCTTGTTCTTTGTGTTTTATTTATGAACACTTTGTTGTTTTTTTCTCTTTCTCTTTGATACCAAATCATTTCCATTTTAAACTTTTTCATTTTGCATTTGAGTTGGAGGCATGCATCTTTCCCTTGGGCTTGGGGGAGGCTATGCATGAACCTCACTTGGTGAGGTTTACAAGCAATTATTCCTAAAGGATGGATGACCAAGTACCTTCTTTTGGCCTATTTTTATGTTTCCTTGGATTATTACTGGAACTTGACATTTATGTGTATATTTTTTTGCTTGGATCTTGATTTTTTATCTTGATGATTTCTCTCATATGTTCTTTTAACATCTCAAGTCTTTAATGTTGTTAAAGATATTCTTGTTACTTGTAGCCTTGAACATATCTTATATGGGATCTTGTACAAGGTTTTCATTGAGACAATGATTTAGGCCTTGTAAACTTAAGATTCATCTCTCCTATATCTTGTTTGGAATGTTGTATTCCTTCTTGGAATGAATACTTGTAGGAATGTTTCTACCTTTCCTCCATTTATAGTTATTATTATCAATATGTAAAAATGTTACTCATTGAAAATATGAATATGAGGAAATGTATGTTCATTACATTCTTTTCTATCTTAAGATTTTCCATATGTTTAGTTAAATGGCAAAGGAGTCTTGATATGATGTATAAGTGAATAATATGAATAAAAGGTGGTGTTGAAACGATCCTTGTAGCATTTGAGTGTAATGCATACTCATGATAAAAATAATGGAATAATTTTAAAAGGAAAATTTATTAATTGTTTTTCCTTTCCTTGAATATCAAAGAAGACTATAATTACAAATGAAAAATTGTTCTCTTGAAGTTGTATGTTATTTGATTATGTAAATCAACTTATTCCTCCTTCATAAAGTGTTGAAAAAAATTTGAGATTGCATGATTTTTGATAAATTAATTATCTCCTTACTACTACCCCTCTCTTCCTTAATTATAAAAAAATATGTATATATACACATTCATTACAAAATAAATTTAATTACAAATCATTTTATAAAAATAGATATTGGTTATATGGATAATTGATTGTAATAATAAACAAAATATTTATCTCATTTACTTTATCTTTTATTTAGTTAAAAACAATATTATATATTCATTCATATGACAAAATAAATGAAAATACATTTATTTTGAAGGTTGAAAATTGTTCAAACTAATCTTATTTAATTTATGAGTACGTAGTAATAAAATAAAAATAGTAGTGCCATTATATTTATAATTAAAATTAGATTGATTAAATTTTATTTGGGACATAAATAAACATCTAAATTTATGCATTACACTTATATATATATATATATATATATATATATATATATATATATATATATATATATATATATATATATATATATATATATATATATATATATATATATATATATATATAGTTAAGTGTAATGCATAAATTTAAATGTTTATTTATGTCCCAAATAAAATTTAATCAATTTAATTTTAATTTTATATATATATATATTTGTGTTTGTGTGTAGATGAAAATAATTTATAAATAATATTTAAAAATATATATAGAACAAAAATAATTAAATATTAATAAAAATTAAAAATATATATGTAAACACACACACACACACACACACAAATATAATAACAAATTTAAAAAATTATATATAAATAGGGGTAGGAGGGAAGGGGGTGGGCGAGGTTAGCTATTGGGCTCACCCCAAACACCCCCCCCCCCCCCCCCCCCCCGCTTTGATTTTAGGAAGAAAGAAGGGGGTCGAGTCAATAGCTGAGCCCCCACCCCTATATAATAAAGAAGCCAATAGTGGCCAAGCAATGGCAACATAGCCATAGAGGGTTGAGGCCTGCGGAGCCACCTATCATTGCCCTCAAGAATTATATATATAAATTATTTGAGAGTTTTTGTGTATATATATTTCAAATAAATATATTCATATGTAAGATATATATACACCATAAATACATATTTGTATTATATATGAAATACATAATGAATAACCTACATATGTAGGAAGTCAAGAATCTCTCTCTCTCTCTACACACACACACACACACACACACACACACACACACACACACACACACACACACACACACACACACATATACATACATATCTTAGGGTATGAGAGTTTTCTTTCTTATAGTTCTTCCTCCTCAAGTCTCCAACCTGCAAGTGAAACAAAACAAAATAAGAGCCAAAAACATGAGAAAAAGTTTTTATTTTATTACATAATAAAATTAAATCAACACTTAGAATCCCTAAATCTTAGGGTTTAAAATCATTTATTCATATGGCTATGATTTATTCCTCCACTAGCAAGTGGGTTTGAATTTATTTTATTTTAATTGATTTCACTTATTTAATTCCACATGTATGCTCTCCTAGATAATTTATTAAATAAATTATTTTTCTTAGGTATGATTTAATTGTTGCTAGAAAATAATGATTTTTAAATGAGTGTTAGTAATGTATTTATTGGTGGGTAACTTAGGTTGTATTTAATTACTTTATTCTATTTAACCAGTTTGGTGAATTAAACATTTTTGTAAATTATATAATTTTGTTCCAACTAATTTTTAATATGGATTATTTGAATAAATTATTAGAAATGAAATTTAAATATTTAATATTAGGTTAAATCATTTTTAATTAATTTTTATTAATTGATTAACTCATTAAGTAAATACTCTTAATAATTTTGATTAATTACATTATTACTTAGGCTTGTTAATGAATGTGAATAAAAAACTATAGATAACAAAAAAAATCTTTTTATAAAATTATTTAGCATGTATTTTTGGGCATTACATTTTGGTATCAGAGCTCGAGTTCAACACCAAGAAATAGGGGTAGATATTTTATTAAACTTCTTTTGTAATATCATAATGTTTATCCTATGCTTATGCAAGATGAAGTAGTGAAATGACAAATATGTGGTTCATACACAATATATAGGACCACCATGACCATCACTTGAACCACAACCACCACCTCCTCTAGACCTTGGAACTCAAATTATTCATTCCATATAGTATATTATAGGACTACATAAGGAGATATTTACCATAGTTAGGGAGGAGTCATAGGGACACTCCCCACCCACATCATAAAAGGCCTCTCAGCCTAGAGAGAGGTCATGTAGTCCATCACAACAATGGGCAAAGAGGGATCCTTCACCATATAAAGAGAGGCATGAGGAGCATTGACCACCCAAAATTGACCTAGGAGTTATCATGTAGGACTTGTTGAGACTTTAGCCACCCACCTTTCATGGAGAGGGAAATGGTTTTTCTATCAAGTCATGGCTTTTGAGTCTAGATAGTTATTTTAGTTTACAGGCCTATGAGACTAATATCAATGATCAATTTTATATCCTCCTTATCAGAGATTCAATGAGTATTTGGTGGAGGAATGAGGAGTAAAAACTTCACCTAGCGAGATACTTTGTTACCTAAGACCTTTATGAGGAGTGGTTTTGTACTTGATACCTATTAGAGCATTTCATAAGTAAGAGGGTTGAGGAGTTCCATAATCTCTGATAGTGTACTGTAACTATGGCTCAGTATGAGAGCCTATTTTTGGACTTACTATAGTACGTGGGGTTTCTTTAGGATGAGAAAATTTGAGTCAACTAGTTCATCAAGGGATTAAATGTATATATAGTTGGAGTAATTCATCTTTTATCTCCTCTAACCCTTGAGATTGATATGAAAAAAGCATATTTGGTAGAGGAAATTAGAGGGGAAAAAAACAAGGATAGAGAATGCTTGTGGGGAAATATATAAGTGTAGTGAGAATTTAGATCATAAGGCATGTATCCCCCACCTAAGGGTGGATAGAGACACTTTCAGTTCTTATTGAGGCCTTTTCAACACTCTCATTAGCACACTTAGCATTAGTGGCACCACCCTCCATAGGGTTCTCAAAGAGATAGAGGGCAGGGTGGCTAGGGATATAATAGAGATAAGATACCTACTAGACATTAGTCAGGGCCAACATAGACTTAACAGTCCTATCATTTCTGCTATGCATCTTAGGTAGGAATGCACATAATGTATGTTAGATGTTTTTTATTATAGTTAGTGATATATTAGATGAGGAATGTTTAGGAGTGACACTTGATGACCATCTTATAGTCTAGGAGATTTTAGATGTGTTTCCAAATGAATTTCCTAAACTACCCCCTTTGAGGGAGATAGATTTTAGGATTGACCTTATGCCTAGAGTAGATCCTATATTCAGGGATCCTTATAGGATGACTACACCTAAGATTTTTGGGCTCAAGATGTATTTGGAATAATGTTTAGAGAAGTTACTCATTTATCTGAGTGTTTTTTACTTGGGGATCACCCATTATCTTTGTGAAGAATAAATATGTTCCATTTTATTGTACATTGACTACTAATAGCTGAATAGGGTGATGATCAAGAATCATTACCCCCTCTCAAAGATTGATCATCTATTTGACTAGATGAGAGGGACTAGGGTATTATCTAAAATTGATCTTAAATCAAGGTACCATAAATTAAGGATATTAGAATCCTATATTCATAAGAACACCTTTCTAAATTGCTATGGGTACTATTAGTTCCAAGTGGTGCCATTTAGCTTGACTAATGCACCTACAATCTTCATGAGCCTTATAAATGGTGTATTAAGAAAATTTTTAGATAAGTTTTTTCTATTTTTTCTTGATGAAATATTAATCTACTCTAAAAGTGAATAGGAGCATGTGGAGCATCTACATCTAGTATTATATATTTTATGGGAAAATAAATTATATAGAAACCTAAGCAAGTGTTCTTTATTCTAGACAAAGGTTTAGTACTTAGGTCATGTCATATTTGGTGAGGGTATCTCAATAGATCCCTAAAATATCTAATAAACTATAGAGTGGCCTATACCCACCAATGTGATAGAGGTACGTAGCTTCATGGTGTTGGTAGGTTATTATCACCATTTTGTCTAGGACTTCTCTTAGATAACACACCCCATCACTTCCATTCATTAAAAAGGGAATAAGACCATTTGGTCAGAGAAGTGTGATTAGAGCTTTCAAATGTTGAAAGAGAATCTAACTAGTGTACCAATATTAGAAATACCTAATCAATAGGGTGAATTATTGGTGTGTATCAATGCTTTCAAATTAGAATTAGGAGCCATTCTCATGCTGTAAAATAGGATCATTACCTTTGAGTCTTAGAAATTCAAGGCTTATTAGTTAAACTACCCCACTCATGACCTGAAGTTAGTAGCAATAGTTCATGCACTTCTCAAATGGTGACATTTTCTCCTTGGTAGCTGATTTGTTTTGAGGATATACCACTTTATTCTTTATCACATCTTCACTTAGCCTAACCTCAATGCATTTCAATGGTATTGGATGAAGTTTATATATGATTACCACTTTGATATTTAGTATATCAAATGGATGGAGAATATTTTAGAAGATACCTTGAATAGGAGGAGACATGAGATTTTGATCATGATTATTGAAAATGCATTGGAGAGCACATGACATAAACTTTTAGCTATGATCTTTCACACTAATCTGAGAGGTAGAATTCTTGAACAACTACCTAGGGACAAGATTTATCAGGAGATTTTCTAGATTTTAGATTTGTACAGAGCCCTAAAAGGCAATTTTTTGGGTTACTTTTTAGATCCAGTTGGTATTTTGAGACATAGAGGGTACATTTATGTTTCCATTATTGGTGGCTTATGAGACTTGATTTTGTCAGAGGCTCATTGATCCCCATATTCAACACACCCTAAGGTTAAGAAGATGTATGTATAAATTAGATAGTTATATCATTGGCCTAGATTATGACATGACATTGTAGAGTTTTTAGCATGAGGTATTGAATGTTAGAGGGTTAAGGTAGAACATTAGCATCCAATGGGTCTTTTATATCTACATGATATACTAGAGTGGAAATGGGACACCATTTCTATGGATTTTATTATTGTTCTATATCTCTCTTTCTTTTTCCATGATGTTATCATAGTTATAGTGGATAAGTTGACCAAGGTGACTCATTTCTCTCTAATGAAGACCACTTACAATGTCATGGTTATGGTAAAGCTCTTCTTGGATGACATTGTTCAATTACATGTGATTATGTGGAATATTATTTTAGATAGAGACCCTATATATACTTCTAAGTTCTAGACTACCCTTCATAGGGCATTGGGTACTCAACTTAATTTTAGCACATCATAACATCCTAACATAGATGGGAAAATAGAATAGGTCAACCAAGTATTAGAGGACATGTTACACATGTATGTGAAGGATCAACAATCATATTGGGAAGATAACTTGTACTTGGTTGAGTTTTTCTAGAATAATAATTACCATAGTTCCCTCAATATGGCTCCATATGAGGCTCTTTATGGTAGACCATGTATGACTCCTTTGAGTTGGGATAAACTTGAGGATAGGTTTTGATTGGACCAGTTATGTTATAAGACATAGACCAGTAGGTTATCCTCATTCGATTGCATTTACAAGAGGTGAAATTTAGAAAAATGAAGTATGCTAATGTGAAGAGGACATATCAACATTTTATAGTTGGGAATAAGGTCTTTTTGTGAGTACAATTAAATAAGATCCTGATCTAATATGAAAAAATATAAGATCACACCCCTTTTTATAAGTCCCTTTGAGATATTAGGGATAGTGGGCCCAGTTGCCTATTGCTTAGCTTTACCACCTAGCCTATCTCATGCCCATGATATTTTTCATATTTCACTTTTGAGGAGATATATTCTATATATTTCTCATGTTTTGGATTAGATGGATTTGTAAGTCGAGGGGGAAGCATAGATGATCCTGAAACTAATACATATTTTAGCTCACCGAATTCTAATCCTTTGAGACCATGATCTAGACTAAGTTAAGGTCTAATGGGATATATATGATGAGTTTGTAGCTAACTAGGAGGATGTGACACCCTTGAGATCCTGATATCTACACCTATTCTAGTAACTTCTAAGAGGAAATCTACTTTTAGGGGAGGGGGATGTGAGACCCCATTTTGACATCACCCCCTATTATATATCTTTTTACATGTTTTATGAACTCGATGGATATATGTTAGCCTATTTGGAGGCATGGGGTGACCCACACTTTATATTTTATTGACATCATGGATATTAACTATTAGTGTAGTAGATTTTATTTATATGCATGGTTTTTTATGAGTGGATATATCTTGTTATCGAGATTTTGATACTAAATATCATGATGTTCTACTTTGTGAATTTATAGTTGATTATATTTAACTACCCAAGATATATTATTATTTTGTAAAGTTGTTATAGTGACATTTATAATAGTTAATATTAGTCTAGATATAAATTAATTTTTTCATGGATGTATTTGATGTTTTCATTGAGTGTGTAGGTGCAGGTGGCCAAAGGAAAGATTACAAGGGACTCAGGCATGCCATGAGGAATCATATGCACATTTAAAATCACCTTGAACTTTTAATATTATACCCTCCTTTCTTTTCAAAATTGTTAATTGTATTATATATGTCTTTTAAATTATTCTCTTTATTATTCTAAATCTTGGTGTTATGACTTAAACCTCTCTTATAATTTTAATCACCCTAAACCTTTATTAACCCTTAATGAGGTTATTTAACCTTTTTAAGGGTTGGGTTGACCCAAAAAACCCAACCCATGTGTGCAAACTCGAATTTTTCCTTTCAACCAATTTTTAGCTTGAGTAATTATTAAGTAAAGCTTCTCTTACTAGTCCTTTTTGAACCCATACATATACTCATTGGGTAGGTGGGGTTTTCAAGGCACTTTGATCACTTTTTGGTCATAGAAAGGCCTTATTTATGGCCTAGGTTTTTCTTCCACAAGAAATCCTCTCTTTTTGAATAAAAATAGTCATGTTATGTTTTTAAGTGCAAGGAACACACGTGTGAGTGTGTAAGGGTATTTAAAAGAGTTGTAAGAGAATTTTATGGAGGTAAGTCACATCATTGGGATGATGATGGACATTTATAACCCTCATATTGGTTTTTTTTTTGTTGTATTATTATTTTAAGAACCTTCTTTTGGTCTTTTTTGTTTTATGCATCTTAAATTATTGGAGAGTTTAGGTGCTTAGAGAGAGAGGATTTTAGAAGTGTCAAGTGGAGTTTTGATTGAGGTAGGCTTTGTTCATTAATGTTTTTATATGCTTTAATGATTCCTCTTCTCTTGAATTTATTGAATGAATCTTTAAAAGAAAATGAATGAATGTTTTTACTAGATTTGAGACCTTATTCTTGGATTCCTTTTAAGCTTTTCACTTGTGATTTATTTCCATGTTATCTCCTTGTTTTTTTCCTTCTATTTTGATTGAATGTCAGGTATAGTATTTATGATCACCTCTATGCCATCATTATGGGGATTGGAACAATTTCATGTATTTGGGATACTTATAGTGGAGTTTTTACTTATGGCTTGTTGGACAAGCCCACTCTAGCCTTAGTGGCACGAACTTACATATGAGTAGTGGAACCTTTTTATAATGTTGAAAAGCCACTCTCTTTTATAATTTGTGGGAGTTATAAGGAGGCATGGTGTATTATGGGACGTATAAGGAGGTAAACTATTGCTTGAAAAGTAATATTTTATTTGAATTTGGAAACCTGGAGAATATTTACAAACTTATATGAAAAAGAAAGTAAAATGCCTCTTTTCTTCCCTTTCGTGAAGTCCTTTTACTAACTTGCTTGTTCTTTGTGGTTTCTTTATGAACATCTTGTTGTTTTGTTATATTTATCTTTGACACCAAATCATTGCCCTTTTAAAATTTTTCACTACATGCATATGAGTTTGAGGCATGCCTCTTTCCCTTGTGCTTGGGGGAGGCTATGAATGAACCTCACTTGGTGAGGTTTGCATGCAATGATGCCTAAAGGATGAGTGGTCAATTACCTTCCTTTGGCCTATTTTGATGTTTCCTTGGATTAATCTTGGATATTGACACTTGTGTGTAGGTTTTGGAGATTGGAGCTTGATTTTGTAGCTTGATGATTACTCTCATATGCTTTTTATCATCCCAAGTCTTTCATGTTGTTGAGGAACTTCTCCTTACTTGTAGCCTTAAACATCTCTTTATGTAATCTTGTGCAAGGGTTACATTGAGACAATGATTCATGCCTTGTAAACTTAATAATTATCTCTCATATATCTTGTTACAAATGTTTTAATACTTCTTGGAATGAATACTTATAGGAATGTTTCAACCTTTTCTCCATTTATAGTTGTTGTTATCAATATGTAAAAATGCTACTTGTCAAAAATATGAATATGATGAAAATGTATGTTCATTGAATTCTTTTCTATCTTAAGATTGTTCATATGTTTTATTTAAATGATAAAAGAGTTTTGATATGATGTATAAGTGAATAATTTTCATAAAAGGTGGTGTTGAAGCTATCCTTATGATATAAATAATGGAATAATTTAAAAGGAAAATATAGTACTTATTTCTTCTTTCCTTGAATCTCAAAGAAGATTATAATTACAAATGAAATTTTTTCTCTTGAAGTTGTATGTTGTTTGCTTATGGAAATGAACTTTCTCCTTCATAAAGTGTTTAAAAAAAATTGAGGTTGCATGATTTTTTATAAATGAATTTTCTCCTTACTAATACCCCTCTCTTCATTAATTATAAGAAAGTGTACACACACACACACACTTGTTAGAAATAAAATTTGATTACAAATCATTTTAGAAAAACATATATTGATTATATGGATAATTGATTGTAACAATAAACAAAATATTTATCTCTTTTACTTTCTCCTTTTTTTATTAAAAATAATATTATATATTCATTCATATGATAAAAGAAATGAAAATGCATTCATTTTGAAGGTTGAAAATTATTTAAACTAATATTATATAAGTTTATGTGTATGTAGAAATAAAATAAAAATATTAATGCCATTATATTTATAATTAAAATTAAATTGATTAAATTCTATTTCAAATATAAATAAGCATGTAAATTTATGCATTGCATTTAATTACACACACACACACACACACACACACACACACACACACACACACACACACACACACACACACACACACACACACACACACACACACACACACACACACACACACACACACACACACACACACACACACACACACACACACACACACACACACACACACACACACACACGAAAATAATTTATAAATAATATCTACAAAAATATATATATATAACAATAATAAATTAAAAAAAACAATAATAATAATTAAATATATGCATGCGTGTGTGTGTGTGTCTATATATATATATATATATATATATATATATATATATATATATATATATATATATATATATATATATATATATATATATGTATGTATGTATGTATGTATGTATGTATGTATGTATGTATGTATGTATGTATGTATGTATGTATGTATGTATGTACGTATGTATGTATGTATGTATGTATGGATGGATGTATGTATGTATGCATGCATGCATGTATATATATATATATATATATATATATATATATATATATATATATATATATATATATAAATTAAAAATATATATATATAAATATGGGAGGGGGAGGGAGGTAGTTGGGATAACTCAAACCCTTAGCGCCCCTACTCTGTCCCCCCTTCCTCCCCCCCCCCCCCCCCCCCCCCCCCCCCCCACACCATTGTAGGAAGGGGGAAGGTGGTCGGACCAACAGGCCATCCCCCACCCTTATCTATTAAAGAGACCAACGGTGGTCAAGCAGTTATAGCCTGGTTGTAGAGGGTTGAGGCCTACGGAGCCAAGCACCATGCCCTTAATGAAAATATTATATATATACATATAAATATATATATATATATATACATATATATATATGTATATATATATATGTATATATATATGTATGTATGTATATATGTAACATATGAATATGTAATAAATACTTTAAATAAATATATACATATGTAACATATATATACACCATAAATACATAATGAATAACCTGCATAACATATATAAGAAATCAAGAATGTGTGTGTGTGTGTGTGTGTGTGTGTGTGTGTGTGTGTGTGTGTGTGTGTGTGTGTGTGTGTGTGTGTGTGTGTGTGTGTGCATAACTTTAGGGTATGAGAGTTTTCTTTCTAGTAGCTCCTCCTCCTTGAGTCTCCAACCTACAAGTGAAACAAAACAAAATGAGATCCAAAAACTTGAGAAAAAGATTTTATTAGATTACATAAGAAAATTAGGGCAACACTTAGAATCCATAAATCTTAGGGTTCAAAATCATTTAATCTTGTGGCTATGATTTATTCCTCCACTAACAAGTGGGTTTGACTTTATTTTATTTTAATTGATTTTGATTATTTAATTCCACATGTAAGCTCTCCTAAATAAATTATTTTTCTTAGGTGTGATTCAATTGTTGCTAGAAAATAATAATTTTTAAATGAGTGTTAGTAATTTATTTACTGGTAGGTAACTTAGGTTGTATTTAATCACTTTATTCTATTTAACCAGTTTGGTGAATTGTAAATTAAGTAATTTTATTCTAACTAATTTTTAATATGGGTTATTTGAATAAATTATTAGAAATGAAATTTAAATATTTAATATTAAGTTAAATAATTATTAATTGCTTTGTATTAATTGATTATCTCATTAAGTAAATCTTCTTAATATGTTTAATTAATTACCTTGTTACCGAGGCTTACCAATGAATGTGAATAACAAACTACATATATATTCTTTTTTACCAAATTATTTAGCATGTATTTTTGGGCATTACACCATTTTACAATACAACCTAAAATATGTGGTTTTTATATGAGGAATTTTAAGGGATCGACCTTGGTGATGATCTATGTCTCATTGTTAACCATGTAGTGATGAAATTTTTGAGTTGTAAATACTAGTGCTAAGCAATTTTTTCCAATTACTGGATAATTTTGCTCATAGTCAACTAGTGTATGACTGACGTATTAAATTTATCTTTCTTTATGTTTATCATCATGTTGTGTTAGGATTTCTCCCATGACATGATCTGTTACTAAAAATTAAAGTAGGAGTGGTTTACCAAGGATAGGTGGAATGAGGATAGGAGGGTTGAGTAAGTATTACTTAAGTGTATCAAATTTGTCCTAATAGGTGATGTCCCACTCAAATTTCACATCCTTTACAAGTAGTCTAGTAAATGATTGGGTTTTATCTATGAGTTGTGCCATAAATCGATGAATTGCTTGAATTTTACCTTAGAGGGACCAAAGTTGTTTAAAATTAGTATGAGGTATATCTATGATTTCTTTGACCTTCTTAGGTTCAACTTCTATGCCACATTGAGATATAATGAAACCCAATAGTTTTTTGAACAAAACTCTAAAGACAACTTTCTGAAGATTGAGTTGAATGTTGTATTTTCTAAGTCTCTTGAATATTTTTTGCAAATGGATTGCATGATGTTGTCACTCTTTTGGCTTTGCCAAAAAATCATCAACATAATCTTCGACTATTTTATGAAGGAGGTCATTAAAAATATGCATTATAGTGTGTTGGTAGGTTACACCAGCAGTATTTATTATGAATGACATGACTATAGCAAAAGGTGCCCCATGCTGTGGTGAACCGAAGTCTTTTCTTGATCTTCTTTAATGATATTGATTTTATTATACCCATAAAAACTTTCTATAAAAGGGAGCATCTCATACCTTGATCTGGAATCAATTATTATATCAATGTTTTGTAAAGGGAAATCATCTTTATGACATGCTTTATTGATGTATCTAGAGTCACAACAACATAAAAATTTTCCATTGTGTTTTATAATAGGAACAATATTGGCAACCCATTATGGATGAGTGACTAGTTGAATGAAAATTACATCTAACAACCATTGGATCTCATCCTTGATAAAGAGATCCACTTCAAAATTCATTTCATGAATCTTTTGATTTACTAGTTTGGCATTGGGATATAATGTAATTCTACAAACTATGATTGAGGGATCAATGTTAGGAATATTAGAATAAGCCCATATAAATAATTTAGGAAAATAAGTTAAAATTTGATGAATATCTATCTTTTGATTTATGTATGGTAATATCCAAGAGTATGATGCAATAATCAATTTTGGTGTCATAATTAAATTTGAATGTTTCTTTGTTAAGTAATGTGGATCGATCCAAAGTATATGGTGTTGTAGGAATTGTATCATTTGTGCTACGCAATACATTATCCAAATCATTTGAATGCTCAACAAAGTATTCCTATGTAACTGTAGAATGAGGAAACTTATTCTTATGATAGAAGGAAGGGAGATCTTCATATACACCTATGAATTCTAAGAGAGCCTCATCATTAGCAAACTCATAAAGAATTGGTAGATCTATAGAAACTATATCATCAATGAGATTAGGATAGACAATTGAAAGTGTATAAACATGTTTTACTATATCAACTACTCATTTAATAGGTAGACAAACATAATATATATTGAGAAGCATTGGAAGAGGATCTGGTATTAGGTGTATCATTTTGATATCATAGTCCTTGTTTTCCCAGTTGATCATATGCTTCCATGGGATTTATAAATCTTTGCTCATGTTTTCCAAGGCCCTATCTTATGTGACCCATTTTTTTAAAATATTGTAATGTAAAAGATGAAATGAACTTATTACCCTAGGTGTTAGAAGTAACTAGGGGAGTTGTATGTGTCTTTCAAAATATAGACTAGGGTGGTGTAGTATCAAAATCCACATGAGGAATCTATTTATGTGAAGTTTTTATATGTTGATAGTACTTAAATGGTTCTTTATCCATAAGGAATGTATATATATGGCCTCTATATCTAAATTTTAACCATGCATGTAACATTTATGAAACTATGTGCACAGCATGAATCTATGGTTTTCCAAGCAAAATATTATAATTTAGATCATTATGCATCACTTGGCATGTTACATGTAGTCTTTTGGCTCTGAGGGTAAGGTTTAAAGTGATTTGACCCAAAAATTTTCCTTAAATGTTATCAAACCCTCAAATGCTCATATCAGAAGGATCCAAATCTATAGCATGTATGTTAAGGTGACATAGAAAAGAGATGTTACAAATATTCAACCTTGATCCATTATCAACTAGAACTAATTTTATAGCCTATCTCATTAATTTTTAAATCAATATATAGAGGTAGGTGTAAATATATGATGTGTTGGGGTTGAATATCCTCTCTCCTAAAAGAGATAAGTTCTCTCCATTTCATAGTGTTGATAATAGAATCCACATATGTAAGCTCAGATGTTTGAGGTACCTAAGTATCATGGAGTGTGGCATAAAAAGTATCTTTTTATGTGTTGGAGTGCTATATAATATCTAAAATGTAAATTATACTTTAAGGAGTAATACTTTGATCTATAAAACTATAGCCATGGGTATTGAAAACTTCTCAAGCTTCAAGACCATATGAGGACATCATAACCTAGATGACAGGGTCTATCAAGAGTGTAGAGCTAATAATATTTGTAGGATGTTGTCTAGATGTTTGTGATAAATAATAAGGAAGGATAAGTGAGACCAATGATGTTCTAATATGTTTATAAAAGATAGGAAAGGAATAAAAATGAACCAAAGAGAAAAATGCATTTAAGGGAGATTTATTAATTTAGGTAGTATAATTATTATTCGATGTAATAAGTTATCTGTGTGATTAAAGACTAATGTCTTAATTGTATTGCACATAGAATAAATATATCATGTGAAATAAATAATGAAACATGAAAAACATTTGAGTTGATATGAAGCATCATGTATACATGTATCTATGTGATTATAGAATAATGTCTTAATTGTATTTCACATAGAATAAAAATAACATGTGACTGAAAGAATGAAACATGAAAAACCTTTGATTTGATATGAAGCATCATGTATACATGTATCTATGTCATTTTTGAGTTGATCTTAAATTAGAGGAAACAAACATGCAAATAAAAGTAGTAAACTTTGTAATAAAAAGTTATTAATTTATTATACCATTA
The DNA here is from genome assembly GCA_037957365.1 of Torreya grandis. NCBI lineage: Eukaryota > Viridiplantae > Streptophyta > Pinopsida > Cupressales > Taxaceae > Torreya > Torreya grandis. The sequence continues at coordinate 21,271 of JARHVA010004123.1, forward strand.
TAATCGTGATTATAGAATGTAGAATATGTGTGAATCTGAAATTTAAATTCTATAAACGTATATCTTAGGGTTTGGTATTGTTAATGTTTTAAATTAGGGTAAGTTAACCAAAGATTTAAATTAAATTTAAATAAATGACACCCTAATGTGGTATTGATTAAATGGGTTAGGTTATGTACAAAAAAATTTAAAATAGGAATTTTTAGCCCTAATTTAGTGTAAAAAATGTAAAAAATATAAACCCTAGGGAAAACTAAGGTTTTAAGAAATATTCAAAGTAATTCACGCTCACCAAATGATATAATATTTTAGGGTTTTACAAGTGTAATAACCTAAGTTAGATTAAAGTGTTGAGATGTTTAAATAAATTAAATAATATGCAATAATTAAGCACTAATTTATTATGGATTTTGACTTATTTTGAATTTTTAAAAATTTCAACTATGCATAAATATATACTTATCTAGAAAGTAACTATCACATATGATTTGGGTTCTAGACAGGTCTAAGTGTCATCAATAGGGTCCTAGGATTTGTTTGCTCACTAGACAGTAGCACCCCACCTAGATAGTATCACCATACTACTATAGTATCATCAAATTGGCAATATTATCCTCTTTACAGGATTGTTCCTATTTTCTAGGAGCACATACACCTATGTTTTTGGGTCATGTTCTTGTGCACATAAAATATGGAACTTTATAATGTGCCTGGAAAATGATTTAGTGTGCAAACCCTAATCCTCCTTAAAATTATGGTATGAGAAAATAAATGTGTTCTCATTATTATGATAGGTTAGACATCCGCAACACCCCACTATCAAGAGAGTTGCCTAAATACCAATACTTTGAGGAGGGATCGATCCTAATGTAGTTCTCCCACCTAGTGTTTGGTGCAATTGCAAGTGAATTCTAGAATGAGAGTGGTCTTGAATGTCTTGAGTGTTCTTAAGATTTGAAATCTAGGCTTAGGGCTACTGTAGATGGTAGTATGTAGAAGTAGGGAAAAATAGGGATCAAATACCTTAATTTTACTCACTTATTTCTAGTTTGGATAGACTTTTTTCATTTATTTTCCATCTAGTGAATAAAGTTCAAATAGTCTTATATTTATAGAGATCTATAACTTGTGTAGACAATAAAATGTACCTAGGTTGACCTTAGGAGGGGAACATGTTTGGAAAAGTATATGTTCAGGAGAGTTAGGACAAGGGTTAATATCACCTAGTTGGGTACACTAGCACCATGTGGTTGTAGTGTCCTTAATGTAGTGTTAATGTCTACCTAGCAGACTACTAGGCAAACTAGGTTGGAATCTAGGAAAGTATCCTAAGACTATTTTTGAGCTAAATGTAGATGTCTATGATGTGCACAATGGTTGGGAATGTATGATAAAGTCTCTAGGATAGGTCTAGGGCTAAGATAGGAATAGGCTAACTCAAGAAACACTCTTATCATTAATAAATATAAAAGTGATCAATAAAGGAGGGTTTTATTTGATATTATATTCTTTATTTATCACTATCTATATACAATCCATTAAAATGCTTTATAATAGTTTTATGATTACTTAGCTCAAGAAACAAACTATCAAAATGTGTGTGGATGTTATCGATGAAGCACATACATTTGTAAAATTTTGTACTTTCCACTAATTTTTAGTACTGTATAAATTTACTTTTATAGTCTATTATATGAAATATTGATGTGCATACATTTTTAGCTAATTTTTTTATGTGTTCTTGGCATTGGTCTTATACAAATATATTGATTTTTATTCCTCTTTCCTTGAAACCCTAGCTCCTATTTCCTTTCTTTTTATTCTTCATCATGGAAATAGAAAATTATATGCACAAAAAATATTCATGCCCAAAATATGATCTAATTATGCCTCAATGTAATATAGAATGAAACAATCTATATGTTAGCTTGTTTAATCTAATATTTTGATAGAATTTTCTTAATCTGACCCATATAATATATTTGATTATGTCATTGAATATATCAATAATTTATTGAAATATTATTAAAAAAACCCATATATACATCACAAATGTCTTAATATGCTCAATCCATCCCATTATGAATCACATAATCTAACCTAGAATATTAATTTTCTATGGGTCATAAAATTATATTGTGTACGAATAGGTAGATAAAAAAAAATTAAAAATAAATCTTATAAAATACTTAATGATTTTTTTTTTTTTAAATAAAAAATGTATATGCACTACATATTTGTATGTATAAGCTAAAATACACAATTTTGATTAATATCAATGACTCAAATTCAAGATAATTTGAGGGGATATTAGAAGTGTATGTGACCTTCTTATGCTAAAACATGGGATACATTATCATTATTTGACCCCTATTTGTCAACACCTAAACATTTAGGACAATCCCACTATATTCCCCCTTCTACAGTGAGGGATGAAACTTGTGAGTCACTCATCTCAAAATAAAATATTTATTTCCATCAAGTTATATATAAAAAGTAATCATGTGAAGCATGCATACTAGCATAATATGATATGTCATCATATAATTATTTGATCATTAAAACATGTATGAAACATGTAACCTGAGACATATAAGTGTCATATCAAGTAGATGTATAAATTAGGCACATAATAATAAAAATCAAATGAGATAAATGAAAGAAGTAATGAAATTACATAAAATAAAATAATGTGTGATATTATCATGTCTTTAAAATTAGTAACCATGTAAATATGCACACACATGTCCATTAAATTTCATGATAATGACACATACAAGCATTCAAGACATGACTCAACTCTAACCTGACATGGAAAATCCAATCTTTGACACAACCAATGCATGACATGACAACACACAATCAATGAACTCATATACACATTAAATTTAACACACATCAATAATCACATAATATAATAATCAATAAAATGGAGAATGCATAGAAAAATAATTTTAGTGCACACAATCAATCAATCTCATCATCTTCAATATAAATTCACAATATCCATATGTAATAGCACCATAAATATTATATGTAAAATTAAAAAATGAATATATATTATTAACTCAATATGGTCAATGGAACAATCATATAAATTTATAGCTTATAAATTTTACTAATATGCCCCCAATCTAGGTAATCCCCTGATGTAGAATGATAGCCCATGGGTGTAAGGAATATTCTAAATTTGTATGTCTATGTATCATATGAAACCTTTATGTCCTACAACCCACTTATGTTAACTATGAAAATCATGTGCATTTAGAATGGATATGTAATCTACCATGTATATATGATAAATACCATAAATAAATGATATAACTAGTTGTATCAAAATAAATTATGTAATAAACACTTGAAAATATCAATTTAACTTATCTTTTACATACATGACTTTTATCATTACATTTGATTCTTTCTCACATTCTCTCTTATCCTTTTACTAATTTATTAACTTGATCAACCCAATTTACTATTATCTATATGTAATTCTCTTTGGTCTATGCCATAACAATCTATTATAGTAAGTGGATTTTCACCTCTTTCTAGATCACTTTTCCCCCCTTCCTAGATAATGATAATAATTTTTAGATTTGCTCATTACTAACAACATCCACCTCAACCATAAGTGTGATATGATCCTCAATAAATATTTTATATAACTCAAATATTTCCCTTCGGTTGACCTGATAATGTTTCACATGTTGGTCAAGGGCTAAATTTTCCAAATATTCATCTATAAAAACACATCAAGCATGAATACACTTCTATCTAGCAAACATGTGGTACCTAACACTCATCTTATTAAAGATTGAGAAATATATTTGTACACCCTTCAAGTACTATCTAAAATCATACAAATATGAAAATATCTCAAAGGAACTAATCTAAAGGCCAAGTTTGAAAAACAATTTAAGGTCAAATTAGCATTTTATCAAGTGTCAAAATATAAAAGTTGCATTTCATTCTATTGGAACATTATTAAACACATATACACATAGGTGGGATAACTACATGGAGTTTGATCCATCTTCATAGTATTGAATTATAGGAAACACTCAACCACTCATAAAACTATAATAGGGATATCTAACCCATTTTATAGGTCAATCAATTTTATAAAATATATTTATGGTTTGAAGGAAAGTGAAGATAAAATTAGGATTTGTGCACAAGACCAAGGTTAAAATATTACACACAATTCATCTTGATATGGTGAAATAGACCCAAAACATTATAGATGGATACTTATGGTAGTTTAGATACATAAGTTGTATATAAGACACTTGGAAAAATCATTTTTGACCTATATTTGATATACATGATTTGTGTGTACACATTTGACTCTTTCTCACATTCTTTCCTATTTTTTTATTTATATATATTTTTGGCATTAAAAATTTATTCACATAATTATTTAAGATCTAATTATTTTATGCCATAACACTCTAAATCATAAGCATATTGTCACCATATTCCATATTCTTGGGTTTTCTCTATCTAGACACTATCAAAAACAATCATACACTAGTGGTTACCTATAGTGTCCACCTTCATTGGTAGTGTTTAGGTATCCTCTAATGACTATTTTTAAAATTTAATTAATTACATCAGGTTGATATACAAATTACACATGTCATTTATTATGGTAAATTACCTAAAGAGTCACCTATTTATACAAATCAATCCTAAGGCCGTTTCTATCTAGGACTTTTCTAGCAAGCATTTGGCATTCACTTGCAAATTGAGATATCTATTTGCACATGAAGAAATCTAAAAAAAATCCAAATAAGAACATCCTCAAAGGAACTAGTTATAAAATATAAATCTTAATACTATTATAGGTTCAAAATTGAATGTTGTCAAGTTTCAAAATCCAAAGAGCTAAATTGCATTCTATAAAAACACTACTAAGCACACAAACACATAGGTGGGACAAATACATGTGGTTTGATCCCTATTTATTGTGTTAGAACATAATTAATTTTTAACCACTCAATAGGGTGTGGGTGGGTTTTACCAACACATATTTCTAACCCCATTTTATAGATCAATCAATTTTCAAAAGTGGAGCTAGGTTTTTAAGGAAAGATATGACAAAATATGTATCTTAACAAAGGACTAAGGTAAAATAACAAATAAATTATATATTTATAGGTAGATACATCAAAATATGGAATAAAATACTATAAATTTACATGAGTAAAATTTTAAAATATAGTGGACAAATTTTTGTTCCAATAGGTGTATGAGCATTCATAGGAAACATCATGGCAGATTTTGATATTAAGTTCAATTAATCTCTATTAGCATTAATATGTGTATGGTAAAATCTATATATTATGCGATATAAAATTAAATATTTTTTGGATTTTTTAGATTACTAAATATAAAATAAGATAAAACAATTTTGTGAACCCAATCATTCTTTTGAGAATGGAAAATCCTATGTATTTATCCCTTAGGGTTTACTCTCTTCTTAGATTTTTTGATTTATATGTTATGGTTTTGTATCTATTTTTTATTTAAATAATTAAATAATGTATATGTATTATTTATACCCTTGATATTTTTTATTTTTTCACTTTATTAATAGTCTCTCTTACAAGGGCTTGTTGGTGCATCAATCTCTCCAAGTGTATGCCTTAAAAGGTGCACCAAGAATGGGGTGGGTTTAGTTCATGATAATTTATGAGAGATAATTTAATAGTATTTATCATATATTCATAGCTTGATAATTTATGAGAGATAATTTAATAGTATTTATGTCTTACCTGTCCATTTGTTTTCTATTCAGTCTTACTAGCCACCATGAATTCTGAATGTATCAGCAAGGCTGATAAAGTCTATTTCCCACATGTCTCTCCCTACACTAGATTCAAGTAGCTAATACATTTCAAATTATAGTATCAACCTGACCAACACCATTGGATAAGATTTTAGGTTCAATTATAGGTATTAAATCCATATATATATATATATATATATATATATATATATATATATATATATATATATATATATATATATATATATATATAAGGGTCATAATATCATTACCAATCAAATATCACACTCATCTACTCTTCTTGTGCTCATATTTATTCTCTTTAATAGTAAAATGAGGAGTTATATGTTTAGAGTCTTATTTTAGAGGTATTTTCTCTCTTATCATATTTTAATCTTAATATAAGGACTTATGTTGAGGAGGTGTCCCATTCTTTGGATATCTGGGTCTTTTTCTTTCCATTTGGGGTCTTCAACCTACAACTTTTCTTATAAAGTGCCACCATTTTTCAACAATTTCACCACTTATCTTCTTATTATTTTATTACTTGTAGCTATCTTGGATTTAGGTTACCTTTGTTCATCAATTCATTTAATATAATATCATTTTTATATCATTTTTACACCCCCTTTATAATCACTTATCTATATTGAGCCCTAGAAAGATTTATGTTACATGTCATAGGCTTAATATTTGGAACCCTTTCATTTTGAAATTTGACTGTGGATCACCCTTTGTTAGGTCTACAATTATTCTATGTCTTTACCCACTCTTTTAAGCATGTGCAAGCTCTATTATTATGACCTTGCTTGTATCATAGTGTGTTGAGAGAAAGAGGAATGTTATATATATTCATAACTAATGTATACTCATAGTTTTTTTATTAAAGCTATGATTGCCATAATTTCATGCTTATTTCATGAATTATGTAATCTATTTAAAAATCATGTAATACAGTGGGTTAAAAATATTTACAATAAAACTAAGGACAACATTAACAATGAAGAATACATATCTCTCCTTTAGTAACACATTTTTATAAATATCCAATCTAAGATGCTTTTAGTTACTCTTGGATGTCAAATGGCTGCAGGAATCCCATCAATATTTCCCATAAAACTCAATGTCATGATGGATACCATCCCTCCCACATTGTTTTCCTAGGATTAAATTGGATGTTGAGGACCATATTATCATAACATGAAGAGGTAGGATATATCATCCTATAACACAAAATGGAGATAATCAACATATCTATCACAATCCTCATCCCCATCTTAAAGTGATATCTAGTGAGTAAAATTATATGCTATCATTGATCAACTTACAAATACTCTAACTAAAATATATATGTTAGAGTTGCTTCACAAGTTAATAATTTATAAAGAAATTATTCATGTGTCACTATCTAATATGACTTCAACAAGTGATGTAAAAATATCTTATGTTACATATATTATCAATACACTATGATGGATTGAGGATAATATCTATTTTTAGAAATAAATAATACCCCATAAACACGTTATTAATTAACATCTCCCTTTGTATATTCAATTGCAAATCTTAGATAAGGGTGTTTAAGTAGGTTTTGGTGGATATTGGATCAAAACTCAATATTTAAACTATATTTTTCCTTCACCTACTTGGTATAGGATCATAGTATCTTACTTACCCTAATATAAATATTTTTGCATTCAATAACATACCCAATAAAGTGCTAGGATAGTTTACATTGAATATCACCATGGTTCTTAGGGTAATATGAATGGTATGACATGTATGCCCAATAAGCTTAATTTCAATCTTCTATTGGGTAGACCTTAGATCAATGATATGAATGTAGTTCATTTTACCTTGCATGAATGCATCAAGTTTAGTCATGAAGGATATATATACACTTGTCTATATATCAAAAACCTTTCAATCACTTCTCAATTATTGAAGATATGGAAAATTACATAACTCATATAAAACCTTCTCATCAAGAGTTTGGGCATCCCATTTTTTATAATGACATGATGAAACTAGTATATAATATTCTTAATCATCTACCAAAATCAATGGATTTAATGCATTTTATTTGTATTAAAATATATTTAAAACCTAGGATACAATAAGAAAGGATGGGAAAGAAAGCAAATGTCATTATTAACCATGTTTTCCCTTTTGATGATAAGATAAGGCCTTGTATATAATAATTATTAAATGGTTAATAATGAAATTGAGACACATAAATTAATTATTTATACACACTTACTTAAATCAATGACTAATACTATACAATACGTACATCATGTATCAACATTATATTCCATATATCTTAACCTCATTGATGATATAGTTTCAAAAAATAGGACTTTGGATGATTTATATAATAAAGAGTCTCTTCTAGAATGTTTTGAGCCATATGAGGATATTATTTCTTTATACCATAATAAAAAATTTCCTTCTACAATAAATACCCTAATTTAGAGAGACTGAACATTTACATTATGATGTCTAGGTAGATGGTCATAATATAATTCTTACTAAAACATAAACATAACATCACTCAACATTATTAAATGAAGAAAAGTAAAATTTAATTATGGAATAGATAAATATCCAAGACCAATCTTTCTTACATCCATAGTGAATTATGGAAATGTAAAATATTTTAGACATGTACTAGATGATTTTAAATTCAAATAAAAATCTTGTTAAGCATAAAATTAGAAATATGCATTGGAAAGTATCATTTATAGTTGAATATTAAATTCAAAATGTACTTGTTATGTTTATTTGATCAATTAATTACCCTATCTAGGATTCTAATATTGTGTTAGTCATTAAACCTAATGTATAAACTAGAGTTTAAATGGAATTTCAAGATATAAGCAAGGTTTGTCTTAAGGGTAATTTCCCATTACCAAAAAAGGATATGATTATGGAATCTACATATATTTATTAGTTGTCATTTATGGATGGTTTTTTGGTATCTAATCAAATAAATATTAATCTCAAGGATCAACTCAAAATAAAACTTACAACATGATGAGGAAATTTTTGTTATGTGGTTATACCCTTTTAGATTATATAATTTAAGAGCTACTTATGAAATGTATATGACGCACATATTTCATTATTTCAATCATAAAATTGTGGAATATTATGTTGATGTCTTACCTTTAAAATCTAAACACTAAAAATATCACTCTAGAGACATATGATAAATATTTTGATGCTTATGCAAATACAATGTGCACTGAAATCCAAATAAAAGTGTATTAGAGGTATCTTTGAATAAAATTTAAGTTATATCATATCTCAATGATGTATATAATTTGATACAAATAAAAAAAATTCTATTATTAACATTCCTTCACCCAAGGGGTTAGTATAATTAGGGTGTTTACAAGGAATAATTCAAGCAATCAGACATTTTAGGGTTCAATTAGTTGATAAGAAAGTTGTATACACAATATTTTAAAATTTATCAATTAATAATTATCTCTCTTGTAGTAACCCATTGAGACTCAATCTCTCTGAGTTCACACCTTAAAATTTTCATTAGGAAAGAGGTGGGCAGACCATTGGTGCTTTGCAAGATGGTTTTTCCCTATACAACCACTTAAAACCAACACAAACCTCTCCTATACATTTATCTAATATTTGAAACCTCCATTACACACTCCTTCAATAAATTAACCACCTCAAAAAAAACCTATCTAATCCAAAATATCTTTTTTTTTACTAAACAAATTCATATGGGTCGACCCTGTTCTTAAAAAAAAGCATGTTACACGACTAGGTCAACTAAACTTAGTCTAGGAACTATTTGATTTTTTTATTTAATAACCAAGTTGACTAGGATAACTATGTTGGATAATAATTTATAAGGGTTTAGGTTTAGATTCAGATATATAAACACATCATTTTTACCATTTTCATGGGAGAGAGATAGACATAATCACTTATTTGTGCATTTACTTATCCACCAATCTACTTGAGGAGACATTGTTTAGGGTTTCATACCTATTTTGGAGATAAGAATCTTATATTATGGGAAATGTATTTTGGATACATAGGATAAGTCATGTATCCTAGTTTTGACCTATGTTTTTATCCTTATGACCCACAATAACCTCTTGCAAAGGACCATTGGCCAAGGGAGAGATTAAGGCTTGATGGGTTCATCTTCAAAGTAAGTATTCCTAAATCTTACTCATATTTATTAGTAGATATATTTTCATGTACTAGCTTATGAGTGTGTTTCTCTCTCCATTAATTAGAATTACCTCTACATTGACTTGAGTATATTTCTTCTTTGCATGTTTACTTTTATGTTTATTATCCCTATTTTGTGCCACATGCTTTGGTGAGCACTAGATTAGATTTATTTTACTTTGTCATTTACTTTGATAAGAAAACATAAGGCCTATCTAGGGCTATTATGTGTTACTACTTTACTATAGGCTTTAAAACCCTCTCTAATGATATTGTATGGTAAGATACCCCTTAGTTAGGTCTAACATATCCATATTAGTCATGACCCTGCTTGTCTAAATATACAAACAAGTAGAATGGATAGTTTGATTTATCTTCTCCTAGCTAGGATTGATTTGTAGATTAGCTTCACTTTCCCTTGTATACATTCTAGTGAACCCAATGTTAACTAACCCTTGAAGTTTTTATTTCATGCCTTCATTTATTATAATTTATTTTATTTTTGCATCACTAGATTAAATCTATCAACTTAGACTAACTTTATATCCATAAGTTTAACACATAGTTGATCCGATCAACTCTGATTTTCTTTGTGTAGGTTATATTCAACCATAGGTGACTGGATCAATCTACTCAACTCAATTTGCTTCTCCATATACAATTTTTTAGACTCAGTCAACCTAATCAAATTTATTAGCAAATTAAAAACATTCATCTAGATGGCACAATATAAAAACAACAAATTCAACATCTTCAATATTATTAGGTTTATTCTACCATCTTAGTCATTTATTTTCTTCATTAAAGTCATGTTTTCATAGTTTTCAATCTATAAAATTGTTACTCTCTAGTGAACTAGGTTGACTAGATTGGCATAGTTCTGTAGCTTTCTTTCTTTTCTAGGAGACTCAGTCAACTCATTCGACTATTTTTTTTGGCTCTTGATTCAATAGATAGAATCAACCCAGTTGATTCTGCTATGTACTATTTACATAGTTGGTCATCTGAACCAACCTTGTACGCTTCAAGTAAAGGAATTAACTCATATTGCTAGTAATTAACTCAAATTTCATTTTATTATTTGCTTTCTTAGAGTAGCACACATAGACTAAATAATAAGTTTTAACTTATCTATTTAGTCACAATATTTTTATTTTATTCACACACATTAAAATGAAATAATGTCAAAAATAATTAAATAAATTTTATGCATGGTCTACTTACTTGGATTTCAGTACCAAGGGGGAAATCGACTCAATTTTTAGTTTGAGTATAAATACGTGGTTAATGGTAAATATTAGAAAATCACCTAACATATTTATCAATTAAATATTATTAAGTGAGGTGGTAGGCCCCAATACCAAGCCAATACCATCATAGATATATATCCCTTCTAGTCTTAACTACCTAAAACCATCCTTATATTGTATTTCTAGTTCATCTTTATAGCCAAATCCCTATCACATTTATTTATAAAAATTATAATTTAAAACATTTAAGAATGACCACATAGATTAGTATTTTTATTTTTGTTTTTTTATCTCTAATAATCATATTATATATTTTAAAACTTGTATCAGTTAGTGTTGATACAAGGTTTGTGTTGTGTGTCATAATTGGATTGACTGGATCGACATAGTTACCTATGTGTTTATTTTAAATATTCTACAAAATCACACTAGATCATCCAGAGTCATAAATTTCAAAACATATATTTATCTTCAGAACATAGTTGATTTGCTCAACTTTTTCTCCTACAATCTCTATTTTCTCATAGAACATAATCACTATGTTCAACCCAATCTCTTACATACTACTTGTTATGTTTTCATTCAACACATAGTCAACCTATATGACTATGTTTCAGTTGAGTGTTATAATATATATATATACATATATACATATATATATATATATACATATATATATATATATACATATATATATATATGTATGTATATATATATATATATATGTATATATATATATGTATATATGTATATATATATATATATATATATATATATATATATATATATATATATATATATATATATATATATATATTATAACACTCAACTATTTTGACTGTGTTTTTTGTATCGTATCCCATCTACTATCCTAAAATATAGTGTCCATTGATTCAACCTAGTATCCTACTAGTTTATTCTCTTTTTTTACCAAATTTTGAGTTTTCCTTCTTCATCATAAATTTATTATTTGAGGATAATACAGAATTGAATCAAATAAACATGATGATTTATACCAAAACTAATAGGGCTCCTAAGACACATTTTATGATACCCACTATGGATCAAAGCAATTTCCATGTTGCCACCTGCACTACCAACTATGGGACTCCTCCCCATTTTTCCTCAACACTTAACCCATTGTTTTCATTAGAAGATGAGAGTGACCTTGAGTACACAACTCAAATTCTCTTTTTCATCAACAAAAACCCTCAACATAGAGAAAAATATCCTACAACCATCTAAAATCTCATGATGGGACCTCATATAAGAGAAGCCCATTCAACATCCCTTAGATTTTCCTAAGGATTTGGGGAAAGCCCATTCTTTTCATCTTAATATTTCGTTTATATTATGTATCCTTAACATTCCATGACATCATCATCTATGTCTTCTTCTACCTCCATACCAAGTATCTCGACAAACATGATAGGTTCAACTTCTAGTGGTGCTCTTCAAAATACACACATCCTTAATCATGATACTAATGCTTCTTTTGCTATCAATTATTCTTTTAATATAAATTCTTAATTTACCAACAATTCTACTCATGCCACTAATGTGGTTCATGATACTACCTCATCCCACACTCATAATGCATCTCAAGCACTTAATAACTCACATACTATTAATGCATAACATGCTACATCCACTAGCCAAAATGTTACTCAAACCAATCAAATTTTATTATAAAAGCTTAACCAAATGCATAATTTTCAAAATAATAATGTAAATCACATTATGAAAATGCAAAATCACCTCATACATATCCAAAACCAACCTCACCATGTTTTATGGGGAGAATAAAATCCTAATGCACCCGCCTTAGGGATTCACATGGTAACCTCATACCACAACCTCTACTTATCAAAAAAACTATCAAAAATTTATAAATTAAACCTCTAGTAACTCAAATTTCCAATATTGACATAGGAGGTATCACCCCCACCATCACTTATAATGGATCTATATATCCTACCTTGCATCTAAAAACATTTGGTAACCTTTAAAAATATTGGGTTAAGCTTAATAATTTTGATGACACTAAACTCTTAGCTAAAACCCTTTTATAAGATGTTTTATACTAGTACAATCAATTGAAACCCCACTCTATTACTAGCCTAGAATACTTGTTCAACTCACTAGTCCAAGAATTCTAAATCAGTGATCTTCCTAAAAATAACTTAGGTCATTTTATAAATTGTAAACAACTTGAAACTAAAATGACATAAGTCTTCATCAAATGATGGAAAAAAATGTCTAAAAAATATGAGCATAATATGGAGGATGACAAAATCTTCCATTTATTTACTAATGCTCTCCACCCTAAATTACAAGATAATGTTAAGACCCTTTCTCAAAAAACTTTGGAAGAATCTCTTGACCAATCTAAATGACAAGACTTACTAATTCATCAATTTGAACCATCTCACCCTATAATGGAAACTCACATGTTTTTCAAAAAAAATACCATCATGTAATCAATGATGGTGTTACTGACACTTATGACACCATACACACCATACAAGCTATTGATCCAAATAATAACATGGAGCATGTTCCTCTCCATAATAATAATTCTAATCATACTCCCACATTTTCTCAAAAAAATCATGATAATGTGCAGAAACCATTGTACCTAGCATAAATTCACAAATCATGAGATCTTGACCCCACTCATCCTCAAGTTGGGACCATTTTCACAATATTTATAGACAATTAAAAAATATTATTATGGATTTTTTATTGGTCCTAACTTTGACCATGAATCCCTTATATGAAAACATCAACAATATTATGACATAACACTTAAAGATCATGAGACTCAAAATAAAAATCAAGATTTATACCAAGCTAGTGTTCATTTAGTTATCTAAAAGGATCCACTTCCTACCCACCAAGTGAACATTGAACAACCTACCCCAAATACTAAAAACATTTAAATCTTTATATAATTTAACATCAATGATGAAAATATGGTTAATATGACTAATATAAGAAGAGTAGTTGATTATATTGATTTAAATCCAACACTTACACATCTTACATCTTCAACATTTATAATTATTCAAGACACTTTCCCATCCCATATCATTAAATTGGGGAATGAGGAACTAATATCCATATAATCACCACCTCCAACAACATAAATTGGCCGTACCTCTCATTCCATTAATATAACCTCTATTCCTTCTCCAAGTCCTACACCTCATGAAAACATACCTAAACAAACCATCACATAATATAAAGTCAATCAACCCACTTGTATCCGACCTAAACCAACCATACCTTATCAACATAATTTTAATTGCACATCCAAATCCCCTTCCCATTAACTCTTGAAACACTATGCACCTGTATCTAACAATTCTCTCATAGGTTATGATGAATGGGATCCTATTGCAAAAATTTCCCATCTTCCATATCGAATCATCTTCTTAAAGATAATGAAAAATTCTCCTTTCCATTGTAACCATATAATGAAATTATTATTCAAAATTAACAACCCTCATCCTCCTCCTATAAGGAAAGAGGCTACCTTGGTTGAATCTAAAGATAGAATACTTCAACAATGTGAGGAGATGTCCATCCATATTGATGAAACAGTGGACCCTTCCCTCTCACTTAAATTCCCTATCTCTTATTTGATTCCTAATGAGATATTGATTCATGTAGATGATCCTCCTTTATTCATTAGCATCCAAATAGGTGATATCAAATTTAAGTGTGTTTTAATTGATGAAATTTCAAGCACTTATGTTGCCTCCATTGACTTTATTAAAACACTTGGATACTTTAAATATAACCTAAAATTCATGTGAAGCACATGCCAAGATATGGTAGAATAAAAATGACTCCTCTATGTTGTGTTTATCTTCCCATTTGCATTCCTCTCATTACCATCCATGTGAAAATCATGCTATTTAACTTTCCACTTTCTTTTAATACTTATTCAGTCAAACTTGGACTCATCATATAAGAGTAGTTACTTCATCTGCATGCCAATGTGTCAAATTATTCAAAATGGTGCTAAATATAATATTTAAGGGGACACAAATCCTTAGAATTTCAAATAATTCAAAGCACACGGTGTATTTAAAATACCCACCCTTGAACCCTTACCTAGTGTTTCATTTTCAAAATCCCAATACTTCAACTATCCAATTAACTTCACCAGAGGTTATAATGGTCATCACAAATTAATTAGGAATATTCCACCTAACATCTTTGATGATGATGAGTCAGATGAGATAAGCTTAAATATGAAAAATTTAAATCTTCCCCTCACATAATCACTCAAATTACTCCTTCTCTTTAACCTTAAACCCATCAATAACCTTTTGATGACATATTGGTTACTTTAACCAAAATTAGACATTCCATTCACCATGCTTTCTCAATTGATAAAATAGTTCCTACGTGTACTGTTAACTTACATACATCTAAATATGATGATGGTTATGCTTTAGATGAACCATTTTAACTAGATTCATCTAAGCTAGAAACACAAAATTTATTAGATATCATTCTTCTTTATTTAATTCTTTTCATTCTTCTATCGTTCCTTCTCTTATAACAACTAATATTAATTTTTACATTATTGTTCATAGGTTAGAGATGGAACACTCATGTATGATGACTCTATTCACATTAGAGTCTCTCAAGAGTATGCTCATGGATCATGCCATGATAGGACCTTATCATTTTTATAGATATCATGACCCTTCTAGTATGCTTCCTCGACTTGATCCCTTACCCACACACTGGGTAGACCAACCTTATTGTGATATTCATAAATTTGTTAGTCATTGGACCAAATATTGTCATGTATATCAAGAGTCGCAAGGCTCTTATTCTACCTCTTCAGCTATTAAACCTTAAAAGTCTACTAATAGATGTATTTTTTACTTTCATGAAACAAAAAGCTAGTATTATACCCACTACTAAAAACTTAGGTAGTACATAGACACATTGCAACCA